>BGZK01000451.1:0-408813 GCA_005406025.1 Eumeta japonica | reverse complement strand
AACAGTTGACAAAACAGTTCACGTGTAGGTTGTGTGCGGCCGCTGTCCCTCTTCTACTCGGACGCATCAGCCATGGAAGAGATATAAATGTAGTATGGTAACATTAGGGGAATAAACAAAAGAAGTGGAGCATGTTCGTTCTTTGAATTTATTAGCAAGTGTACATTCATATTGCCATATCTGATTTAATAAATTGTGACAAACTAGAAGTAAGTCAATTAAAGAATATTTAAAAAGAAAATCCACCTTTATTTAACAACTATAATATAATAGATGCGTTACAAGCCGAACGTTTAGGCCGATCGTGCTCTCTATCGTTTGTTCCGCGCTCTCGGTTGCACGCTTGGCTCAGGCGGAACCTGACAATGAGTCATGCTTTTCGTGCGTGCAGTCGGCGTTCATCGATTTACAAGACGTTATCACGTCAAAAATATTGGAAACAACATGGACTTGTGAATTATTCCGCAATATTACGAATCGGTTGCATTAATCAATGGATAAGAATACACATTAATGCATACGTTGCAAATAAGTTGTTTTTACCATCTACTTCATCAAATTTACATTAAATGTTAACCATTATTATTTTAGTTCTTATGTATATTTGATTGTAACATCCAGTTACCATTTTTCTGACCTATGTAGAAATTCTTTTGTCTTTTAAACAGACATTATTTTAACATTTATATACATTATGTATTATATTTTAAATAAATAAATATATATATATACTACTTACAATGTACTGTAGACTACTTTAGACTCAACGTCTCTCACGTGTCAAAATTTAAGCACATTATCTGGTTTCTTGTATTGGATCATACATTTCTCTTAATATATATTTAAAATAATATAACTTTCTATATATCTTTCTTTCTATATATCGGTAATATGTTAAATACCTAGCTATTCTGTTAAATTTTTATGTAAAATAAAAATAATTCCCAAAACATGTAGAATGCAACAAGCAGAAATTAGAATACTTATTAAAATTTAGTATTACAGATTTATATTTAATGTGAAAGAAACAATGTGCTTATGCATATATCTATATAATGTCATACACGCGACAACTAAATATACATATTGCAGTATTTGAATAGTTTCTTGATCGATGTTAGGTTATAACATTTCTGGTATTTCAACAATTTAATGTAAAAATGATGAGCGGGCAAAACGAACACGAACCCCGCTTAAAAATATTTCAAATATCACGAATTGAGTTTCAAGTGCGCGTTAAGTTCTCTTTAGGCATCGTAAATGTGTCTGTAGTAGTGTATCATAAATATTTTCCAGCTCGTGCTCTATGAAATTCACGAGCAACGCGAATATCTGTTTTTACGCGTAACGGTAAATATCCATATGTGCCCGCAAACCAGGTTTTAAACAAATTCAAATATCTTCTTTAATTATAAAAACAAAGTAGTAAATATGTCACGCATGACATAAACAAACACTAACAAGTTTTCTGAAATATTATAACCGATCAAATTACACAAACAATGAAAGCGACGCGCCTACGTGTTTTGAGGCAAGCAAGAACGAGTTCCATTCTGTTATTTATTCAAGAGAAAAGTTGTTGTGGTTTTTATTAGTATTTTATTCATAAGTGTAGTGGTTACAATATTTTAACAATTTTAAGTAAACATGTTTTGATGTTGTAATTTCACTTCTTACAACCAAGGGCCCGTTCAATTACTTGAATATTTGTTGTCACATCGTTTAGTAAAATGTATTTATTTACCTTTCAGTACAATAAGGTTAAGGAAAACACTTTAAAATATCAAACTGGTCTATTTAAATATATATATACATATACATAATTAAATCAACACAATACGAAGAGCAAACAGAAATAAAATTACTTTTCCAAATGAAACCTCTAAATCTAAGCTACACGCAGGCGCGGACTCGACAACATCGCTAAACGGCGAAAATGGCCCTGATTAATTACCATTTTTTCCCGACGAAGCGAACGCTTTTCATGCAACTCCCGACGCTCCACCGGCGACAACAATGCGTTCGCTTTCCGTTTAATGAATGCCGCGAACGAGTACATTGTTGCTTTGTTTTCGTCGATAGCGGCTTTTTCCTCTCCTTCTAAATACGTCATTTCGCGAAACCCTCTTTGCCGCTGTTCTGTGTCGTTTCGTTTCAAGTTTTGGTCTATGGTGAGCGACGGAAAAGTGTTTGTGGCAAGCTTTTGATAAGACATTAATTAAAAAAATACCCGTGAGAGATAAAAATCATCTATTTGCGACCGCTTTATGATTTAATTGCGGAACGAATAACAGTATAATATCTTATTTTTTTTAAAAGCAAAGTACTACATTCCTCTATTGATTTTAATTCAAAGTCTTGAATTAGTAAATATTTCAACTTTTGGGTATAATTAAAAGAACAGCATCAGTTTGAACTACCTTTTCCATTATAATGGTATTAATTTTCCATTATCGTCGTTTTGATGATAAAAAATCATATAGTACTTAGGACAATAAATAACTGAATAATATGAAATAAAATTTAAAATTAAACGTCACATTCTGAGGACACGCTAAATGAGGCCTGTCCACGTCACCACCATTTACAATTAGCTTCGAACGGGCGGCCTCAATTGTTACAATTACACCTAAATTTACTTAACTTAGACCTCAAATCTTATTAATCTTACATTTAATGCTTAAGTAGAAGATAGAAAATATATTGCTTTATTTGTTTTAGAAAAAAGCAATTTGGTTACGTAATTACCTATGCATAATATTTCTAAATCGATCGATAGCCTGGTGACGCTTCACTGAATATATTCGGGGAAAGGATTTTGACAATATTTGATTTGATTACAAATTTACCGATCATAAAAAAGTTGGCTTGAGTCGAACAGTCATTTCGAAAGTAAGTCAATATTTTGAATAACGTAGAAAATGTTTTGATTCAAGTAAATTATTTTTGAACCAACAAACCGATTTCGTACCCTGGCTTGCTTGGTTGGAAAAATTGCTGCAATATTGAAAACAATTACGATTTTACAAAGAAAAATTATTGACTCTAGAATCACTGTTCTTGTATATAACAATAAATCAAAAAGGTACCTGAAAATAATAATGCGTATACTTGTACGTATATGTTATATATTATAAACACACATATCATATGATTTTTTATTGTATAATAAAAAGTTCTCTAATCGGTAAACTGTATTTTAGTATTTGCAGATTCGTGTGTGAAATATGCCTTAACACCTTAATAATCTACTTTATCACCTTAATCTACCTTAGTACCTTTATACAAATTAATGTCGCCTCATTTTTTTCATATAATCGAAGGCGAACAAGCATGCGGCTCTCTTTACGGCACGCAAATAAAACGAACATTAAAAAGACGTTCCATTTCACAGAGCGTAAATTGAATTCGTTACTAAACGGCCCCGGAAAGGGCGGCGCCTTAACGGACGCCTGACCCGCGTAATTACTCCGCGAGTACACTCGTTAAGGAACGGAACAGAATGCGTTTCTTTTATGACAGTTCCTTTCTAAGAAGAAACGGGTTTGTTTTCCGCCTTCGACAAGTGGCAGTCTTCCGCTGGACGACTTCTGGACTAGACTGTACTAGGATGTTAAGGATTCGACGTTACTCGAGTTCGCCGAAGATTTCGACATTGATTTAGCTAACGTACATCGTTCTTCAGGGTTCCATATAGCTGATGGCTGATACAAAACTCAGAAGTAACCGTTCTCGTGCCTATTTGCCTGTCTGTCCGTTTGCCATAGCTCATTTTCTTTGAATTCACTGGACGAAATATGTTACGGCTTAGTACACGTATAAAGTACGGTGACTCAAATATAAATTCAGAGCGTAAATAAACGTTTACCGATTTTGGTTTTAGGATAAGGACAATATAAGAAAATAGACATTTACCACTTACTTTCAAAACCCCTAAGTCTAAAATTTTGGAAAAATTTTGTATATGAGACTTTACTACTAATTTGCAAAAAATAGCAAGCGACAACCCTATGCTTCTAAATTCTCACGGGAAACACAATGTAGTCGTAAAGAGAAAATGTGTGTGAAAGGTATTGCTTAATATTACCAAGATTTATAGTACAGAACCCTTTATACACGAGTCCGACTGGTACTTACACGCTTTTTGTGAACAATTAATCCCAGGTTTTACGGCTTTAAAACATTCGCAGTGTGCAATCATAGTTGCAATCAAAAAAATTGACGCATTCAAATTCAATGTTACGACTACGAGAAGTAATCAATAACGAATTTAATTTACTGGACTGGGGGTCGATTCGACAGAATATGTTGTGAATAGATTCACAGGTTTGAATGTTTTACTCGACTATAACGCATACGATACATAAATTACTTGTATTTATCGTAATAATTTATCGTAATTCCGATAAAAAAATTATTCGTTCTCTAATTTTTAAGAAGTCTTTGGCACCTTTTATTTAAATAATGCCCTTCAAAAGTTAGAAAACGTGTAAAATGAACTGCTATTGGTGACCGATAAAGTGATTTATTTTCGTAGTGCGTTCCTATTCTGAACAAGACCAGCTATTCAGATAAAGCATCCACCGATTCTGATATGTCTAATATAAATATTAATGCTCCCACGTTTGATAGAAGTTCAATTTCTAAATACGAGATTTTAAAACATTTGCCCGATTTAAAGTACGAGAAAGGAGATGGTTTGAATTTCGTTCAATTTGTATTCTAAGAAAAATTGAATTTAACAATGATACGAATTTATTTCAGCTCTATAGCATTCTCTTTAAACTGTCGTGTTCCCTATGAAATGTCAAATTGCATATATTACCCCACTATACAAAGACGCTTATCGGAATATTATTTCGAACGATAAGCTTATGCAGTTATTTATCTAGGTTTCTGGTTGTTTGCTGCAGGACAGGCTTATATACCTTAAATCGTGGAAGGTCACTAAATAGAATCCAAATAGAGAAACTTAATACATAGCTCAATTGATGCGTTAGATCAAATGGAAAGGTTACATAGACATGAATGGAGTAAACTTAAATTCATTGCCACACGTAAGATATTCTAAAATCAAGGCTTATGGTTATAAATACTATTGATATCGTTTAGAGACTAAAAATTTAAAAAATAAAAAAAAGTTTAAAAAAAAAGTAAAAAACACGCTTTAATGGTAAATCAAACTAAAAAGTGAAAAAAAAATCTCAATATAGGAATGAACGAAAAATATTAGTATTATTGTGGCAAAAGCGTGGGGTGCTCCATAAATCAATTCTCGAAAATATTCGATCGGTACGATTAGTCCAAAAATTGTACGAGAAATATGTCACAAAGCGTCCCACGCTTTTTTTGCAACAATACTAATATTTTTTGTTCATTATTTTACTCCTATATTAAGTATTATTATTCACTTTTTTACACGCCTTTATTTTTAGATTTTACATTAATAATGTTGTATAAAACATTTCAAAGTTATCGGATTTCATTACGCGTGAAATGAAAAACAATGCTTTGAGACCCCCGAGTCTGGAGTCCAGACTTACAACTTTAATTTTTAATCATATGAGACGTAGCATTTTACGATACTGAACTTAAAACGCAATCGTATATTGAATTTAAGTTATCAAATTCAGTTTAATAAATTGGAGCTATCACAGTTTCACATATCAAATACTTTCAATAACATTTTTTGTCAACGCATTTTTACTCCGCGTCGGACATATACGCGTTACATTAGAGACACCCCAAGGGAGTGGTTTTAGTGGGTAAAAATCCCACATAACCCGGTCTCTAGGTCGCGTGGCCGGGTATCTTTCGTCCGTGAAGATTTCCACTTCCTCGAACCAAAAAAAAATAACATTTTTCACCATCGGTACCAACCGGCGGTGACTGTCGCAAGTTTCATTTGAATTCGGTTAAACCATTTCATTTATATGTAACTTACGTATCACGTTTGATTCAGAAACGACTTCGACAATATAGATGAAATTTTGTTCTTAGATAGAGTTTTACGTGCTAAGTTAATTTCAATAGGTGTTCTTCCTTTGAAAGAAAAAAATGCAGGTAAATGTGGGAAATGAAATTGAGGCAGTATGATCAGTGTCGTGGTCTATTAGAAGTATTATTATGAACCAATGCGCTAAAGTTAATTAACTAAAATAATAATTCCAAAATAAACAAAAAAAAATAGCAAAATTTCTCATTTTGACATTTCTAAACGATTTAAATCATTTATTTCACTTTAAAACTTATAAACGTTGCACTTAAATAGAAAATAATGAATAGTTGTAATGTGGATTATTGGAAATGAACCCAAGCAATTTTTCCCGTGAGAAGTTAAAACATTCCCACGCTGAGCTCGAAGAACGCCTAGCAAAGCTAGGTCGCTCGGGTACTGTATATGCATATATGAGAAACATGAGTGTTATGTTTTTAAAAGGCGAAATATTTTCTTCAATCTTTGTAAAGCCGTATATAAAGAACAGTAATTAAATTCAATAAGAAAAGCGATCAGTTCAAATAATATATGGCTGATTTGATCGCATAATTAAAAAAACGAAACGCGTCTAAATTAATCACTTTATTACTATTACGTCATAACTACATCGGTGCATACGAATATGCATCATGCACATTCCGATATCACAGATGTGCAACATTTTGTACCTATTTTAGGTATAGCTATTTTATGTAAGATATTAGCGAGTTTATGACGCTAAACTTAATTTCTGATGAAAATTAAAAGCATTATGCATTAACACTATTAAACGACTAATGCCGTTATTATCTTTAAAATAATTTAAATAACGTATTATTTCATTTAAGAAATTTCAAATAAGAAAATTAAATGATTTAACTGTCTTTGGAATAATTAAAAACAATGATTAATAATTATAAGAATAAATAAGACATATCTAAAATAATTAACTTTAGTAAATGTTTTTTATATTATTTTATTTTATATTATTATTGTTATAAAATAATCCTCTAGAATCTTAAATACTTTTCAGTTGCCTTGATGACACGCAATATTGTCTTTATTATAGTTATAATATTAGAAGTAACTCTTTTCTGTGAAATAAATAACTTACATTATGTCAACGAAATCAAAGAGATTACGTCCGAAGAAATTAAAATAAGACCGAAAATTTCGGTAAAATCAGTTTCCATGATCTCCATCATATTGTAGTGTCGAAAAATACGAAGATGTAAAATAGAGAAATCAGTGTGAATTAATTTATTTGCCGCAGTCTTATATAAAACAACCTCGTTACACGTCACAGTCGCTGCATTTTTCTATAGTATATGCATTTCAACATGCACTTCTGCTCGTTGACTACTCTATGCAGTGTGCTCATCGGGCATGAAATCGGAAGCAATATTTAAATCGATCCCCTTCATTCCGCTAACGCGGCAAAACGCGAGCCGGTTACACAACGCGGCGCCCCCTTTTGTGTTATATCATTAACGTTTGCGCGAGCGCAAATAAACGTATTCGCCTATGGATAAGCGAGCGCGTTCTGTTAGAGTTACGTAATGCGCGGGCGTTTATAAAAAACCGAATTAAATTTCTCGACTTGACAAGCGCTCTATAAAAAAATTTCTAACTATTGAGTTGTGCAGGTAAAATTGCAAAGATATCGGTCGCGTGATCACGTATACCTGCTTACCGCAAATTTAGATCTGATATAAAATGCTATACGCAGTGGTTGAGAAAATGTTTCGTAATGGATTTCTCAATAGTGGGACTATCAAATTCTTATTTGACATTCGACCGCTTTTTACACCAATAACGATGTCGAAAATGTAAATATTCGTTAAATATAAAATATGTATTTATTTTAAATATTTTTATGTTAGGTCGAAACAAATAAATCGATTACATATCGCCCTATATCATTAAAAAATATGTAAATTCTACAATTCACTCCTACTGTATGACAGAAGTCTTCTCTGAAAATAAAATGCTAAGCTATAGACAGGTATACAAACAACATCAAATACACGAGGCATATACTTCTTAGAAATTTCAAACTTGTTTAAAATTTTGACAATTAAATTTTCACCGCTCAAGGTACATCATACATATCTGCTGAAAAATTAATGTAAACATCAAAATAAACACTTTAAAAGCCTTTAAGTACCTTTTATCATTACGATTACGTGTAAAAGTTCGGAAACAAACCTTGAAAGTTGTAGAAATTGTGTCCTCCCCTCTGTTTTGTAAACTGTAAATCCAAAAAATGTGAAAAAAATTACCGAGGTTCAAAGAAAGTTATTTTGAATATGGTTGAATAAATTGTTTTTGTGTTTTTGAGTTATTACCAAAAAACTGCGCTTCTCAATAAAGTATGTATGTGCCATGAAGATACGCTCTTTTGCTGATGCACTTTAGTTTACACTAGTTTAATAGTAATAGTTGACACAACTATTTATTTTCCAAGTTATAGGCGACTCAATAAAGTACTATTATGTCCTGAGAGACATGGAAAAAGTATAACAACGTACTTTTTCATCTGTAGTGCATTTCTTTGTAATAATAGCTTGAATCCTATGATGGACATGGACTGAAATGTTCTTAGCCAGTTTTTCGTTATATGTATAAAAATTAATTATTAAAGACTTAAAATGGAAAACTTCTTCTTAAAACCTGAAAAATCGTGTAAATAATAATCATAAATTTAAGAAATTAACTACATCAATGGCATTATTATTCATTCCAAACGTACGTAAAATAGTAATGGAAAGATATTTTTACCAAAATGCTGACGCAGTCCTGTCCGCGGCTACCGCCACACTTGCTCAGTAACTAGCGTCGAGAGAGACAGAGAGAGAGAGAGAGAGAGAGAGAAAGAGTCGAACGGAGGGGGCATAACGCTTTTTCCTTACATAACGATTTCCACTAACAAACACCTACTTCAAGCCGCATTATGGCACTTCGTCCTAAAAATATTCACATAGCAAGATTAGAGAGCATAAAAAAAGATGATAGATCTTTGAAAGATGTATAACCAAAATTGATTTGATAACTAACTTTTAGAAAATAGGAAAAGTACATAAAAATTAAGCATTCTCCCCTTTATTTAAAGTTGGTCAATTAATCAATATATATATACAACAGTTTGCACGAAGTGATATAAGAGGAACACATAAATGAGATACCTGACTGCCCAATAATCTTTTTCTTCGCCTACTGTAAAGGATACATTAGTATCTTACATGACGTATACCTACCAACGACGTCATATATTGTTTAACTAATGGTTCAACTCTTTTCCTGATAGTTATAGATATAAATCACGTGCACATTTGAAATATTTAAAATACATTATTCTTCAATGTCGCGAACTTTCCTAATATAACATAATATAATAAATGTAATACAAGCAGGGCTCGCATACCAAGAGTTCTGCACCACAGCACAGAACTTTTTTAATACAAATATGTTTTTTTACTCTATTTGATTTTATTGTTATTATTTGTTTTGGCTTACAGTTTGCACTATAATCACACCAAGTTGAAAGCTTGTATCTATTATAGTTTATCCTATAGAGTAAAGACGACACAAATATGAGAACAATATGTTCATTGTATGGAGATCGTCTTATTTTTTTAATATTTGCATAATTAACATGATTTCTTAGTTCAATAACTGAATTAATTAAGATGACTGGTGAAAAACGTAATACAACAAAAAGACATTACGTTCTCTTTATGCGACTTTTTCTCTCTTTCTCTTGAAATTTATTATTATTTTTATGTAACTTATAAATCACTATTTTGTATCAAATTTTTGATAAATACATATTTTTTTCTAAAATATTAAATGAAACTCTGATTTTATTGCTATCTTTGCATCATTTACGTTGAAAAAGAACTTTGTTCCTAAGAAGGGTCTCTCAACCGCACATTCAATTTTGTTGCAATATTTTTATGATACCTGCCATATATCTGAGCTATTCTGAAAATATTTTACCTGACTACCTGTAAACGATTGAAACCACAAACGAAAATTTAGAAATGGGCCAAACGGATACACACAGGACGACAATGGGTTACTGATAAGTTATGAAACTGTAAAAGGGCCATAACGTGTCTCCAGTCGTTCTGTAAAAAGAAATAATGAAAAAGTATTATGCTACTATGAATCTTTGATTTTTATCGTTTGTTAATAGAATAGAAAAATTTGAGAATGCATACAAGGTCCCGACAGGGCAGCGAAAAACACCATCTGACTCTCCCATTAGGGATACCAGTTTTCTGTAACACTTCACCGAAATTGTCGGGCAGGTACGGGCAACCTTTGACATATTGTGGGCCAAACTTTAGTGTGCAAATACATTCGCGTATTTTAAAGCAGTATTTTAAATTCGTATTCATATTTTTTGTCGATTGATATCAGACTTGAAATTTTCAAAATGTCTCGCGGGCCGGATCAAATCTTACAGCGGGCCGGATGCAGCCCGCGAGCCGGTGGTTGTCCACATATGCTCTAGGGTATATCGAAAACCTAGGTAATATAAGATTTTTTCTAGAGTTGACTAAAATGGATACAACACCCCTGCATTAGTGCATGTATATATGTACAAATATTAATTTCATGACATGTGTTATATTAGAAAAGGGGCCATTTGTGTCACTAACAAAGAAACGAAAATTTTCAAAGTGTATCATATGAAAATTTTCTACTTCGAGAATTTCAAATCGCCTATTAAAACTGAAAAAAGAATAAAATAGATTTCAAATTCAACTAAGCCAGATGACTCAACAGAGCTGTGAACTAGAAAATTGATTCAGAGAAATCGTTTTGAACGTCTGAAGCGAATAAAATCGTAACGGGTATCGCAAATATCCGAGCTGATACTCAATCCGGCTTTCCAAGAATTTATAACGGAATACTTTAGTGAATAAGAAAGTTCTAATCACTCTCTTAGGATGGAGTACTACTTAGTAGAATTTGAATTAAATGCTCATTTGAAGCGATTCGATCAAAGTCCGCGCTCTGAGTTTGTTAAAATCTCTATGAAGCACAGTCATCGTCGAATCCTACTGGGAAACATGTCAGAAATAGAGGGGTCGGTGTTGGAAATTGTCCCTTGTCGAATGGATTATTAAAAATAGTTTTATTGCTAGTCTCCAGAAGTGGCTCATGAGATAAAACTAGCAATTTTTAAATTTCGCTGTCTATCTTTGAAAAATTTCAAGTTCCACTCCTTCATAATAAAATTATATTGTATCAGTATTATGAGGGAGTAACTACTATTGTTGTTATAAATAATTATTACATTGACTTATCTAGTTTTGTTTCAATAACATTTTATGAACAACATCAGCTCAAGCTCCTAGACAACAATCAGCTTCAGGCCGTGTTGAAAAATTGTAACTGCTACGTGGTGTTCTGATTCGTGTTATGTCGTCCAAGACTCGGTTTGGAGTCCGTTTCAGTGGTCACAAATAAAGTAACTTTGTTGCTCGTTAAAGCTCTGCATAATATTCAATAGTATTGAATATATGTATTCAATACTTTATATATTGAATTTAATACATTGAATATATATGAATGATATTGAATTGAATATATTGAATATTCAATAAATCTTCCACCACAGCACTGCGAGAATGACAGCTGACTTGCTTATAGTCCAAAAAAAACGGTCTCTCGGGTCACGAAACTTGATTTTTGACCACCAACGGCCTACATAACTTCTATAAAAGTATCTCTATACAATCGTTATTGACACTTCAACGTATGAAAAAGATAGTCAAAGAGAGACCTTTCTTTAGGCGTCCGCTAGGCCCGCCAGGATTACAGCTCTTAACAGTCCGCGATACGATTATTCTATTCCAGATATCCGATTCACTTACGACCGAGACACTTTTCATTTTTAGTTCAGGGTATACATACTAACAGGAAAATTATCAAATGCATTTTTTAATTATATGAATTTTTTATGTTTATATTCAATGTTTTAAGGGATTAAAATGGAGGGTCTTAACAAAGAAAAGAAGGGAAATATTTAACAAATATCTTTGTCTAATTTTGTTTTTATTCATAATATTTGCTCATTTAATGTAGAAGTATAATACATAGTAAACAGCAAGATATTTTTTATTATTATTATTTGTTTAATGCTTTTGAAAAATTATGATAATTTTTAGTTTTATTTTTCCTTAAAATTAAACATGTTAAAAAACTTTCATTGAGAAGTACCTTTTCTTAATATAATATATTACGTATGCAAATTACTGCATTGATATAAAATATTAAATTTAATCTTTTTTTTATTACGCATCGCATACCATACTAGCAGTTACCTCCCCGCTTTACAAATATGACAAAGATCTTTTATGATCCACATACCCGTGGTTCCTTCACACTATATACATCACATTCACCTAACGCCACCACCATCATCCCACCCTCTCCCAAACTCATCTATTCCTCTCACGACATAAGCCCACATGAATATGATTACTAAAGAAATACAAAATTTTTTTTTTTTTTCATCGCCATACGATGTATCAGAATTGTATGCAGTCTATCATTTGCATAATCACATGCTTTTACTGGATATCAATTTTCATCAAGATTGGTCAAACCGTTATTAAGTTGTAACAAAATGATCAAAGAGATAGATAAATGAATAGTTCTTTTCTTTTAATAATGGTGTGATTGGGGTTAGTGAGTCATAAAACAAATATTTATTAAAAAAAAATATGTAGTATAGACAAAACCTATTATATATATTTATATAGAGATTTATCTTCTTAATTATTAAGATCCATATTTATTTACTTGTAAAATTGTAGAGCTATAAATATGAAGTTTAAGACATAATAAAAATATGATGAAGTTTTCATGGAAATCATAGAGCAGCATTTAATTGTACGTTTATTTTCATTTCGCTATGTATAAAAAGTTATTTTAATTAAAATATCCAGCTAGGACTTTCAATATATGAGCTCTTAATATATTAAGGTCGGGGAAAAAGTGTTTTCATATTTTATAAGTAAAAATTTGCAGTAAAATCTCTTTGGTTGTGCTGTTTGTATCTGGCGAGTTTTGATACCATTAAATAGACAATATTAAAAAAAAAGGAAAATAAAAAGTATAAACGGTGTCTCGCCATTTATATATTGTTTTTCTGTCCACTAAATTAAGTGAATTTAACGTAGAAATTGTTAATTTTAAAGTTTTATTACAAAAGGTGAAAATGGATACAAACTGCAAAAATGTGTTAAATTTATAGATCTAATACTTTGTCAGTAGGAGTAGCACAAAGCTGGCTCAAACAATTGCAGTCCGGTAATTTTAATGTCAAAAATAAACCTCGCTCTGGTGCCATGTTATGGGTAAAGTCGATGCCATTTTGTAAAAAGTAGAGCAAGATCAGCATATAAGTTCTTACGACATAACTAAATAGCCGGGGATTGACCCTAAAATAATTTTGATCCATTTAAAAATAGTTGGATATACAAAAAAGCTCAGTACTTGGGTCCCACACGAGCTCACTGAAGAAAATGTAATCAATCATGTATTCATTTCCGATTATCAACTGCGATTGAGAGGTAATTGAACTTAACCGGTTGGTAAAAGATAAGCCTCTTGTGATGAAAAATGCATTACCTCCAACAATAACGCGTAAAAAAGGTCACAATCAAAAAGCAAGCAAGCTCTTCAGACTATAGCGAAACCCAGATTAACTTGTAATAAGTGGATACTATGTGTATGATATGATTGGAAGGGAATTATTCATTATGAGTTTTACTGTCGGACAAAACTATCAATCAATTTGAATCTCTACTGCCAACAGCTGATGAGACTAAAGCAAGTAGTAGAGAACAAACGGCGGGATTCAATCAATAGAAAGGATATTGATTTTTCACCATAGTAACGCTAGACCACACACATCTTTAGCCACTCAGAAAATATTGATAGAGTTTGTTTGGAAGTGTTAATGCATCCACTATATTTTAATTAAAATTGTCACTCCAGAATTTTTTTGCAGTTTTAAATTTACATCAAGAAAGGAATGTGAAAACTAATTGTCGTATATATATATATATTTATCATATTTCATTTATATTTAATTACTATTATTATAATAAATGTGCATGTAATTTTGTTTGTTACACAGAAACTACTCAACCGATCACCATGAAACTTTGTAAACATATTCTCAAAGGAATTAGAAAAGTCATATGTTACTTTTTATAAAAAATATACGGAGGTCAAAAAATATTCTCAAAGGTATTACGAAGGACATTGGATTCTTCTTCTATCTTTCTTCTTTTCTGATTCTTCTTAATCTGACCTTGGAATGGATTCCAATTCGAAAGGGTTCAGTTTCCCGTCAAGCTCAGATTTGCTGTTACTATAAACAAAGCACAAGGGCAGATATCAGGTAGTAGTATATTTTAAAAGCCATACTTCTCTCACGATTAACTATACGTAGCCTGTTCGCGTATTAATGCTCAAAATTTACAAGTTTTGCACCGGTCGGAAAAACTTACAATATAATGTACAAAGTATTCTAGAATAATACTACTGTAGAATAATACTATTTTGTTATAGTGAAATATATTTTAACTTTTGTTGTAGTAAATTATTTCAATGAAGCATATTTTCAGGTTTTGAAACTTTATTGTACCAATGTAGTAATTTTAAAATACTGATGATCCCAGCCAAGCAATAAATACGATTATCATATTGATTCATTTCTATTGGAATATAATGGATCTTTTAAGGACTTCAGTGCAAGTGAAGCTACAGGTAAAAGCTAGTATTTAATTGTGAATAAAATATGAAAAATTATCTAGAATTTACGCAACACTATACTACGCAAATACATATACATAATAATTGCAATACACAAAATTGGAAATTTAAATTAGAAAAATTAAAAACTGATAATAAATCGAATTGAAGAAATTACTAGTTCAGACAATAGATATTATACATAACCTTTTAATATCGGCTTTTGTCTGGAGATAAAATTTATTTTTCTACCTCACAATCTTTTCGAAGCAGAAAACTCGAAGAGCATACTAATACGGTACCAGCCATTAAAAGCCTCAACAAAACAGCAATTTCCTTACGGCCATCAAGCGCAGGCCTACGACGGAAGTGGAACTACACACACTTACATTACCACCGTTCACTCCCGTACCCGCTACCTTTTTCCGTGCGTTAAAAGTGAGTCAACGTTTGCTCAATACATCAATGTTTGTATCGGAAATGCACTACACCTGGTGTATTGTTACTCTATTTATAGTATGCTATTTTTTTTTGTTCAATAGATTTATAATTGTATTTATTTATTTCAAACAAACGCTTAGTATAATTCTATCTGTAGCAGACTAATACAATTTTACAGTATAAGGAATTAATTACGTTTGCTGCAGACTATGATTGTTAAAGACACTGATCATGAACAGAGAATAAAAAGCTTTTTTTGTATGATGTGGTATTAGCTTAAATTTTTATTCTATTATATTAGTGAGAAACGGTCGATAGATGCTACAGTTCCTCATATAATGTGATTCTCATGCGGTTCTTCTACCTTGATTTTTATCCATCAATCTTTTAACGCAAATTCGTCTGTTTTCGGTGATTGAAATTTAGCCTTTATTGAATGTGTCACTAATTTACTTTGCGTAGAATTAATTCTAGTTGAATATTTCATCATCGTTTCTTCTGTAGATTTCTTCCAGAAGTCTACTTTGATATAAGCATCTTCAACACTCACTAAGAGTACAAAATGACTTAATGTTTTATAAGTTAGAACGTCGGATATCCGAAGCCAGCTTTGCTTACACGGGTGGATCCCAAAAACTTTGTTGAGATAAGCTTTGACTTATAACCTTTATTACATCCTAATGTCGAGACAAGATTTCTAGGATCTGTCTATGTAAACCACTGAGGCTTTGCTGTCACTATTAAAACATAACATGATATTCACAATGCAACAATTTTTGGCAATCTCTTATGAAAACTTGTTATTGATTTTTAACTTGTTTTTGATTATAAATTATGTCTTTTTAAGATACTATATTGGTTGAAAGAGTTATTGATCTATATCAAGTTGAATATCACCCCAATGAAGAGAAATTAAACGTTTGACACTCGAGGACTGCCGCGATAAAGCTATTGCATAGCATTTTTATCAACTTATGCAATTATAATTATTTATTTATTTATGCAGTATTTCTTTGATAATTCAAGTTTTTCATCACTTTCTTCAGTAATAAAACTTTGTTTATTCATATTTAAAACATCATACACTAATCCTACGAGATAGCTATTCTCCAGCAACTGCTATTCACTGTTGTATAGGTACACCTATGTATATATATATACTACATACATTACATGGGGTACATTCGGTGATGTTGCATTATAAAGATATGATAGATAATACATCTGCATACTTTCACAAACAGCTGCTTACGTATCGGTCTGATTTCGGAGCAGCTCGTCCTCGATCCTTACGGAGTTCTCTGCGTAACAGTCGTACCATTATACTTACACGTTGGCGCCGAGCTACATGGCAGCGGGGTTATAGGGTTTTTATTTTCGTTACGGATTTTCTTGATTCGGTCGCCGCGCTCAAAGCCTGCCGATAAAAGCTATGCAATATGGCAAAAATCCTCGGCTAAAAGGCTAATTCTAATTATGTTACAATTATACATTTTGTTATCCAAAGAACAAATGTAGATATACAAAATTGCAAGTGGACGCTATTAATAAAAAGTTTAAGCGTTACTCACGTATACCGTATGGCATCAATTAGCGATTGATAAGTAACGTTGAATGCGTCCTTTAGATTATTATTCATGTATGATGCACCTATATCAAGCGATTTTCATACAAAATATATATTCCCGTATTACATCAATTTCAATGGGCCCAACATTTCTTCTCCATAAAGGACGATTCGCTTCGGATTAAGAGATGCGATTGTCGGAGAAGAACTTTGTCTGCAGGGGAAATGAAATTTCTCCTTTCGCAAATCCCTCATATTAAACACGAGGCGATGTGTCACGCGTCGGTCGCTCGCCGGGTGGAGCGCGTCGCCAAGCGTACTTTGTGACAAATTGACAAGTTATTGTATGCGCATGGGTCCATGGATAATGGGATTTATTAATAAACGAATTTCTTTGTTTCTCATGGTCTTTGCAATTTTTTTAATTTGAACAGAAAATGCTTTTATGAGGTTCTATATTTAAGTTTACGTTAATATAAAATATTTCTAATTTTGATGAAATGCTCATTATATTTTATTACATTTCATACAATGAAAACTGAATTTGATTGATTTGTTAATTTGTTTGAAATACTACAACACGTTTAAATTAAACATTTTTTATTTTTAACTTATCAAAACTTCGTTTAATTTAAATAGGTCTTTATGAAAGACACTCCTCAATTGTTTTAAAATATGTGTGTATGTACGTTGTGTCAAATATGATTAAAAGATATTAATTTTGACCAAGTTAATTATATTTATCAGCAATTTTCGGACACAAAACAATCTGCAGCCAGTATTTTGAACACAAATAACATGTCACGATATTTCCTCCTGAATGTTTTAGCCGATTTGTTATTCCTATATTTACGTTGTTGATAATGAGCAAACGCATTGGTTATTGTCGTCATCTGATTTTAAGCACTACACTATCCCTATCCAGATATACACTCCCACAATTCTTTAATATCATAATGAGGCGCTTGGTTCTAGAATTCTCCACACTGACTATATGCGGATTACAGGTTACTAATACTAACTATAGTTATCGCCAACAATTCAATCACAAAATTTCTGTAGATAGTCGTATTATGTGGAAAAAAATTTACATTCATGTATACAAATCAGTCCTTTATGTGCAATGGAAATGTACCTATTATTTACGTTAACAATACAAATCAGTATTTTATATGCATTGAAAATATACTAATGAGCGGTGGTCTTCAACGCGTTGCGTTCGAATTAGTGAGTGCCGTCCAAACTGTGATCGTGAGCAAATTGACCTATAGCTTTAAGTTTGAGTCAAAGCAAATAATCTGTTCGTCGCCTCAGAAAGTATATGAAGCCGTGGTACCGTCGATTCCGGAACTTGTCACAGTGACGGATAGGACTGTAGTTATAACAGTCCTATAACAGTCAATAGTTATAACAGTTATAACAGTCCTATAACTGTCTATAGTTATAACAGTCGTCCTATAACAGTTTATAGTTATAACAGTTATGGCTTCGGCTATAACAGTTGTAACAGTCCTATAACAGTCTATAGTTATAACAGTCCCATATCAGTCTATAGTTATACCAGTCCTATAACGGCTAATAGTTATAACAGTCCTATAACAGTCAATAGTTATAACAGTTTATAGTTATAACAGTCCGTCCTATAACAGTCTATAGTTATAACAGTTATAACAGTCCTATAACATTCTATAGTTATAACAGTTGTGACAGTCCTATAACCTATAACAGTCCCGAGCTCTCAGGGGCCGGCGTGTAAGACTTAGGATGCAAACCCCATTTCGGATTAAATGGTTCGAGGAATGGTGTATGATACAGTGATATGATTAAAATCTGATACGATAGGTTATTATCAAGTGACTAAGTGCTTACAAAATTTAAACGTTAACACATTCTTTAATATTTAAACTTTGATAAGATTGTTTGTACATAATGGTGTAAAATTCAAAGTTTTTCTTTGATACTTTGTATCGTAATTGATACAATTTACTTTATAAATGGAGCCAATCAGCTGAAAAGAGAAGTATACTTTAAAATAGGAGTTCGCAAATTTTTTTTGTCACGCATTTCTACTGCCTAAAATTAAAATTCCTACGTCCCTACTTTTGCAGCTTTATTTGGATTTAATAACAAACACTCCTATATAAAACAGTAACATGGAAAATAGAAAGAGGGTGGGGAAGAGTTTGTTTTGGCGCAAGATTGAATCGGTGGGTCCGCCGTGTGCACTCAAACTACAAAAAGAGTAAATAATAAGTCACAAATGTCAACCTATAATAAAATTTTATTAAAACAAATAAACATTTATTGATATAAAAGAAAAAAGACAAAATTTATCCAGGTGCTTATATATCTTTGACAATATTTCTGATTCTGAGTTGAATTGAAGAAAGTGCAAAATGTAGATCAATATTGAATTTGTTTCTGTACTGCGGTGAACTTATATATGGTTCGCACAACACTTAGAAAGTTATGAAATGTTATGTGTAAACAAAACATATCAATGCTAATCAATTTCGAGGGTTTACAACTACTCAGTTAATATTATTAGTAACTGTCTGAAAATTAAATTACGAATGTAATATAATTTGCAGTCTATAGTTATAGTCTAAAGTTATAATAGGCGAGATGATTCACATCGCCTACCTTCATAAAAATGTATTTTAATAGTTAGGACTCTCATAGTTTTAATGCGAAATATAGATTAATAGAAATTATGTAGGGGGAGATGAATACAAAAAAGGTACCTATGTCACTCTATTCTATTATAACTGACTGCGGTATTGGTGAAACGGTTTTAATACATAATAATATAAAAAGTTATTTTATTATCAAATAAATAATCAAATTAACGTTCGCATTGAAATATTCACATTTGTAAATTGTAACAAATAGTGCCAGATTAGTTCATTACACAAAAAATATGAAAGAATTTGATTTTAAGAAGCACTTCCAGATGTAAAATAAACAGAAAATTTCTATGTCAGTCCATTTACCGTCATATATCTTAAAATCATTTCTTTATTTATTAAAAGATTTTCGCGAATATTCATAATCTTATGCAACAATTTTGCCAAAGAAACCATAGTCATTGAAGTAGTCATTTCGTGCGTGCTGAATATTGCCGATGAGTATTACAAAAATATAATCAAGACTTGCATTTCATACACAAAATTATGTGGACGGACAAGAGCTTGTTTAGCGGAAATGGAATGTGGAACATGCGAGTTGTCCACGTATGGGCTCATACGAACTCAAGGGTCGCGCGTCAAACTGACCATCAATATCGCTGGGAAATAAATGTATGGGTGAAATGTTAGATAAAAATTTAAATGGTCCCATTTTTATTCGCAATGTCAGATGATAATTTACTTGGCCCCGTTTTCATTGATGGCAAATAAACATGCTAAAAATATTTAGATATTGTAAATAATCATGTGCGTGGGTACCTAGAAGATTTGCCTCCTGCTAAACTACGAAATACGTGGTATCAGCACGACTATATAATATTGGACTATATAATACCTCAACGAATTATTTGGCGAAAATTGGATAGGACTACATGAACCTCAAGATAGGCCACCACGATCTCCAGACCTCACTCCTATGGACTATTTTTTGTGGGGATATATAAAAGGGGTAGTATTCCGTTTTGTAAGTTTGAAACGGAAAAAGAAATGTGCTCACGCGCATTACTCGCTTTTGAACGAGTGCGTAAAGAAAAGTCGACGGAGGGGCATTTCAAAAGAGGTCATAAACACAATATAAAAGGACTGAGTGTTTGTTTAGAGGTGAATAGAACACCTGTGGAAAATCAGAGACTGGCTTAATAATACCTTGGCGACTTTTACATTACTGATAACATTAATTAAGGGTCATTTATAGGTGAATAGATAAGTTCTTTAAAAATAGTACATCAGATAAGTTCTTTAAAAATAGTACATCACCGAGCTCGAGCACGAGGCAGAATTTGAGTTCGTCACGTGGCGCCGCAATTCGACGAACATGTCTGCGCTTACAGTCTGGCCTAGCACTTATTAGGGTTGTGTCTAAATTTTTGGTAGGTGTTTTTAAATGACATATTGGAGTTTACTCCTTAAGAATCGATTTTCATAAAAGGGGCCCGGTATGAGAAAAATTTGAGGAGTAAAATCTACTGATAAATCCGCGTTACGTTTTGGTGCGCAACTTATTGGCGCACCTTTCACTTTTCAATCGTGTATGTGTGTGTATACTTGTCTGTATACTTGTGTGTAGCCAACGCAGCGAGGCAGCTGACGCATATATTGTGTGTATACCTATATATATTATAAAAGTATACTGTTCAACGTTTACAAACGTATATATATATATATATATATAGTATATCAGTTATACAATTCTAATACGGATCGTCACCACTGTTTTGTTTGTGTTTTAAAGTGTTCTTTTACAAGTAAATATTTATTATTAACATTTGATTTATTACTATTATTATCGTGAATTTTTATATGCATTATTATTATATTTGGTGAAGTGCAATTGATATAAACTATGGAAGAAAGTGGTGTAGATAATAATGCTGGAATATCAAATGAACACGTGGTTGCTCGGTAGGTTATAATTTTCAAGGTTATTATAATGATTTATTTAATGAATTATTATTATAACGTAAATAAATTTAATTAATAATAAGACAATATTATCAAAATAATTTTAAATACTTTTGATAATATTTTATAATTTTAATTACAATAAATCTTCGTCTTTTACTTAAAATTAAAAATACAAAATAATTGTAGATAGGTTAAAAATTTCTTCTCTAATGGTTTTCTTAAATTATTGGTAAAACAAAAATTTATTTAAAATACTTTCCATAACATTTTAATAATTGTAGTTATAATAAATCTTCGTTTTTTACTAAAATGAAAAATGAAATAATTGTAGATAGGCTAAAAAATTTTATCTTTAATCATTTTCTTAAATTTTGTCAAAACGAAATTTTCAGTTAAATAACTCTTTGCGTATGTTTAGACAATCGTACTTAAGGAGTAAACTCCAGTCGTGCGTCGGAGCTGACACACATTTTTTTTTATAATAGTTGATTTGACGTAATTGTTCCAAAAAAGAGGAAGAGTATAAATATTTTCGATAAAATGCATAATGTGCATGTATATAATTTAAATATTTTTGATGAAAGAAAACACAATATGACATTATACATATGATATATTACTTGTACAATTTTAATGCAGTATGAAAGTCAAATCATTTATGAGTTTCTAAGGCACATCTAGTCTACATTACAAAATATTTCAATAATTTTTATATAACACAGGATATAGTCAATGTATTCTAGTAAATTTAACTCAGATCGAAGTCTGATTGTAAACAGTTTTTAATGATAATGTTTATTATTAAAAATATTTTGTGAATTCGTTCATATGGCTTTTTAAATTATAATGGATGAATATCTCCGATTATTATGTTTTTTTAAACTTATTCATAAAATAAATACAATTATATATCGTACTTATGCTAGTTTATCATATACTACTTTTTAGATATATATTTATAACATTTTCTAAACCTATTCTAATTGAGAACACGTTTCACGTCTAAATCAAAACAAACCATGATAAAATTGTATTAATAGTATGGAATATGTAACTGAAGCTCCGAGCATCTGAAACATTAAAAAATTATAAAATATATTACCTATATTAAAAAAGAAAGTATTGAATTTTAATATTTCATATATCAAAAGATAATCATACCCCATTCAATCTGAGTACTTTATCAAGTAATTGATCGAGAGTTACACTTGTACTCCATCAACTAAATTACTTAACGACTTCCATGGCCAGTATTCCGAGCGTTCGTGTGTAATAAGAGAGGTTCAAGGTTTAATTCTAGGTCAAGGTTATTGTTATATGCTGAGAGTTTTATTCTGGCATAGTAAAGCCTAGCTTGGGTCTAGAACGATTAGGTGGAATCCGTACTAGACGGTAGTGTATATTAGTGCTATTCTAGAATGTGACAGACTTTTGTCTCATATCTGTTAAAGACTATTTCGCTTCTTCAACAAGCACGTCTCATGTATTAGAATAAAATGAAAGACATGTATTGAGTTTATTAATTTTTTAGTAGTGGACAAACTTAGTTTTCTAAGTTCAAATTCCAAAATCAAAAGGTCTTTTGTTTCATTAGATAATAAATTGATACATGAAACACATTTATCGTTTGTAATTAATATGGTTTCACAAAAATATTTGTTTGAATATAAGAATCAGAAACGTTTATCCCTTTAAAATTTAATAACAATTATTAAAATTTAAATCGTAAATTATATGATAATGTAATTACTACGTCACAATTATTATAACACAGTAATTACTTTCGATTTTTCCTTACACTAGATAATGAAAGCGTAATAAAGCGATTTGTATACGAATGATATGCAAAATAATATGTAACGAAAACCTTGCCTCAGCGGAATTCCCTGTTGACGTCCATGATGCCAAGAAAGTTGAAAGTAAGAGGAAAGGCACAGCGCTGCTGGACCGCGCGCTCCAGCTCCACGAAGGCCTCGCGGTCGCGGCCGTCTTCCAGATGTAGAAGCAGGAAGTCGTTTAGCAAGTGGTTCATTTCGTCATCCTGGAAATAAAACTATTTATTGACCATATAATAGAATATATAAGGTCGGGAAAAAGTTTTCGCATTTATGTACATATTAAAAATAATTTTTCATCATATATTTTTATATTGTTATTGCCATTTTGTTCAACAACTCGTTGTAATTTTGCAGGTAATAACACATTTCTGAATTTACTCTAGTTTTGCCAAAATGGCATCGTAGTCTAGGTATAAGTAACAATTTGAAAATGATGAAAAATATAAATACTGGTACTAAAAATACGTGACATAGCTCAATTGATACGGAATATGTCTAGAAAAATGTTTCGAAGTGTTTATTACCACATTTACATTCGCAAAAGTTATAAACGATTAAAGATGAAAAATGAAGTGGTATATCGTTTTTCGCCGATATCTCGTAAAATATTTAGGAAATTTTATAAAAAAATCCTTAAAGAGGAGGAAATTTCTAATAAAAATTTTCAACTCTCGCATCTATGCATCTATTATTTATAATTTTAATTTAACCCTGAAAATGTATCTTCGCTTGGGCATTTTAAGGTAGCGCACACGGCGTTAAAATCGAGTACGTCCCACCAAATAATTTTTTTAACATATTAAATATTAATTTAAAAATTTCAATAAATTACCTTGTCCTAAGAACAATTAAAAGAGTTTATTCCATTAGAAATCTAACGTAATGTCAATTTTATAGAATTTTCTGTAACTTTTGCCTTCATTGTTTATTTAAAAAAATGTTTGAACAATTGTAATAATTTTTTCGCTTCTCGGAGCTCTATTTATATACATGCTTCACAATATCACGCCATAAAAGTTTTGAAAATATCAAAACTTCATTATAATAAACTTTTAACTTAAAAAATATTAATCTGATTTTTCAGTTTTTGTTTAAGTTAAAAATTTGTAAATCTTCAATTTTTCATGTGTTAATACACGCTTTCGATACATTTTTGTAGAGATTTCGGATTGAATGAGCTATTTACGTATTTTTAGTACCAGTATCTCTATTTTTCACCATTTTCAACTTATCACTGAGACTATCGACTTTATCCATAACAGGTCGAACAGAGCGAAATTAATTTGTCATATCAAAATTACCGGCCCGAAAACGCTGGAACCAGTTTTGTGCATTCTTATCAACACAGCATTAGGTCCATAAATGTCACAAATATTTTGCGGCTTGTGTGGCGTTATTCCTTTTTTTGTAGTAAAACTTCAAAATGTATCGAATTTCTATTAGATTTATTCATTTAGGTGAACAGAAAAACAATACAAAAATGACTGGACACCTTTTTTTTCAAAATATCGTCTATTCAATGGTATTAAAACTAGCCATATATAAATAGAAAACCAAAGAGATTTTACTGCAATTTTTTACTTATGAAATACGAAAACACTTTTTAGACCTAATATAATGGATAAAATATGACAAATAAACGGATGTTTAAAATTAGTGATATGATTGGGAAATGGACGTTATCAGCAAGATTCGATGATGGAACACGCTTGACAGAGCTTGACATTCATTACGCCTATGGTTTTCTGGGAGAATAAAATGCGGACTGGAGACCACTCTAGTTGTTTTTCCGGGAAACATGATAAAAACACCAGTCTTTAATACTCTGGATGTATACGAAGAGATGGACGAAATAGCTGATAATGTTCCACTACTTTTCCTTTCGACCTTATCCATGCATGCATCTCACTGGCTGTGATCGCCCGGCCAGTGAGAATATCAACGCGTGGACTTCATCTTATCGGTAAGTATATTTTGTGCGTGTTAACGCGTACGAATGTGTGAATCCAACCTTTCTCTCGTTTCGAATTGAGATTGGATTAACTTAGAATCTCATGTTTTAGAAATATCAGGTTCGAAAACTATTTTAGCTGAATATGATAGAAATGAGTGAAATATCATTTTAGGTGCATTTAATGGTAATGATGTGTCAAATGCTAGATGAGACGCATATAAAAAACATTTATATAAGCTCTGAATTATAAATGAATGAAAATGATTACACTTTTTCAATGACAAAAAATTAAGTCTTATGTAACTTCCATCTGAGAATACGACGACTTTCCCGACAATTTGAGAAACAAAGTGTAGAGCGTTCTCCCAAAATCAATAGAACATCGGTATCTCATATAAGGTGCTTAAATAATGAATCGCTTCTCGTAAATTTTTGAACTTTTAATAAACTTTTAGTGCATTTAATGGTAATGTCAAATACTTTCGATGGAATAGGTGAAAACACTTAGATCTTGTTCTGAATAAACGAATAACGGATTATTGCTTGTCTCTGCGTTATTGAAAAATGATCATGTAGAACAAATAAAGGATATCTTGCTTGAAATCGTTTTATATTGAGACAGAACGAAATACGTTTTTTAAGGATAACTTAGTACAATAATTGTTTTTAAAAGAAAATACATCTAAAGCATTCAATTATGAAAATAATTAAGATGCTGGGATGTTTAGTTTAGTATTTAGTTTAGTTTAGTGCTAAATCTTACATTCCTAAGAAACATCACTGCAATTTTGAGGATTTACTTCATTTTTACGGGATAATACTGTCTTTGCTTTATTCAATACTACAGTAAGAAAAGTACACAAGTGCAATATATTTTCTACTTTTTCATATGGCTGTGAATGTGAGAAATGTTGCCTAAGAATCACAAAAGAAGACATCAAACCATACGTGAATTTAGAATAATTAATTGTATAGAAAACAAAAAAATCCAGAAATTTCGTATGGACCTTGGATTTCAGAAGGGCTATAGACGGCAGTCATATGAAAAAAGGGGGCCAATTTATGTAACACAATAAACCATATTTTAAATATTTGTTAACATGGAAAACATAAAACTATGAAATATCGTTTAAGAGCACAAAAAATAGCAATATTGGTGATTGTTTGTTGTAGAAACTTCAAAAAAACTTAGGCTTGCTCCAGTCTTAACATTTGCCACAGCTTAACTAACCGACGATAAATTGACACTTTTTTCACATATTCGATATTATTCTTTTCAGTTTTTTGGCAATGAATTCATTTTTTATTTCCCAGCTTTTAAAAATTTGTTTATTTAAACCTTTTAATATGATTTAATTTTCTGTGTATGACGTGCCTCGCACTTTGCTCAGGCACATTTTAACGATCTCCTTTGTGACAATCCAAGTTCCATGTACACATGATTGGGTAATATTATTGACTAGTCAGTTTATTCTACATGCATACCAAAGTAGAAAGTTGATGAAATGGCTCGATTGCAGCTGCAACCCACAGGTAATAACATACCAAATCCAAAACCTGGACGACTACATACAGCTTCGGACGGAGTTGGTCTACAAACATTTACAAGGTGTTAAGTCGAATTTTGTTGAATTTCCTAGTAACATTTTTGTTAATCCTGCATTATATTTCACTAAGATTGATAAACTGTTTACAAGCCCAACTCTTTCAAGAAAATATTTTCTAGTACTCTACTTTTATAACTTATTTCCACCAATACTTATACAACTCTAATTTCTAATAAATCTGTATATTGAACATATTCTTAAAATTTTTCTGCTTGACATCCTGTTCTTTTTAAATTATACAATAGTAAATTCGTATTTTGGTTAGAAGTGATAATAAAATACAGATTTATGAAAGGACCAGAACTCTTCTGACATTCGCGGTTACTGTTTTAATTTAATATTACTTTGTGTGTTCGGTGAAAGCAGGCTAGCTAATTTTTTACAACTTTTCATTGATATTGGTTTGAATTAAACACTCGATGTTAATATAGTGCACCCACCATAACTAGAAATAAACTATATGGTTAATGGCATCGGCTTCAAACCTTGTATTTACAGTTATTAAAAAAAATTATTGATTAATCAAAAGTTAGCTATCTTGGAACCACGATAACCTCATGATTATCAGAATCTTCTAAAATTTAAGTCTTCTCATACGGTACCTGCAAAGCTTAATGCCGTCGTCTTAAAATTCTGTGTATTACTTATTACTAAATTAATAAACAGTTTCCGATAAACACTCATGGAAAAATAATAAAATATGGACAAGAAATCTAATTCGCGTATGAAGTCCTAAACAAGCATAACATATTAAAGTTACCCCAAGTATAATGAAACAAGTAAAAATCTGACAGTCATAGAGTATAATTTATTTTTAAATGCCCCCTTTTTATATTCACGAATTCACTTTGTTCTTTCAATTAGTAACTCAGCAAATAATATTCACCTTTTTCTTTTTGTATCGTTATAGCTGTACAAAGGACTATGAATACAATCATATGGAAATTCACGAGCTTCTTTTAATTTTTTTTTCCTTTGTCTTACCCTCATGAATTATAGTGATGGGTTTTGTAATTTCATCTCAATGAAGATTCATCTGTTTTTAATTTTTTTGTACTATACCTCAATTTTTTTATACACCATTATTTTAACGCGAAGTAAATCGTGGGTGTAAAAGATTTGACGCCAACGTTCATTGCGTATAAATTGGCAATTAAGAAAGCAGATTTTAATAATAATCAGATTCTAGTAATAATAGTGTAAATAGTAAATTTCTATTTTAATTAATAGCTTCAAAGTTGCAGAAAACAGAAACAAAAAATAATCTATGAGACGGTAGACCCCTGCAGGCCATACCTAAAACTTCTTGCTACTTTCGACCTCCTTTGGGCTTTAGTGCATAAATAAGCCGAACATTAAATTATTGAGCTCTTTGAGCTCAAAAATCCGATTTTGATACGTTTTTGAGTTCTCCGAACTCAAAAAATAGTTTCAGTACGTTTTGAGTTCTTAATGTTCAAAAATACAGATTTATTTAAGCGCAGTTTTTAAAATTCTCAGTTACCATATCTTTCGAATGCAGTGTTTGATTTTTACCGGCTTTAAGGCATTTGTTCGAAAACTAGATGGCGCTCTCATCAAGTACTCAGGTGATACAGTACGTAATGATATCATAATACACTTTTGCACGCTAAGGGAAATTTGTCTAACTTACTCCATCTGACGAATACGACGAGTTTACCGGGCCCTAGAATGAAGTGTAGAGCGTTCTCCAAAATCAGCAAGAACATCGGTATCTCATATAAGGTGCTTAAATAATGAATCGCTTCCCGTAGATTTTTTTGAACTTTTACAATTTGTTTAAATTCTAGAATTGTGATGCGTATGTCATTTTCGTCTAAAATAAAATTAAAAATAAGCAGAAAATGTATGAGAATACATACAAAAGCTTATAAACAAGTATTAGAACATTTTTTGTTAATCAAAAAAAAATCGATATTGAAACATATGGCGTTCATAACGAACCTAATTTTATTAGAAAAGACTTATTATATTATATAAATATTTTATACATGCCCTAAGTTAAGTTCTTCATTAAGTCACAATTTAACTTAACATTAAATTACCTGTAACCGCTTGTTTAAGGACGTCTTTCACTTTGTGCACCATAGCGTTCCATTTATCAGTAACGACAAAGTTTAATGACAAGAAAAGTAATTTATTTAATATAACCTTCATGAACGTCGTTAATTCTGCAAATCTTACTAACTTCATGAATAAAGAATCTAAAAATAAAGGTATTCAACGTTATTAATAAACATTAATGAACCTAAGCGGAATCATAAACGACGCAATCAATGCTTTATAATATGTTTACCCGATTTGTGTTACTGAATGAATGTATTTAGGTTTGTGAAAATGCTTCGTTTCTTTTTCCACTCAAACGATAAACGCTCAAAACTCGAAACCAAAAAAAATTTGATGCTCCTTCAAGGGTTAATTGGATAAGTTATTTTGACGTAACCGTAACTCGTTTCCCAGGCATATCTCTAGAGTTAGCTTTTAAAAACCACCCTGTCTGTCGAAAATGACTTGCATGAAATGATCGATATGCAAAAACACGTACCATGTGCAAATCTGTAGTCTATGCCGACTCTTCTGGGATATGAGTGTGAGTTTATAATGATAACAGTAATAAAAGTGTGCAATATGCAGGATAAGAAAAAAAAATGTAGTAACCCAAAATGTTAAAGTATTTTCATTACCATTGTCCTACTTGCTACATTCTATTTGGTAGTCGATAGCTTGTAAGATGAGGATTTCAGAATCTTTACCATGAACGAAATTATAAAAAAATTATAAATTTCATTTTTGAATGCACATGAATAAACGGAAAAAAAACACATGCAATTCCGATTTGTACTTTCATCGATGTACAAAAACTTTGACTTTTGAATGAGCTAAAGTCAACATGTTAATTGGCATACCTTGTTCATAGATTATTAGTATGAGTTGTTGAAAACAAATGTGGCTTGAAGTTATAAAGCAAAATACATAGAGTAAAACCTTCAACTTTGATATCTTCACTTTTCCGTGGTAATTATAATTTTGCACAGGCTGAAAAATAAAATAATAAAAAACAATGTGTAACGTTTTTTCAGCAAGACTTTTTTTTGCAATGCTAAACAATAAACAAACTTTTTGAAAACTTATTCAATATAAGAAAAATACTTAATAGCTTACCGCCTGTAAAAGTTTCAATAGAGCTTTCAGGGATCTTTTACGATTGAAATGCACAGACAATGCCATGTTCACCACAACGGCCATGAATAAATCCATGACGGAAGCAGCAATTTCTGAATTGAAAGGGCTCCAAAGTATCCTGAAGAATGTTAGGAAAATACCAGATACCACTGAAACAAAACGCGTTGTCAGAACTGGCGACACTATTAATTCTATTGCAGTAGTCTGCTGATATAAAATTTTCTTATATTTCTAAGACTATTATAAAGTCTCGAAGATGAATTCTATTGTTCTATTCTAGAATATGGGCAAATCTTAACACATGCTTTTAAAGATTTTGGAGAACCTACGCTTCTTACAGATTTTCATTGTTAAATTTTGATTTAGTGTGTAATCAAATGTCATTTGACATTTTAAAGCACACATTGGCGAAGAAACTGTTAGCGGTGTATACTTTTAGGCCCGTATCGGATGTCATGTATTCTAAGTAGCGCTGTATGACTGATGTTAAATAAAAAATAAATTAATATATAAATAATTAATGTCAAATTGAACAAGGAAAAATAATTTATTCAGCATTGTTTAAATACAATTTTTTTCATAAGTACCTTCGTGATGTATGTCTTATTTATTTTTCGTATGCTCTTGCTATTTACTTTTCTCTTCCTTTTATCATTGGATGTCTTATGTTATTCTCTAAATTATTAAAACTAATAGCACTTTTCCGTAATAAAAAATATTTTTCCCAAACAAATCTCAATAATATCTCTGCAAGTCTTACCGGCTCCGGTTTTGATCATCCCACTGAAGAAACATGTTTTTCTAGAACATTGCAGGGTAGTACAAATTTTATGCCACCCATTCGGATGTATTGCATGAAGGCTATTAACGATGATCATAAGCAATATGGAGTTAAAGGCTTAATTAGACTTAGATTTATACAGTCAAATAGAATACCAACATATTTTTATAGAAGTTAAAACTACCAACAGTGCTGTAGTACTTACATGCGATCGACGCCGAGATTACGAAGTACACGAGTAGAAACGGATTCACTCTGGGTTCATCCTCGAAAGTTAAACAGGTTATTCCAAGAATTTGCCCAACTTTCCATATTTTCGACACGTATTTCATTATTTTCGCGTTCCTAAAGAACACGTTACATATGATATCTGGATCATCGAGATCTAAGGTTTTCATAATTGTGAAGTCGAAATTGGTTTGGACACCCAAAAATCTGATTCAAATTTTCAAAATGAAAGCTGCAGAAACTACAAGCGTACAAAACCGATATTTGTCAATAATTTGAACCAAAAATTTTGACAAAAATCATAATAAGTCAAAAATTAAAATTATGAAAAGTGTATTTCCCAAACTGCATTGTGTAACACAAATTTTATGTTATTCAAAACAAAAAAAAATAGTGCGTGGAGTCCCTCCACGCGGAAGAAGTGAAACTTCCTAATGTGGAAATGAAAATAGGAAGGGGTAGAAATTGCGTTTTTCGTCGCACGTTAGAATTGCGAAAAACAATTGTTCGACGAAATCCACCGACTCACTCTCTTTCTCTCTCCTACTTTCTACCTCTGTGTATCTTTCTTTCTCTCTCCCTCTTACGTTGGAATATTGGACGCTACTCGTTGCTAACGCTCGCGCTGGCCTGTAACAGATATACTACGCGCATGCGTTTGAGTGCCACGCATTCACTCTCGCTCTGTCTCTTTCTATTTCCCTTCCCCAGGAGCGTTGAACGTTTAACGCAACAAGGCTTTCATACCCGCTCCATGGTAGCGTTAAACGTTAAACGCAACCTTGTTAGAAGTCGCATTAGAAATTTCACTTCTATATAGAATGGAAAACTATCTGTAAAATAAACTATGCATTGCTAAATTTAGATAACGAATATTAATTTTTGCGTTATGTTACGTTACTTACGTTAGCAACTTATGTCTAACGAATACACAATTTCTAAATATATGTTTTTAAATAACGAATAACCAAATTTTTCCTTCTACCAGTTGACAATCTTCAAATCGAACTCATGATCTCTCAATGGGAGATATAGAAAATTTTATGTTATGCCGCCTAAATAAGTATATACCCTTTGTTAAGGCAATCATTTTTTTCGTCTTTGCCAGCATATCCTTGTTCTAATGATTTTTCATGGTTAAGTTCGCCTATCCATATTTCAAAAAATCATTTTTTTGATTGTTTTATAAATTCGAAGGACATCGCATCGAAGTTGGCTTCAGAACTACCATAGACTACTGATAGCTTCCTGGGGCTGGTAAAATGGAACGTCTTAAATACAAGCCCTGAAATGGTATTAGAATTAGTATTATGAAATTCAGAAGGAATGAAAGTGCTTAGAAGGGGGTTGCTTGAAGCAGAAAGAGACAATACTCAAGCCATCAGAAAGAAAAGATAGTCAAATTTTAAATAGATTACGTAGTGTTGCCTGAAACTTAGCTTAACAGCTCCTTTAAACAATGTTTTCTTCGTAACAATAATATGAAACTGAATAATTTGTAAGTGTAAACCCTTTGTCATTTGTAAAAACAATTTTTCTGTGGAGTTTTTTAAATAATTCATTTTTTTTAGACTAAAAATTCTTTTTATCTATTTTTCGATAACTATCAATTTTTCAAATCAATATTTAATTAATTTTTTTTCAAATACACGATCAAAATTACAATTATTAAAAACACGATAGGTGCTTCCTTTCTTTACCATTCTTCAAGTTTCTCTTTTCGAGCTCATAGAATTGGAAATTGTATAGGTAATTGACTGTATTTATAAATTAAGCCACTTGAACTTTCGCTATAAAAAATTCGAGCTCTTTAAGACGGAATACGTATAAATTTGGTTTCCAGATCTTTAAATAGGAATGAATGACGATCTTCTTTCCAAAGGTACTCACTCGCTCCTTCTGTAGAAGAACATCTTCGACGGCCGCCCGGGGAAAATCTCTACGAGGAATGTGAATCGAATATCCGTGGCTCGACTTTGATGTGGTTGTATGTCGTTTTTATACAATATAGCCTTCGCTGGCAACCTTATGATGGATGGTGATCGACTACCAACATTTTAATGTAAACAGAGAAGCGTTGTTTGATGTGTAATTACAAAAACAGTCATAGACAAAGTTGTCTACAAATTACATATTTTCTCTTCGTTTAGAAGCAAGAACCGTTAATGGCTTTTTGATCTAACTTGTAACTCTTAATCTCTATATTGATTTTCTATTTTTATAAATTATTTTATGAGGGCGAAGGTAAAAGTAAGATGTCAGTTAAATTGTTAAGTACATTAATAATTGTAAAATATTAGTGTACGGTTTTCTCTCTAAGATTTGAAAATAATTCAGAAAATATTCAAGGGTAGCACTTTTCGGCATTTAGTAAATTAATGTGATTTCTTTTATATTTAATCGAATACTTTTTGTATAAATATTTATTTAATTTAACCTACTTAAGATTACAACTTTGTAATACTAGATAATTTTAAAATCTTTAATAATATAAAGATAAATTAATTCATTAATTTCTGTATCCATACTTTAATCGCTACCAGGTAATATAGCGTCATAAATACATTTTGAAAATCAATCATGTTTCAATCAAAATCATGTTTTTTATTGATAAATCGTATTTTCTTGGAAAATATATTTAGAGACGTATTATATATTGATGAAATATAAATAATATTTTTCGATCATACCGCATTTCTTTCAAAAATCTTTTACGCATTTTAAGTGAACACGTTAGTTAAAAAGACATATTTTATTACTAACATAAGTAAGCAATTGATTTTCTTGGTTTAACCTCAAACAAAATACTCATTGGCTTAGTGTTGCTTAACAACACCATCTATTATTATCAAGTAATTTTAGTGTTAATGTGTCGATAATGTAGTCAGTTGTTCCCAATAATATTTTTTCTCATAGAAGAAGAAACTTTTCGTTTTCTCGCAAAGGAAAAAAACTTGAAAGAAAAAACCAAAGATGTTGAAAGAAACAATCATGTGGAATCGAATCTGGGGCTTCGGGACCGCCCGATTTCCCAACTGTGCCATTATAATCTTTTCGAGAGTTGCTAAACTACCTACGTACTCTAATTATTTACCTGAAAACACGAATCAAACGAGGTTTTCTAAAAACGAAATATAGCGATCAATTTATATGCCCCTGAAACCCCATGCATACTAAATTTTATGGAAATCGTTAGAGCCCTTTCCGAGATTCTAATTATATGTATACACAAAAACTGCTCGTTCAAAAGTACTAGATAACCGGCATTTATAAACCTTTTCGCTAATTTTTTCTCCTCTCTTTGTTAACCGATTTATTTTATATTTTCTGTTTATTAGCTGTTGACGAGTTTTGGTATTATCAGTATAGGATACTTTTGTAAACAGCTAGTTTTTTCCCCACCTTAGACATAGAACAGAAGCCTTTATTTACACGTTTCTATTCGTTACACTTCATGCTGCTTATGTCTACAATTTACAATCTTTGTACAACATTTAATACAGTTTTTAAAATGTACGGTTCATAATATCTATTCTATGTTAGTGCATTTCCGAGTAACACATGCTATTGTATTTGTGTACACTCGCAGCAGACGTAATAGCACAGAATTCAAGAAAATTATATGAAATAATCATAAAGATGTACTATTTGACAAAACAATCTCAATGACAATTGAACTAAAAAAAATATTAATAATAATTAATGGTCGAACTGCGAGCGTTGTGTGACAGACTAGTATAAATTGTTTCCCTTTCAAAACTGAATCGAGTACTGTTATAGGTTATTTTAGCATTTTTACCTGAAATGCCAGAAATTTTACATCCCACGAAGAATAAGGCCAAACTTCTAAACAATCTCATTAGCAAACAAACCGCCCCACTCGCTCGGGGTCCCCATTAACTCGCGTCAACTCGCTGAAGCACGAGCAGTCAAATAAACGTGACCGAGTTGACACTTCGGCGGCCATGGAGTCGATTCATGCGCGTGCGCCCGGCGCGGCCGCGCGGAATGCTCCACCAACCCCTGAAATACAGTTTCGCGCGACAAAGGGGTGTGAATAATTAGACGCTCATAAATCAGGCAAATCTCAGGGGTTGAAGGCGACGTCGACCGAATAGAGTTTCATCGTATTAAGGTTAAGAAAGTTTAAGAGCCGTATTAAAGGAACTAAATATTGGTCGGCCTGCATCGATCTTAAATTTTTTTGTTTTTTTTTTTTATTTTAAATAGAAAAATTAAAGGTTTAGGTACAACTAATGAGTGTAATACTCGTACAATAGGAGCATAATCTTTTACTTACACAGTTTAAGAGATCGTGTGTTAATGTAAGTAGTTAGTTGTTAGCGAAAACTAAAACTATAGAATCATTTTTAAATGAAGTACGTCGTACAACAAGTTTAGATTTCTAATGCGTAACGTTTATTAATTATTTCAATACGTTGATTATTTAAGTGACAACAAGAGTAAGCACATCACTAGAATTATGTGCTGTTACTGAAAATAATATATTTTCTTATGAAATATAGAATGAGTTGATATACGATGATTATAAATTTTCTTTTATTTCATTCTTTATATATATATATTAGAGAGATCATGTTTTATTATTATTTTTATTTACGATAAATAATATGATTGACACAACGTGGCAGTCGGCAAAAGCTGCGTTCGGAGAATTTTGCATTTTTTTTACATTTGAAAGATATTTTTTGATATCATAAAACACAGTGTGAGTTAAGTCATTATGCTTTTCCTAGACGTTCTTGCACCTTTTACTGCAAATTATTTGTGTAACTTACACATTTCTTTTTCATTCTTATGTAATCGTAAAGTATTGAAACTGGTGTATATTATCTTTAAATTATATATGGTAGTGCCTCGACAGACTCAGCCAAGTTGCATCGATTTCGTGACAGTTATTAATTTGTGAACGATATTATTGATTAGGATTGATCAAACATTGAATGACAGCTCGACTGTTGTGTGCAGTCAACAGGGTGGTCGGTTCAGGAATGCGTGTCGTGACGTCATTACGCGAACGGCGTGACGGTTTGGACATAAAACTCACAGCTGCATTAAACTTATCAAGTTTCTGATTTTAAGTTCTGATTAGAATTAGAAATCTTTCTTCATTTTATCGCGCCACTTATTGGAATAGTAAAATAAACTTTGACAAAACAAGTGTTTACAAGTTAGTCACGTACATAAAGCTATGAGTTGATTTAGAGAGCTCTGTGTGTTAATAAGGTCCCTGAAATTATACAAAATTTACGCTTATGCAAGTTTAAAATCATTGTCAAGCAAATTCTAGTCAAACCAATGCTGTTGACGCCCATCTCTCCAAATCGCACAAGTAAAAGTTAACCAACCGATGCCACAAACTCGAACAATCCGACCTCAATATCATGATCGAGAACTCCAATAACACCAGCATACCAAAGTTTCAGACTGATTGGAGCAACGGAGTTTAACTCACATTCGTATTCTCAACAAGTCCTTTTATTTGATGCCCATATCGTAGGAAAGCATAAAAAACTTAGTCTATCATCTTTAGAAATGCGCCATATTGGATTTAGAGTGACGTCACTTTATTTTTCGAGTTATTCTCAGCAAACCCTTTCATTTGATACCCATATTGCCAGGAGTCCATTAAAAATAACTAGTCTGCCATCTTGGGTGGTCCGCCATGATGGATTTAGAATGACGTCACGCAAATAACCATCCATTATTATCCAAATTAACGTATATGCAAAATTTCAGCTCAATGAACTGAATTTTGTAATAGTTGCAGCATTCCACCCAAACAAACATACTTACATACATTGCAAGTTAAATAAAAGCTTGTAATAACGAGATTCAATTTGTAGTTTTCAGATGACTGTAAAAGTAAAGAGCAAAAAGATAAAGTACATTTTCAAAAAGAGAAATATTTAACAAATGCTCGATGAATCCCAAACAAGAGAAGACCAACTAAGAGATTTCAAAGTATAAGTAGTGTATATACAACAATATATGAAACCTTATTTAAGTTGTACGAAGTCGGTGTTCCTGCATACACACATATATATATACGATTGCTCGTTGTCCAAACTCTTTGTTAATGGTTGATAGATCAAAAGAAAAAAGTACCTATTAAATAAATATAAATTGCATTATACTTGCAAGAGTACAGAAAATATTTGACAGTTGAATTAAAACAAATTCCATGTATATTTTTGTTAGTAAAGAAACAAACTTTGTTCCAATAAATCAACGTTTCTTTCTGTTTTATTACAGCATAGAACAAAATAAACAAAACAAAAAACACAAGGAAAGACAAACTTCATAATAAAACCCAATTCCGTGTAATCAATTTCGATTCAATTTTAATTAGAGTTATATAAGTCGATTACGGGATGGAAATTATACCCTGAAATATGATGGAGAAAGAAAAAAAAAGGAAAAATCTTCAAATGAGAAACTTTTTCCTGCGGAGAGATTTGTTCTCTTAAAGGTCATTAAATCAAAGTCAGGACGAATTCATCTGAGGATACCGCCATTGCTGGAAGGCCCTTTGTAGCGTTTTATTTATTTAAGTGTATTTTTTTTTTTCCCTGTGCAAGGTATTGTAAAGTATTTCTAATTAAATGTTACGCGTATCTTTAGAATCGTGTTTATTCTGATTAAAGGCCAGAGGTTATTCATAAATCTGAATTAATAATTGAATAATTTTACGTATTCATGTTATTTGGGTTTTAAACTTTCACAGGATTTGACCTGAATTACTGATTTTATTCTTTTAATTTCTCGTCCTCTTACTGTCAATGTTCAAAGGTTACGTGACTTTATACGATTGCTTTGTCGTTTAGTCTAGACTGGAAGCTAGCTTTCGCCCCAGATTTTCACAACACACACTCCTCAGGCTTCTGTAATTATATTGTGATTCATAACTTAGCAAATATTTGCGATAGAGTCAAGCTGTGACCAACGTGGTCACAGCACGAGGATGGACCGCCTCGCTCTGTGAAATACCACACTTTTACAGTATGCAAATTTAAAGTGACATTTTCCACTGTTGAGTTTCGTCCAGTGAGTGAGAATTTTTGTGGCTCACTCCTAGCTCTATTACTCCACTTCCCTTACCACCCCATTCCCTTTCTCCCTTCATCGGCCCACTTCTCTCTCCATCAGATGTCCTATTCTTATGTAAGAGATGGAAAACGCATTGGTGACTCCTGTGAGGTTACAAGTGATCATAGGCGGCGGTGATCACCTGCTTTTTGGTAGCTCACAGGATGGTCATCCTTGGATCTGCTATAAAAAAAAAAACCTTTAGCCTGATCATCTGACCACACAGTAGAAGACCCATCCCTCGATGTTCTCAGTTCGTTGACAACACTCAATAAAAGTTTCCTCTTACCGTACATAGAACAGCATTATAATCAATATACAGAAGAAGATCAGAATCCCAGAAGTCGACGTTAAAAATTTATTACAGCATTTTCCTTAAAATATCTTCATAGTGGCTCACCATGATAAATTTCGTTCCCTCCATTGCATTCTTCGGCCGAAAATGATTCGTTAAATACTACTATTCAAATCCTCTTTTGAAGCCCCCGTGCAAACAAGGGCGGTTGTACGACACCCCTTTTGTTTGAGTTTTATCAGTAAAATAATTACCTGTCGTTAACGAACCCGTTTCGCCTGAAATAACACTCTATGCTGTCTGCAATAACAATAAAAATCAATATTAGTACGTCTCGGCGAGCATTCGCCCGTGACTTTATTCGGGTCGAAAATTGGCTTATGTATTTTTTAATATGTATTTATAAAAGTAATATTGCGAAATAAATGATTAAAATAGAAATTATAGAAAAATAGCAGAATAATCTTCCAGACATATAAATCTTCTAACTGTATATATTATATATACAGAAATATATTATCAAACCGATAATGTCAACTTGCTTTCTTTAAACAAATTTTAATTTTGATTAGCGAGATTATTTTCGAATCAGTATATTCATTCATTTGTATACAATTAAGATGTTTGCAGTCTTATGTGTAACTAAAGTTAAACATATTTATTACTGTTGATATTTAAGAATTGTTCTAAAGGCGATTATGTGTAATATAATCGCTCATGTTTATATTATACACAGAAATTTGATCATTGGAGACAGTTTTTTCCGAGCGGCCAGTACGTTAACCAGCGATGGGCGACCATTGAAAATAATCCTAGGGATTCCGTAGTGCGTTTTCGCGTCGCAGTAAAACCGAATGTACACCTGATTGTTTTAGTACTTACATTTTATATTTATTAATACTTCGATTGTGGTGGTACGTAACGGTATGAAAGCCTTAATGGTTTCTTTCGTAACAAAGTGGGTCTATAAGATTATATTTGAAGTCATGGTCGCTTTTAGGTTACAAACGGTCCTATTTAAATAAACTTATAGTACGATTTGCGATAACAGTTAATATTGATTTAAAGATCTAATTGAAAAAATACTCTTTAAACATTTTTTTCATTATTTAAAAGTTAATATCCAAAATATTAAGCGAAAAAAAAATATTAAAATAGTATTAAAAATAATAAAATGAAAACAAAAGTATTCTACCAACAAATTATGAATGTTAACTCGGACGCACGTCTGAAGTTCACTTCGCTGGTCTGAGCTTAAGACCATATTTGTACTTTACGCTAGATAGTTTTCTAGTTGCATCTCTTTTGTTAAAGTTATTTTCCGAATAAAACGTGTAGTATGACTAGTAAGGGCGACATAGGTAATTAGATAACATAAGCTTGCATAATAAGGAAGTGTATTACCCATAATCAATAGATATATAAACACTTGAGTATGTAACTGTTACTATATAAACACTTGATGTCATCTTTTGGTTCATTAGAAAGGTCCCAAAAAAATAACATATTTTAAAACCTATTAAAATTGTAAATAGTATAACCGATATTTTGAGCGTGAGCTTATTGGACAAGGCACATTCGAGTCGACAATCACTTAATACAGTCTAGACATAAACTAGGTGCAGTAGTTGCGAAGTATTGTGTATTTTAGCACTGCCATTAGCAAAAAAACTACTATTTTCAGACATCTATAGTTTTGTCGTTTCAATAAAAACCCATTATGAAACAAGCAATTAACCAAAATTAAAATTAATAGCCTAAGTCATCAATCAAAGTACTAGTGAGTTCTGCAATTAATTACTTGAATATTTGTTTTACGGTCGTCTTTGAAGTCCGTTAGCAATTTTAGATGTCAAATAGATCTCACTAAACTATATTATACCGAATTAGTAAACATTCAGCTCGACAATTTCGCAACAGTTCAAAAATTCTAGATGGTAAACTTGTTTTTAAACGCTATGCATCTTTATTCATAGCTCATATGCATTTCTTGCACGTCACATAACGCAGGGGCTGATGAGTCTTAACACGGAGGTATACTTCAGTGGGTGCAATGAAAGTCTTTAAGACTGGTTTAAATTTAGATTTATACTAAAGTAACCAAAATGAACAGCTGAAGAGAAAGTGACATTGTGGCGCTGATGATGATTGCGGACCACGCTTCCATGCCATCGGGAAGACCGATAACGGCGATGCGAGGTGAGTCCTGTCTTGACTGACAACTGTACTTCTGGTCTGGGAAGCGTTTATTATACTAGATATAGTATTCATAAAACTATTCTAACCAATAAAAATTCACAAATAATGAATACAGCTATGCGTATGCATTTAGAGATAAACAAGCGAAGTCCTATTCTGTTATTTATTCAAAAGGAAAAGTTAATTATTTACAGTTCGCTACAATATTTTAAGTTTCTAAATTTTCATGTTTTAGCTCAACCACAATTACGCATGTAGGGCGTGTGTGATATTATTTAAATCGACGTAAAATAAACGATTTAGTAAATCACGAACACATCGGTATCTAATTCAATTGATTTCCTAAAACGCTTTTACAATTCTCTTTCAATCCACACTCGCGCCTGCGTGAAGTGCGTACAAACCGTTTACCGGCGCGCGCGATATTTCTCCAGGTTTATCGTCGTATTTACGGCCGCGTGCCGGTCTGTTACGCGCCTCTTTTATTACACCTTTATGCGATAAATTGATATTGATACGAGTACATACACGCCCCATGACTAGACACTTTTAATTTAATAAATACAGTTTATTAAGTTGTAATGCCATGTAAACATTATTTATTTCCTAAAAACTAATTTGTATCGATAATTATTTAATTGTTTTAATCTAAATTATGTATTTAAGTCTAGGTAGGTATTGTATCAATTATATGAAAAAAAATGTATTATTATTTTATTATTATATACTATAGTTCCGGTATTTCTTGTTACGCGATTCAGAAATAAATCACGATACGATTCATTAAAAATATTTTTTAAAGCTCACTTACTCACAATTATGCTTATAGCTGGATGTTATTCCTTCAATAATTGTTTCATTAAATGCGCGATCAGAAAATCATTTTTCTATATAATTTTTATCATATAATAATTATGATTGAATAGACCATTATAATTTTATTGTGGTCGATATCATTCTATTTAAAGTAAAATTAATATGAAAGCAAAATAAAATCCTCAATAATACAAAACAGATTTTCTTGCTAAGTTTTGTTTAGCAAGTACTATGCGTTAGCTCAACGATTTTCTATATAATTACATTTAGTTGTCTGTTTTTCTATTGGCGAAATTGTTGTAGAACCAAAATAAAAGTATTCAATTATCATTGTCCAAAAATGTATTTCGCCGAATAATTTCAAATGCATATAATTTTAGATTAAATTAACTTCCCAATTATTTTATTATTAAGTCTGACCAACCGGGCGCAGTTGTTTAACTTAATTCTGTGTAGTCGTCGAGACAAAAACAATTCATATTCATTTGTCATACAACAAAGATTAATATTGTTGTGCAACTATTCGAGTGAATTATGCCGTGGTACACAAGGTCCAAAGGTTATTTGTCTAAGAAGATATTGAGGACTCGAGTCAGACCCTTGTCATAATGGGGTTTAATTTCTTGTGATGGGATCACGGGAGGTGCCATAGGCGACGGAATCGTTCAGAGCCGACGTTTGCTCGGTTCTTGGGCGAATATCGGCCGAGCTCGACGAGGAATGTTTTTTTTAGTCGCTCAGTTCATTTAAGTGAATTACTACCTTATTTATAATTATAATAGGTGTTTAATTTCCAAAAAAAAAATAAATATTGTTCTGTGTATTAATGGCATCATTTTTACATAAACACTAATATACATTTATTAACGAGTAATGTATAAAATTAAATATAAAAGTAATGTATAAAAGTAATGTATAAAAGTTGTTATTTATTCCATTATTCTGAAAAAAATATTAATTGTACACTAAATATTTTGTATAAGTAAAACTACATTATTTTGTTTCAATTTTGCAGCTCCAGTCTATTTTTTGATTATTTTACATCATTCAGACGAACGCCATAAAAATAAGGAAATAGAAATTAAACGAATGAACTTTGTGTGTATGAAGTATCTCTTGGCTTATATGAATATTATCAACTTTATGCCTCGAGGGTGAAGTTGCAGTACGTAACGGAAGATGTTGTTCAGTATGATGGTGTTCCCTGAATATTTGATTAGTTCCAAAACCAAAAATAGACTAAATATTATCACTTCGCTAAGTTTATTTGTTAAAAGCTCGATCTGCTGACGACGTAGCATAGGGTCGAATTAGTATGCGGATTGCATCAATTCATTATGACGGAACTATTGTGATGGTGTCAGATAAGGCATTGAGTACGCGAGTCTGGTAGAAAATAAATTGATACATGTTAAAGATATCAGTCATTTTCGAGTCTTAACGCGAGCGAAGTGTAAGGCGACCACGACTGTCTAACCAGAAACGTCGCATTAGCCACAAGAAATCTTTTCATAATAAACATTCATTAACATCAAACATTAAACCTCTTTATTATGTCAGTCACTTATTTCTCAAAAATTGATTATATTATATATTTTTCGAAGTCAGGATAAAAATTAAAAATAAATGTACCCAATGTAATCACTCTATGGAACCCGCCAAAAACAAAAGTTGCGTTCGAGCTTCCCACTAAAACCTCTATCCACTTACAGTAAATTTAAGGGTTCTAAGTCAAGTTTTTGCCATCGTAAAATTAAAAATGTTGAAATATCATAATTTTTTTTTATTTCAATATTTTACTTAAGGAAGAGCCTATAATAAAATTAATTTTTATTATTTACATCCTATAATTTTCGATAAAAAGGGAAACACTTTTCCTTGTTGATAAATAAGTCGTTGTAAATTAACAAAATAAAAGGTAAAAAAACCAAAGTATTTTATAGAAATATTTTAAATTCGATTAAAAAATTTATGGCTCGCATAAACTAATGCCAGATTTATACAACAGTCTTCGTGTTGTACAATGATATTGAAAATTCTCTTTGAACTATTTCTTGCGTCGTTTAATAAATTACTTGGATAATTCTTATTATTTTCCAAGTAAGATAAATTTTAACGACGAATAACGTGTTATTGTCTGTCATTTCAATGTCGGTAAGATTTCTCACATTTCGCCAACACGTCAATGACAGTTTCTAGACTTGGTTTTTCTTTTTTTATCCACACGTCACGAATCAGCATATCTTGCATCGAATAGTTCTAGTAGTGTCCAACTGAGAGCAGAATCCTAATACTTAAATCGAGGTAAGCGTTGCTGTGTACCTTAAACCACCTACGTCGGTTTAGTGCGGCCTGAAGCCGATTATCGAGCATCGTCACCTGTGCGGTGACACGACGACTTAACGTGCTTCTCGAGGCACGGGCGCGAGTGATTAGTCGAGCTTAAGTTAAAAACTTATCTGTAAATTTCCCTGTTGTTGGAAATCGTTATGTTTTAATTCGAAAGCAACGCGTCTACCTCTTTGCCGAAGCTGCTCCGGACAACACGATGAATAAGTTAGATTAATTTACAAATTAGTTTCATAATTGGAAACGCAATCAAAAATCCGTTGAAAACTGACGGAACCTCATCGATTAGCGTTTATGCGAGTAGACAGTAACTAGGACCTCTCCAAACGGTCGATAGTTTCTGATGCTCGTGTACCGACTGATACTTTTGTCTGCCTGTGTCAGAAAATAAAATACAAATAAATATTTTTTTCAGGACTCTAAAAAATATACATAAAACACGAGAATATAAATTTATAAACTGGGGACAAAAAATATCATAATTTCAAGTATTGAAAAATTTATAAAGAAGTAATTTCGCCGCCAGAAATTCGAAATCGACAACGTCTAGAGGGAAAGTTTAAACAGTTTTAACTTGATTCGTTATATTAATTTCGTTTAATTATAAAACTGATTTATGTTCGCCGGGTGACAAATCTGAAATGCGGGGATTCTTTTTTAATATCTCTCGTAATGGTATTAACATCTTTTAACAGTTCGACTTAAGGTACTGTTCTCTGTTCTGGTCACGATACTGATTTTAGTTTTGATCTAGATTTGAATTTCGTTTCGGATTCTGGTTACATTCATTCTGATTTATTTTTATTATTTGTTTTAAATTATTCACTCTAGTTCCGATCCTATTGACCACTTCACTGTAAACAAATATTTACATGTCCTTTAAAAATGGCTAAGTAGTTTTCGAAAGAAACAGAAAAAAAATGCCTCCAAGTAATTTCCAAGATCCCTTCAAATTGTCTTATAATGATAAGTAGGCGCCGAATGAAAATGAAACAGATTTATTTATGTATTTTATTTATTAGTGTTATTTATATGTTTACTTGCCAGGCTCGACAAGCTTAAATTTTAAATAAAAAATATTCTTTCAACTGAAAAAAAGATGGTACTATATTGACATATTATTTATTAGCCGTACCATAAATTACCCGTGATCAAATAAATGTTAACCGGAAAAATTTTAACCGGTAAGTTTAAAATTTATTCGAAAGCGTATAAGTCATAAACTATAGGAATGAAAGATGTATTCATGGGTATAATACTGGAATGTTATAAGTACCTAACACATAAATTACGAAAAAAAAATCGATACAAAACACAACTATAGTACAAATATTCTTTATGATTTTAAAATAGACTTGATACCTTAAAAAATATTAATAATAAATAATTAATTTATTTAACAGTTACGTATTATATATAATAATATGTTGATATCATCTGCAAATGTTTAACATCACTTTGTAACCTTTGTCCGACAAAATTATGAGCGAAATGCATTCCATCAGATAAGCTAGAACACAAGCTAGAATCTAGAAGCTAGATTCGGTCAGATAAGATAAGATAGAACTTAAATCATATCAGTGACTATTAATTACTGTGCTGTGTTTCGTAAAATCTCATGAATTAACCAGTTGATCAATTTCTGCCTCATGTTAAACTGATATCGTTAACTTTATTATTCTTGCTCAATATTATTAAGTGATTTACGGACATTTAAAAATGTTCAACGCTATGCGTTGATCTGTATTGTATAGAATCCAGTGAGAACGTTTAGTTGTTACATTACTATTTGCATCGTTTTTTTGAAATTGGACTCCACTCGATGATTATATTTTGACAGTGAAGTGTCTAAATATAATTTTAAAATTAAGTGACGTAAATAAATTTTTACTTAACAAAATTTTAAAAAAGTCTTAAATTATTCGGTATACATATATTTTTTTTCCTTATCTTTCCTTGTACTCGCACAACCCATATCTTGTCCTGTTTGGGCACGGGTGTCGTGTGAAAACCATCATATTTATCGTGTCCTTGTAAATTCTAATTAACCTTAATCGGCCTGCAGTCTTCACCCCAGTGTTCATCTTCACCTTAAGCGTTTGTAATAATTACTATTCTAATCTGTTTTTGAGTTATAGAATACAAAACTGATGATCTCAGCTTGAACTGGGCTCTCTTTTTATCGGTTAGGATAGACTTCAAAGTTATTTTTGTTAAAATCTATCAGCGAAATTCTACCCTTAACCATCAACTACGCATTATGACTTTATAACTTAGCTGATCAATAGTATCCAATGGACACGTTAAAGACCACTAGTGTCTTCTTAAAAGAAAAACAAGGGACTTTATCAGTATTATTCTTTCATGTTGGTAACTTTGCTACTTCTTTATTTGCATACAATTTTTTTGACAAACTATATTTTTTTGCAGAGTGTCAGATATTGCGATTGCATCTATCGTTCCTCCGTTTAAAAGTTCTGGATATTTTTGAGGAAGAAATATAACGAGGCTTTTTTCTTTCCGCAGCTTCTTTCTTTCAGATGTAAATGATGATGATCGAACAGTTCCCGGTCTGATCTGGTCTTTCTTCTTCGTCTTCAATGGCTGTTAAGTGATAACTCGCTTTCTTATTTTGACTCCATATATGATATGTAATCAACTGAGTGGCAATTTTTCGAAAAAGAGTTTTTTTTTCTATTCTTTCCATTAGTTCCTAGTAGGATAGAAATATTTCCATATAATTAGTGATACAACATAAACTTCATCTATAATGTTTTAAAAAACTAAAGCAAGTCTCTTTGTTTTACACTGACTTGTGTATTCATGACATTCAAGCATATCGACATCTCCTTTGGTGGAGTTATTGTTGTAGTAAAATTTATTTCAGATTTGTTATCATTCTTCACATCAACTTCATTACTGTGGTGCTTCGTTTATCACAACAACATGATTTTCATTAGTACATATGACTCTTAGAAACGTGAAAAACTAAAAAAATCAACTAAAAAAATCACAGGGCCCATAGAATTTAAAAATTGTAGGGTTATAAGCCTTGATAAGTGATATTTCTGCCACTTTGGTAACATGGTTCACGTAACTGGTTAATTACATGGTACTCCCAATTTACGGCCCTATGTTGCCCTTCTTTTCCAGGATATTGTACCTATGCCAAGTAGAGGATAGCTGTTCGTCATCCTTTTCAGATGTTGATTCCGTCGCTTAACTTTCACTTTCAGAACAAGTACCAACAATGAAATTCTCATCGTCACTATCGAGTTCACGCAAAAACATATTGTCGTCTTCACTTTAGTCAAGAGCACCTTTAATTTCATCCCGTGTTAATCTATTTGTAGCCATTTTTATAACAAAAACAAGTGCGAGAACGACTACTTTGTGACAAAAGACAAAGATATCTAAGCACTGAATGAAACAAAATAATCAAAGTTACGGCCACAAGTACTCCGATTGTAAAGTAAACAATTCTCTGTTAGTTAATGCTATCTGTCCAATGCATTATTATTATAAATAAATGTACACAAACTACTTACCCTGATCCTAAAATCAAACAAAATATTATTTTGTCTATCGAACACTACTGGGTGGATGAGTTGCTATTCTGTTTTAATGATAATAAATATTAAACTATTATTATTAAAGTTAACTTGGATTAAATCCGTTTGGATTTGTAAAGATTTAGTCGTAGAATAGGTAAGATGGTTTTTTATAGAAATAAATACTTTAGTTTTTATGCGTAAAAGAATGTATAAGTGTATCCGAAAGACACTTGTGGGTAATTAAGTGTTAAAGAATAACAGTAAGGAAAGATATACAAAATAAATCTAATATTTTTTTCCAAAAATATCATACTCACATAAAAAAATGGATAGTACAAGATAAAATTATTCTTTACAATCATACAAAAATGTTATGATTTTACGAAAATGAATATGCTGGCAAAATATGCTTTGCGATTGCTTCAAATTCCAAGGACTAAATAGACTTTTGATAGATTAATTGTTAATACCCTTTCATATACGAATTAAACTAATAGCTTTTAGCGTAGTAAAAGCGTGACTTCGAAGCAAAGCCTCACACCTCGCCTAATAGTGTGGAAAAAGCGAGTTAAGTGGCGGGGGTACATTTCATTCACGGGTCGTGACCCCGAAGCATAAATAAATTCCTTTCGCCCTACAATGGACTCGCTGCTGATAAAATATGTAATAAATATACTCCTTATAACATTTTTTTTCCGATTCTCTGCGCTCTGTTTAAATGTTATTAATTTTTTCAGCGATATTGTTATACAATAGCCTGAATCATTGATCCAATAAAGGATACCGTGTTCTAAATGCCACTCGACGAAGTCAAATTGAATAGATATAATTTATTTGATCGATCTCATTGAAGCGAGAGAGGTATATAATGATCTAACCATATGAAAATCTGTAGGCTCTGCCTAGTGTATTAGGAAATAGGCGTCATTCAGCGTGTTAATAAAATATTTTATTTTCGGTATTGTAGTAGAGTATGTTTATTAAGATCCAAATTTTCAATTTTTAATTGAGATCTCAAATCATTGTTTATTTAAATGTAATAGAAAGATATTTGTCCGTCGATGCAAAATGAAATTCCATTATGAATTCGCATTGCAATTTCAGCGCGAGTTCAAAACACCCCTATCCGAGTTTGCACTTCATTATTTACCTATTTCGTTAGCAAATGGAGTCGAGAATTAAATAGATAGGATCTCATTTGTTACGAGGCGACGACGTAATTATCGTCGTGGCGTTTTTTAATAACGGTGTCTTTTTCTTATAGGATAAAGGGGGGGGGGGACTTAAGTATCTACTATCTGTGATTTTACCTACCTAACATGTACGATTGATTATGTTTGAAAAGACTCTCGAGATTGGCCATACCTCTCTCTATATGAAATTCTTATTATAATAAATACTTTAATATTGTTTCCGAATTTTTATCTTTTTATATAATTGAAAATTAAATATTTTGTTCGGATAAACAAAAACGAAAATAAACAGGCTAAGCAAAATTCTCTTACCCCTCTCTATACTTGCGTATTTCTATTTCTTTTTTTTAATGTAAATACAATACTTATTTCTTATACAGATATTAGCAGTCTTTATAATTATGATTTAATATGTAATGCGTTGTCGTGAATAGCGTTCACCACAATCTCAAGTCTATTGCAAGATTTTTTTAGTTTTATTGGGGCTCCGTACAAAAGGGTTCAAACGGGACCCTGTTACTGAGCTTATGTCGTATGTCTATTCATCTATCTGTCTGTCTATCTTACATTTAAAGGGCTGTATTGCTCGAATTGTGACAAGTAACCATTTAAAATTGACACAGAATGTAAGTTATAACGAATATACCAATTAACAAAAAAAAAAGGAAAAAAAATGTATTTCTGTAATTCTTTTTCGTTTTCATTATGACTTAAAAGCGGTAATATACCTAAATAAAACTTGTTTATATGTTTCAAACTCGATCTCTTTGTAATACTTAATTTGAGAAAAGCAATAAATATTAAAAAACTGGCCAAGTGTGAGTCGGACCTGTGTTAAGAACATCAAATTGATAAAAGAAAAACTTATTTTTTGTAAACACGTAAGCGTATTGTACGGAACCCTTAGACCTGATTTGCCCTTGGCGGGTTTTTACTTTTTTCGAAAGGATAAAAAGTACGGTCTGATAAGACAGCAGATTAGAACGATAACAGCTCGGCTAAGTCGCAAACGACAGATACTAGCCAAGTTTGCTCCTAGCTAACGTCTCTCGCTTAGTACCCGTCGGGGCGTCATACAAGCAGCAGCACTGAGTTATTTGTTTTACAAGTAGCTAATTTAATGAATCCTCAGCGAAGTTCAAACTGTCTCATTAACCGGTTAACGCTTCGTCGGTTGTGGGTACAGTCAGACAGGGAATCGATGTAAGGATTTAAGGGTGAAAGAAACCTCGATTTCATACGAATTTATTTCGTTGTGCATCTATTTCGATTTAGTATTCTATACTAGAAATAAATCCACAATCGACACAAGCAAAGAAATATTCAAAAATTGTAAATTTTTTGCGTGATTTCGAAAAAAGAAGATCATTTTTACATTTAATTTTAAAATCTATGAATAGCCGGCAATATTTGCTTCTGTGTGAGTGCACAAAGAAATGAATTTAATGTGTTAAACAAAAATCACACAGACGTTTCTTCGAGATATCGTATCGTTCAAGCTTGATAAAGACAGTACGGTCTTATATATCCCTTACAACGTACAAAGTGGCATCAGACTTTAGAAAATGATGTCTGTTTATTGCATGTCTCATAAGCGGAGCGTTGAGGTAGTGCTCTACTCTCGCCTTACAAAAATCAAGTGATTTTTTGAACTAAAAGTGTCTCTATTTATTTTTCATCGCACTTATATAATAATATTTATATATGAATATCAAGGAAAAACACTAGTTTCAACACTTATGATCTTTTTAATAGATATTTTGCTTTTAAAATTAATGAAAAAGATAATTAACAAAATTATTCCGCGGACGTCCGTGTGTCTGTATGTATCCATATTCGCGTGGTCACGATAACTCCCGAAAAACTTAACTGATCTAGTCCATTTTTCTTTCCAAATGCTTTAGTATTATCCTAAACTAAGTCCTTTCGAAGATCACGGTCTAATTCAACGTAGTTTAATTGTAAGTAGTATTATAGTAAACTTAGGTCTGTTCTCAACGCTTGGGTGGTATTGAACTCAGTTAAAAAAAATGGCCCGAAATATCTTTATTCATAAATTAATTAATAGAACTAAAAATGTCTCTAATGATATAAAATGAACAAGAAATAACGAAATAATAGAAACGAACAAGAAATAACGAGATGTTATTACAAATCTGTCCTTTAAAAATAAAAGCCGTACTCATGAAAATCAAATAGCGCAATTTGAACATGGAGAATTACAATTAAAATCAATTATAGCCAGCGCTTATATCATGAAAATTCTAATGAGCCCTAATAATTAGGGCTCATTAGAATTTTCATGATATAAATATATATTCAGTTAGGATATATTGTTTTATTATAGAGTTACCAATTGTGTTGTTTTCGTTGTTTGGTTGGTTGGTTGGTCGACAATTATGTACATAGTTATCCTTGTATATTTTATGTTACAATTTTAAAGTATTCCAACATTTAAAATAAATTACAATCAAATTCTGTCTCGAACGGTCAAGGAATTAACATAAAATTCGATTCTCGAAAATACCGTTCAAATCCGAACCACGGATGTAGTATATAAATTACAACCTGGATTTATAGATCCTACAACAATCACATTAGATGGAAGCGCAAGACCGATTCCTGCTCAATATTCAGTGCTCGGAAGTGAAATAAACGCAATAACGGAGATTAAATTCGGTGCGGCCCTAACTTTGGGGGGTAGATGCAATAAATTTATACGCGGTGTTATGGAACATGCCTTCCCATATCTGCAGATTTATGCCCTCTTGCGCTTATATTGAAATGTGGGGTTGGTGGGGATTTTTTTTTTTTGAAGAATTTGGGGAGCGCTTTGATTTAAAAGGGTATAACGATTTTGGTATTAATTACGTAACGATTGTAATAAATTGGAGTATTGACATTTAGGGAATTCTATTGCGAATGACGAGTTAAAAGATTTAATCTACCAAATCAGATTAATTTACAATGCTTTCTTAGAGTAAAAATTAAATTTTGATTCATCAAATCCTACTAAAGTCAAATGTCTACTCAATATCGTATCCTTAAAGCTGTATTTATTAAGTAAATTACAATAAACTAAATCGAATTAAGAGAATGAAGACACTGCAACAGAGTTATTTAATAGGTTTTTATAAGGTCAAAGCGCCACAATAATTAGAAAGAGAGAGAGAGAGTCTTAGCCACGAAAATTAGTCAGTTGGTTTTTTATCGTTTAAAGATGTCGTAACTGTAACATAACTGTATTAATAATTAATTTAACATTATTATTTATTTAAGAAGTAAAATTTTAGTTACTTTCTTATTTGAAATTGTTTTACGATTTTTTAAAATAACGGCCAGTTATGGAGGAACTAATAAATTTCTTTTAAATAGAAATTTTACTTTGCACGAGTTCGTAAGAGAGAACAAAAACGATTCGACTGCATTCTCTTTTCACCATTTTATTGTTGCGAGTGATCGAAAGTACTAGTATTTTTAAATAGGAGGAAATTGTCATTGTGGTGCTATATTAATCGTAAAATATAAACTACAAGTCATTATATTTTTTTGACAGAATAGAGTGCAATAAATGTTTCAGAAAATTGATCATAGTAACAAGTACGAATAAGTTTGTATTAACCCCTATCATAGAATCAGATGCGCGCAGTGACAGGCGTCGATTGCTCTTAGCGATAGTGTTCTGTCCCTGGTATAGTCATTGCAACCATACTGTCTAACGCCTTTATAGCAGAGCATGTAGAGAAACATCTTAACACGTGAAGAGGTAGCATCTACACGATATGTGTTTGGGTGTGTGTGTGTGAAGGGGGTTATTTCTCTGTGCATGTGTAGGTATTAGTTTTATATAAGATATTTGACTAGAAGAAACGTTTTATTTAGTTATTGGATTCAGGATTCCTTATCGCTTCGACTCCAAGGAGACTCGTTCGTTTTACACACAACGTCATCTCGGAGGTTCCGCAGCACGGCGTTAACGCCGCGCGACTAACTAATTTCACTGTACAAGTCCGCGGGTTCGGCACTATTGTGGGCTCGGCAACTTTCGGTACGTCGCCTTAATTGGAGCTAAACTTTGTACACACTTCCTGCTTTGCGTGTACATTAATTGTGATATAGTACTTAAGAAATATATTTAAACTTTGGTTGATATGATTTTCATCTCGACTTAACTTTCTATTCTATTAATACTTCTAGAGTAATTTATGTTAAATATTCCTGATTACTTGTGGTGTAAATTCAAATGGATTTTATATAGAACAATGAGTGTCTCTAACATTGAGTAAATTTACTTAATGATGATGCCGAGGTTCATTTCGTCTAGTTACATTTTTCTATATGATATTCTGAAACATTTCCTTATTTAGAAAATTTTATATTATTTAATTAATATTAATTAGTATTCGTACATGCTCAATGTCAGTTTGTAATGTCGATTGAAACATATTATTTTCTTTATTGATTTTAATTTTGATTACAGAATATTATAAAGAACTTTGGAGAGCGTATTTATTTTGAAAACATTATTATATATTTGCTTACATTTTATTTTCCTGAATTATTTCTTAGATCGTGATACAAAAAAAAAAGGGTTTATTATACTCAAAATGGTCTTTCAATGTATCTTTTGACTTATTTCTTTTAGTAGAAGGATTATCAAGCGTCGATACCACCCAGCAAATCGATGCTTCGTTTCCCTGACCCCATCGACTTTTTTAACCCTATCACGATGAAATTTCATTCGTACAACATTCCTTTAAACCTGTGACTCAACGCGTGACTTGTGAGCGTCTAATTATTAGTATAACTCCTATGTAGAAACAGTATTTCAGGGGTTTCAGGGAGCATTCTGCGGGGCCACGCTGGGCAGCATGCGCATAAATAGACTTGCACGCCGCTAGAGCGTCTTCTCGGTCATATTTATTTGTTGGCTGACGTTTGTTTGATGAGTATTTTCATAAAATAATAATGAAATAGCATTATGGTTTATTTCTATTACCATTTTTGATTCATATACCAAATAGGTCGTTACAGACTTAAAACTTAATGATAAGGCGCGGCACCACTGCCTATAACACGGTGCATGTTAGCACCCCGAGCGTTCCTTTAGCGATGCCGATCCAACTGCTCGCGACAGGTATACTTACTTAGATTTCAAAACTATATCAGATACATCACATGTTGCACCGCTAGTAAGTAAGAACTGATTGATTATCTCTACTGGATTTATGAATCATTTATTACAACTTAGGTCCCTTTATATAAGTTGCTGAAGGAAAGCGATTTTTACATTTTCAAAAAACAGAAAATATATGGAAACAGGTTAAAATAAAGTTTTCCGGGCGTCTTTGATCTAGAGTTGATATTCAGATCGACTGGCGTCTCATGAAATGAGTATTGCTTATAAAGATCTAATATCTTGAACTACAGTTGTCTTATTTGGTGCATTCCCATTATGGTATTGAGGTGCAATGCTATTGTTCATATTCATATAAATTTTAAGAAATTAACATTATAAATTTAAATGCATCTCCACGTACAAATGATTTGAATACCGCCTTCCCACTACGACACCTAGGTTAAACAGAATCGATCTTAACCGATCCTTTTTTCATAGTTTATGGATGAGAAGTAGCGGGTAAAAGCTATTTAAGCTTGAATAAAAGATAAACTTTAGTTGTTTGATGAATTGAATTGATGCTGTAAACGGATTGAAGATTTGGTTCTGGGTAATTATTTAACAAAATTAGACTCAGGAATTAGAAATCGAAGAGTATGAAGATACAATTTATTGTAGCGCGAGTGAACTTGCGAGCGATAGCTTGCTTTTCACAATATTTTTCCTATCCTTTATTGTATTTCGAAGGACATCGCCCAGCGTCCATACAATGTTGGAAACGGTATTATGAAAATGAAAACAGTGTCATTTTACAGATAATTTTGAGATGATTCATGCGGTTCTATTTCTTATAAGTTGATCTAAGAGAGAGATAAGATATAGATAAATGTCAGTGTTAATTTTAGATTTCATTTGCCTATTTAATTAGGCGAGGAGTAGGTTGTCTCTTGAATGTTTACTAAATATTTAAATATGTTTGATGTTGGTATGTGAGTACGTAAGTATATATATTTGTATAATGGCCATTATATATCAATTATAAACCTTAATTCCGAAATAATACATTAAAGCACAAGCAGTGATGATTATTAGGAATGTCATTCATAAAAGTCATAACTCAAGTGTTCCAAGGTTTTGAAGTTATTGTCATTAATTTTATGCCTTGGCTTCTGCAGCCTTATGCCAGAGTGGTTAAGACCACATGTTAGACATTAAAAAAATATTGGACAAGTGTGAACAGACATCACACTGAGGGTTCCTTACAAATTTAAATATTACATTACCTGTTTAAATATTAGTTCAAACAAGAGTCGCGATGGTCATTACCTGTTTTCAATAGAAATGCTGGTGAGAATACAGAAATTTCTATTGTTTGACTCCGTTCAAATTTTTTTTCAAATAGTTGTAGAATTTTTAGAAATTTTGAAATTTTATAGTGAGAAATCAAAAAAAATGTTTACTCATACAATGGTTTTACATCACGGTCTATATTTCTGCAACAAATCTAAGTTTTCAGTCATTAAGACTTTGTTTTTAATGTTATATAAGTACAAAATAGCAACTTCAGAATTTTTTGTTTATTTATACCGTCAGATCTTGCCTTTTGCCAAAGTTCATAATTATACATGGACGGAAAGTATCTTATAAATTTTAATTTATTTGCGAGTGTTAAAAACAAGCCGCACAAATGGCTGTATTTATTGGTTGGTTTGACTGAGAAGCTTGATTTTTTTCAGAAGTCCAAAAACCTATTAAAATAATGAACGAGTTACACGTACGAAGTCGGCTTGTGACCCATCAAATTAAAATATTTTTTTATGGCTATTGAATTGAGACTCGACATTATTGTGGTTAGAGGATAATCGATAAAAAACTTTAAAAACTGATAATTAATTAAAATGTTTAGGTGCTGGGATTAGAATGAAATTAAATATGATCATTTACTCACTACGCTTAATGAAATTCCATATTGTGAAGAGCACAGATACGACAAACAAAGAACATACGTTCCAACTTACAGAGACATAGGTACAATCAACATTAAAATAATGAATATATTCCGAACACGTTATGGTCAGTGATTGTATTTCTAACCAAAAAAGATAACGTTATATTTATTCAATATAACTTTGGGCTCAAAACGGTGCTGTCCTTTACGAAAACACATATTATCATAAAATTATAGATCAATACTTACATACAAACGTTAGAGAGTCAATCATCATCCATCATAAGCGAGGGTTATCAAGATGACATATAAATCACACTAGAATGGGGCTACAAATATTCCGTTCTGCATTCCTCGTAGGGTCTTCCCCGGGGCGGCCGTCGAACATGTTGTTCTACAGAAGGAATACGTGAGTTCGATTTTTTGTATAAGGTTTTAATCACCCCTCTAAGGAGTCCCAGAGCAAATTTGGGACCAATAAGGACCATTTTAATCGAATGACATGAGAGACGAGGGCTTAACGTCTATATATCTACGGCAGGTATCGTGTAACATAATTTAGTTCAAATTAAAATCGATTCGCGCGAGGTCAGGATATACCCAATACACCTAACGTCGAAAGGAACGCCCTTTGTTATTATTGTATATGCAGAGCCACTATCACTACGATTAGAAGGAATAAATTCATCGCACTGCTATTTCCGTGGCATAATTCTTTTTAATTTTCATGTCAAAAATATTTTTTCAGTCCATTATCTATCTGTTAAGTAATTATTTCATTGGGTAAGATAGCTCCAAACAATGTCAATAGATGAACACGCGTCGAGAATACGGCTCCAATTTCAAGTGCGAAAAGTTCGTTTCAAAACACCTTCGGGAGGTCTGAGCGCCCTCTACCTTCCGGAGGTCGACGACTGGCTTTTCTTTTAAGTGAAAACAAAAAAAATAATTCCTCTCCGTTAGCCCCTTTATTTGCGGGTACTCTTTGATGTTGAAAGGTAAGCCGTTTAAAGCAACAGCTTAATTGAGTTCAAATATATATCCGTGCCTTTAATAACAATTTTTATTGTGTCGATTTTATTACAAAGTTCATCACTAGCAGACGTACGGTAACCATGTAAATTAAGCAATTTTGTATTTAATATGACATATCAATTTTTAATGACAATCACATTTTTTGGTTTCAAATTGAGGGTTTAGACTTTATAATCCAGTTATCCATGGTCCATTTTTACAATTTATTACTATCAAGTTAAGTGAGTGAGTGAGTGAGTAGCTTCATTTTGATTAGACGTCCAACTTTTTCTCATACAAAAATTCTCGATTGTGGTAGCTAACAGAGGTAGCAGGAATAAAATACGAGGATTTGACGATTCTCAAAAATGTTAATAATTATCTTAAGATTTAATAAAATGAAACCCACTGACTGTGGGTTTTTTATTAAATTATTAACATTATTCAAAAAAATACTTGCCCTACAAAATGTATAGCCTGATTAAAGAGTCCCCTCCTTCCAACATGTATCGTAAACAAAAATGATTGCTAACCAACGGATTTATTTATTGTTGCTCAGTTAATTTTTGTATAACTTAACAGCCCCATTGTCCTACAAATTGCGTGGTACGTTATCCTGGTCCCAAGCTCAGAAAATGTTAATACCACAAAACCGTTTGTCTTATTATTAACTATAGGTAAAATATATCACATAATAGGTTCGTGTGTTCTCTGTCCAAATGAAACAATGTCCTACAAAAAAAAAGGTATGTATCACTAGTTCAACAAGAATTGTCATTTTCATTTTTCTATTTCTGACATAACGTAAATTGAAATCATCTTTTTCAATATTTAAAGAGCTTTATTTTCTGATAAACTAATTACAAAAAGAATGGGTTTTTACATATAAAAAAATTAATCTTTACCAGATTTATTTGTAAATCTTCATCTTCTTCGCTATTAACATCACTTAATCTTAATCTCCCTCATTTTCTTTATTTGTAATATCTGACCTTGTAATAACATGTCAAAATTAAACAAATTACCGAATAATCAATAAATAAATAACAATAGTATTGACAGGGTACCTTGTAAGTCGACAGACAATTTATCAAAAGATGGATTTTGGGGGCCATCAAACCAATAATATGCGTATTTGCCAATAATTATTGTCCATCCATAATTTTCTGGCAATTTTTTCGTGGCATGGCACTGCATGTGTGCATTACACCATACATTGCAGATGAATACTGTCCTTTTAATTTGTTGCGACACTTCTCATTTTGTTAGAAAACTTTTTTTTTAAAACCTTCATTTTCAAATATTTATTTGTTATCAATAATTTCTTGGCTTCGTGTGTATGTTGCATAGTAATGGATAATATAATTTGTAAGTATTCCCGAGAACAGTCTAGCACTTCCGAACATATTCAAATTCTTCGTCTCTTGACCGAGTAAATTAGAAACACGTGGTAAAATTTATTATTGAATTAAATATATTTATATTACCCTTAAAATTTATCAAGAAAACATGATCATTTTAATGTACTTTCTAAAATTATTGCTTAAAGGATGTAACAATAATTTTATAATACAAACACTCGATTTTTTTTTTGTACGTAATTACATGAAAATATAAACTAAATAAATTATTTTTCATTTATTTTAAAATTAAAGTGAAAAATAATCGATGGACTTACCTTCCATAAGGCAAATATTCAGATTTCACATGAAATTCTTTGTAGCATGAGGAATGAAAACCCATCACTTCGTCATTCTGACTTTCAGGCAGGACAATATCTCCATATTTGTGTTGATGATGCTTAAGAGCAGATGAAAAGTCTTGCAAGAAGCCAAATGTCTTTATTAAATTTCATTACTTATTGTCTTTTCTCTAGGAAAGTAGGATTTTACTAAGCAAATCACACAATAAAGACTCCATAATAATTTCGTAGTACAAGAAAAAATACCTTGAAATTATTTCTCGGAAGCCAAACAGGTTGTAGACTGAAAAAAATCTGTGCACGTTTATAGTCGACACTAATGTGGGTCTGAGAAAGGGGAGTCTTTGAAATTATTTATGGTCTAAATCGAACTCTGCACCATATGGTTTGAAAGCAACGCTCTTAACCAGTGAGCCATCAGAACACTATATTGCAACTATTTTTGTGGATAGCATAAAGAAAAGTTAATATGTGTGGTAATACACGCCATTTTACTATATCTTTAAATTAGCTTCCGCATTACGATCACACTATCAACCATGACCTCGGTATTGCCGCACTCTCAGTTAGAATCCCAGTCACGCTTTAGATGTCGATCTTGGTCTTGTTCTTGTTTCTCTCTTAAGCTTATGAGGTCTGTCAGTTTTCACACAAGATTCCTTAATATTTTCCGAGATAAGAAGTAACCTATGTTCAGACCTATACACACCTCTACTTTCAAGTGAATGTCTCATCAAGAATGGTTCAGCTGTTGCAAAGATTGCCTTGGATAAGCAGACAGACAAACAAACAAAATTTTACTAAAAGTTCGTTTGAGAATTAGCAAGCATATACACTTGAAAAATCCACTTATTTTAAAATGTCAGAAAAACACTACCTTTATTTTTATGTATGCATATGCCAAAAATCAATAATCTTTGGATACAAGTGTGCAACCCCATTTATACATCCACACTATACAAGTCTACTCCCACATTCATCAGATATCCTCTTCTTCTCTAAATGTTCTAATAGCGCATTCATACTTCAATCGAAAATCCTATTCCATTCTAAAATGCCGGGAACGAAATAGGGACTCCTTTAAGGTTGCGAGTGTCCATGGGCGGGAGTGATCACCAGGTCTCTAGTTCTAGTGGCTTGCATGTTCGTTTGCCTCTTGAAATGCACCGAAAAAAAATATAAAGTGTCGCAGCCTTACGGTCAAAACTTACAGACTTCAAATAGAATATGAATTCATTTTTAGGAATACAAAAGTCATCAAAGAAGCGGCTAAGATATGGAAGATAGGTCAAATATTTGGAATGACGTGTTTAACTTTGGAGGACGAACCCAAAGTGAATCGATTCCTGCTCATACCCGTCATAACGTCAGTCGCGGTCGCGCGTGAGTATCGGTGATGACGACAGAAACATGGAAAATGAGCAAATGCCAATAGTAAACAAGGTTGTGCTTGACTTTAGATGACATTCAATATTCCAAATTTTTTAAACCTAAAATGAACTCTTGAGTGAAGATTTCACCGTTGCTGTTTTGTCTGTGCGATTGTCATATCCGTTTGTAGGGTTCCATACACCCCATGAAAAACCGGAACCCTTATAGGAGCACTCTCTCACCTGTTGTATGTCCGTCTGTCACAGTCTATTTTGTACAGTTTGCAGTCGGAAAAGTAAATATTGGGTTAAATGCCCCAAAATTTAAATTATAGCTCAAATAAACGATTTTAATTCTAGAGATTATTTTAGGGAATGGTTGTTTCAGAAAATTAGATAAAAGCTTTTGTTTGGATATATATTAAATGAACAGGTTTGTTAGAAACAAACATATTAATTGTATTACGTTAAAGTATATGTACGAAAATCGACAATCCCCTTACCTTCAAAATAATTAAGTTTAATTTTTTTTTATATATGCATTACAGGGTTCTCATTTGTGAATATATTTTTGCAAAGAGGAAATGTTTACAAAATGTTTTGCTTAATTTTACCGAGGACTAATAAGTTTATGGCTTTCAACGAATGGTTAAGAACCTATGGCATTTGAATGAATGGTTGAGAATATTACCTCCGATCAGAAAGCTGCTTGTAACGAGAGAGTAATAGACTCGCGAGCTTTCAACTAAAAGTTGAAGTCAAATTCGAAATCACTTCAGTGTCTTAAAGGCCACGATAAGTCGTACACCTCATTCGATATCGCTACAACGATAAAGAACCTTGATATTGCTCGACCCGCACTAGGTTAACATGGACGACTCAAGGTCTAAGATCTCAGTCTGAAATAAAATGGTTTTGGAGGAAGTGTGTAGGGACATATGTAAAAATTAGGATTCCCGACAACGAGGAGTAGAAACGGCATTCACGGCATCAGAAAATCAGTCATGAGGAATGCAAGCACATACAGGATACACATTCAAACAATAATATTGGGAGCAAATGATAGTTTCTATGTCATCTGACTATATTTGTACAAACCATGTTTTCATTAAAATTCTCCTTTGTTTTAGTAATATCATTACTTTACGCTGTCTACTGTCAACTTAGCTGGAAACCTTTGAATTCAGGAACCATAGCTTTTCTGTTAGACTATCTCATGGTATTCACAGCAATCGTGGTCCTGTCTATGAGTTTAAATTCTCGAAAAGTGTTAAAAGCGCTATGGAAAGTATTTCAAACGGTACACAGCCAACGCTTTTGTATTATTTCATTTCTGTAAATGAATTTCTGTTAATAGCCGCCTAACTCTATTCTCCGGTCTTCATTTTCAGCCTGTGGAAATTTACAATCATCATGGCAAAACAAAAGAAAGCAAGCTGATGATTTTACTTTACATATTTGCTGGTATAAACTTATGTCTACGTTGCATGGAACTAGTTGCAGTAATCAACTTTAAGGAAAAAGGTACGTGAATTCACAAAGGCATGAATGAAGAAGCAGAGTTTAAATCTTAGAAACTATATCTATACCACTAAATAAATCTATAGGTTTATCTGTACATGTATTTTTTTGTTAAATTTCATGATTGATATTCGTTTAATGACCCACTGACGTTAATTCTTCATTTTAAAATTTTTAAGAAAGTTTTAAAGATGTTATTTGACCGTTTGTCCTTAACAATTTAAGAACAGTTTGACCGATCATAATGAAAATTGATCAAAGGCGGATCCATGTTTCGAGTCAGAAGAGTCACATGTGGTCCAATCGGGATACCCTCTAATTCAATTGTAATAGTAAGACGAAGATCCAACCCAGGGTTCTATGGGAGACGATGACCCCGCTGGATCTAACCCTCATATTGCTATACAATAATTAAATGCAATTGTGGCAATGATAGGCTATTGAAGACTTATTGGTCAGAGAACTGAACTGATTTATTGGTCAGAGAAAAAGTTTTTTCCCATTTAAATACAAATTCAAGAAAATTTTTTGAACATAATTTATTGACATTTGTGTAAGCCATTTTGTTCAACAACTTGTTTCCATTTTGAAGGTAGTGACATAATGCCATTGCTGTAGAAATTTTGGGTCTTTTGATCAAAAAACTGAAAAACAGTTTTAATAGTCCTTTTTGATGTTAACCTAACATTTAAAGAACTCAGAAGAGTCCGAAACAGACGAAAATCTAAGGGTGCACTGTCAGGGCTATATAGTGGATGCATTATCACTTCCTAAGCAAATTCTCTAAATATTTGCTAAATGGCCAAAAATAAGTGTGGTCTGGCTTTATCATGATGAAAAACCACACCCTTTGTGTTGATCAAGTAGAAATCCGAATTGATGCTTTTGTCCGGCGGTGAAAACTCATAATGTATAATGCCCTTCCAATCTCATTATACACATAGCATTACCTTATTGAGAGTTAATCAGAGTTTTGCTGTAGTCTGTGGAGTTTGCTTCCCTTTTGGTTATGATCTCCTTCGCACGTTCAAATCCATTTTTCATTACCAGTGATCAATCTCTTTTCAAAAATGGTTCGCTTGCATTAAATTTTAATAGAGAATCTCAAATGAGTACACGATTCATTGGATTTCTTTTAATGAGCTCGTATGGGACACAAGTGTCGAGCTTCGTTTGTATTTCCAGATTTTTTCAAATGGTTGAAAACTGTTTTATGGTCAATTATCAGTTCTTTAGTTATGTCGTAAGAACTAATATGTCGATATGTCGATGTTGCCTTTCTTTTTCCAAAATGATATTGACTTTATCCACCACAGGTCGACCAGAGCGGGCTTCATCTTTCACATCAAAATTACCGCACTGAAAATACTTAAACCAGTTTTATATTACTATTATCTAAACTGCATTAGGTCCATAAAGGTCACAATTTTTTTTCGCGGCTTGTGTCACATTTTTCTTTTTTTTGTTATAAAACTTCTAAATGTATCGAATTTCTAGTTTACATTCACTCATTTTGGTGGACAGAAAAACAATAGGAAAATGGCTGGACACCGCTTTAACTTTTTACATTAATTTCTAAATAATTTCATCTATTTAATGACAGTTTTATAACAATACAAAAAAATTTATAACGAATTTAATAACAATCAAACAGATTCTATTGCAACTTTTTACTTTTAAAATACAAAAAAGTTTTTCCCTGACCTAATATGATTTCGTTACACCGTAAGATACAATAAAAAAAGCGTTCATTATTTTCATATTTTTTTATCCATATTCTGTATCCATAATCATTGGTTGTTGTATACTTGTGTGTGCGCATGCGCGTGCGTGCTTGCGTGCGTGTGATAATCTTATCACGGTTTCCTATTATTAATGAATTATGTAAATGTGTCATTTAATCTGTTATTCTTTGTTTGAAAACAAAAAACGTATTCAGTTGTCATTTGTTGAATACAAGTTATTAAATAGATTATCACCGAGGCACAAACGCACGTTGTAAAAATAGAAATATTGATATGAAATAATACAATATACTTACATAAACAGGTTATTTTAGAGAGTTAGTTGTAGATCATAGGAATAACAGCACCCATATTAAATATACATTGATTGAGTTGCATGCAGGTAAGTTTCAGATTCTAGATATACAAATATTAACAAGTAACTCTCATGGGTGCATCGTCTTCTGGTATACAAGAACACTACTCAACGTTAAAATAGTCCGTATGCAAGGTTTCAAGTCTGTACTGTTCACCCTTGAATAGTCCCACCGCAGGGGAAAACCCTCATAGATATATCATGGTTTGGTATAGACACAATCCACAATCAGAATAGTCTATATGCAAAGTTTCTAGTCTACGCTGCTCATCGTTGAATATTTGCACCATAAGAGGAAACCCTCACGGCTGCATTGTCCTCCGGTATAATTTTTTATTAAATCTACACATTCATGATGTTTATTGTTGTTAAAGAGTGCCGTTGCATACCTTCATATTCCATGTCCAGTCAAGATCAGCTCGTCTGTGACCATAATTATGTACCTACTTCTTTTTGAGATCATCATAAACTTAATAATACCTTAATTGTTTTAGAGTTCCTACTAAATGTTGAGGAGTTTTCTGGTGTATCTTCGAAGTCCAAGGTTCAATACCAGTAACATACTAACGTTCATATATAGACATTAGAGATATAGTCCTCTTTTTTCCTACACCGCATTCCGGTGAAAACGAATAATGAAAATAGAGATGTGCTTCTTTTCAGTACCTTTACATCTGAAACTTCAACATGTGGCAATAATGATGGTTATAATTAAAATAAGACTGCTGAAGTTATTTATATTGAGAATCAATTACTGTATACCCAAGAAATTCGATGAGGCTGTACGCAGGTTGCGGGACATCATCAAATGCGCAATCACAGGTAAGTAAATTGTTAATTCCAAAAATATTACAATCATTCTTAAGCAGCGTTAATTAAGTAAGTCGGTAGTATTAGAGTCAAGTCGATTTTGACATTGAGTTAACGGTGTGTTATAATTTGAACAGTGTATAGGGTATGAAATAAATTAGGGTGATATGCCGCAATGTGTCCCTTCAGCCAACTAGATTTCAGATAGAATGATTTAGAATTTTCTATTACTAACTTTACATCAAATTGACTAGCTAAACTGCTCACTAGGTCACGCTACAAAAATTAAATCAAAATTAGAAAACGATTAATGTAATTGACGCATGAAGCTTAAATCTTCATTTTTTGAAACAGCTTTAAAGAAATTCAATCAATTGCCCTTTTAGTGCTAATAGTGCACAGCAATACTTGCTTATTTAAAATTTTTCCTGAGCGTTTCGGTAACATGTTTACCATAATCCAAATATTTCAATTTAATCGATCGTGAGATAGTCGAGTCTTTCACATTAACTGACTTTGATATTTTGAACAAGAACCATAAATCAACCGGGCGGTATTTATGAAAATAAATTTTCGTACTGAGTGTGTCTGTATATGTTATTACAAATACACGCACGCACGCATGTATACTCATATATACTAGTGGTAGCCCGGTGATGGAAATTGGACAATAAATCGTTAAATTTCTTAAGTTCGAACATTATAAAAATTATTTTGTCAAATATTATAGTATAAGAGCTAGCAACGTCGGGAAAACAAGAATTTCAGGTCAGCTGATTTATTGATATGTCGTCTCTCTTGCTCTTTGGGTTAGGGTCTGGGCTGTCTGGCCGGCGGTGGCGGTTGCGTTTACCTGTGCGCATCCTATCTGTACAGGTAATGATACTAACTTTTCAAATCATTTTAAGAAGGTTCATTTTTAATATTTTAACTTTAGATAAGCTTAACAAACATCCATGTCTTATTGCCAGACATTTTTATCATTGCTAACAATGAGCCAGACGCCAATTTTGATTTATTTTTTTTTGAATTAAAAATTCAAAGTATTTCAGTTTGTCTGTAATTTTAATATTATGTTGTTTAAGTATGAAAAGACCTAAAATTAATTTGCCAGACACTAATTCTGTTGTTAAACCATGTATTAGAACGACAAAGTCCTGAAAATTCGTATAGTACGATACTATTGGATAAAGAGAAACAATTGCAGAATAAATTGCTGAGAACGAGATAGAAAAACCCTAATTAGACAAGGTGATTAAAAAATATTTAAATAATTTGATTTATAATCATTTTTAATATTTGGCTAATACACGGTTTAACAACAGAATTAGTGCCTGGCAAATTAATTTTAGGTCTTTTCATACTTAAACAACATAATATTAAAATTACAGACAAACTGAAATACTTTGAATTTTTAATTCAAAAAAAATAAATCAAAATTGGCGTCTGGCTCATTGTTAGCAATGACAAAATGTCTGGCAATAAGACATGGATGTTTGTTGCTTATCTAAAGTTAAAATATTAAAAATGAACCTTCTTAAAATTATTTTAAAAGTTACTATCATTACCTGTACAGATAGGCTGCGCACAGGTAAACGCAACCGCCACCGCCGGCCAGACAGCCCAGACCCTAACCCAAAGAGCAAGAGAGACGACATATCGATAAATCAGCTGACCTGAAATTCTCTCTCGAAAACGTTGCTAGCTCTTATACCATTATATCACTATAATTATTGCATATAATTTTTATACGTCATTGACGTGTTTTGTTTGCCTTGATTCTCTGCAATAATTATGAAATATTAAATTTTAATTTAGTAACAGCTGGAATAACAACGATATGTTTGTATGCATAGGGAATGGATGTGTAAATGATATAGTAAATTCTGAATAGTAAAAATTGTATTGACTATTGTACAAGAATATACATTGTAGGCGTAAGGATCGTGAAGTATGAGAAACAGAGATTTCTAATTGAATGCTTGAAGTCGACACAATTTATTTCCATAAATTTATTATTGATAGCACTAAAGCCTGTCAATAGAACTTAAACAAAGAAAGAGAAATGAAATCAATAGACAAACAAAAGAGATTAAACTGAACTCTTTTGCCTTTACCTATTTATAAATAAGGTCGGGGAAAAAGGTTTTTCGTATTTTATATATTAATTCAAGATATTTTTTCATCATATTTTATTTATATTTAATTATAATATATGTGTGTATATATATATATACTTTTTTTTTTTAATTTCTTGCCATTTTGTAGGTAATGACGTAATCTCGTTTCTCTAGAAATTTTGAGACTCCTAATAAAAAAAATATGACAAGTAGTTTTGGCAGTCCTTTCTTCATGTTAACCTAACACTACCTAAAGAATTATGAAGAGCCAGAAACAGGTTAAAATCTGAGGGTGCAAGGTCAGGGTTATGTGGTGGATGCATTAACACTTTCCAACCAAACTCTCAATATCTGCTGAGTAGTCGGGCGTTATCATAGTGAAGAACCACACCCATTCTCTTTATCTATTCCAGCCGTTTTTTTCTCTACTTCTTGCTTGAATCTCACTAGTTGTCCGAGTGACAACTAGTGAGTGAATATCCGAATTAAGTGAATATCCGAATATCCGAAGTGAATATCCGAATTAATGGTTTTGCCCGCTGATATGTCTTTGTTCATAATGAATAATGCCCTTCCCATCCCACCGTACACATAGCATCAATTTATTGCGAGTTAATCTGGGTTTCGCATTCTTTCGACAATGATCTTTTCGCACATTATAATCGTAGGTAATCCATTTTTCATTACCAGTAATCAATATTTTCCAAAAACGTTTCTGTTTCATTACGTTACAATAGAGAATCGCAATGAGTACACGACTCATGATGTTTTTTTCGGTGGGCTTTTATACATCCAGATTTTTTCGAATGGGCTAAAAGTGTCAATTTGTGCATCTTTATACTTATTTTCAACCTCTTTTGACTAATATTTCAAATTATCCTTTCTCTATCGTGTGGTTGACCACTACAAGCAATAAATCATGCCATGCTCGCTTCTTTTCACTAACGACTTTCCTGACTTCAAAATTTCACGATTTGTTATCTTCCTTACTAACTTTCATTCTCTTATTTACTCCACATACATTTTTTTTTCGTCTAATAATACAGATTTACTTGTCTTCCACAATTCGTCGAGTTTTAGATATTCATACTGTTTGATTTTATTCAATTTATCTTCCAATCGCTCTACATACTTTACATTATGATCCTGAAGCTTTCAAACTTTTATTCATTCTAGCTCCGTAGTGATCATTTTCGTTTGATTTCGCAATGTCTGTCTAAGCTAACGTTGACGTTACGGCACACTCTTGTTTCAACTACTTTGTTTCTCAAGAATCACAATTTTAAAGTCTATCATGCTTTTGTCTTCTCCTTCCTGCTATGTATATTCTGTAGTTAAACATAGTGCTTGTCACATATGTTAAACTTTTGACACGGTAGGAGAAGGCAATCACCTTTCTCACTAACTCTTTCATTTCTAAATTTACCTAAGACTTTTTTTATATTCATTCCACTACACGTCCATTCAATTATTAAAATCACCTTACATTACGATCCTTTTGTTTTAATCACTAAAATGTCCGTCATATCAGTATAAAACTCCTCCCGCTTTTCAAGCAGTTTTCACATATCTGGGGCATATGAGTAACTGTTTACACATTCATGTAATCTTTCTGATAGGATGGAGCCAACACTCCGACATCTTCGTTGGCACTGTTCAACGCCAGACCAATAACTCTCAAGGAATCCGTGTTTGGTGGCCCCACCACTATCTTTCATTTTAGTATCATTCACGCATAGAACATCCATTCGCCTGTCTTTCATCAGTTCGTAAACATCATCAATTTTATTATTTATACCTCCACACGCGTTCAGAGTACCGAAACCTACTTTCCTAGTCCGCATTACGCTCTTTCGAAGAACTAAGTATCACAGGTAGTGAACCTCATTGCAGAGATCTAGTCTTGAGCTCGTGATTCCGCGGTGCAGAAATTTGTCCCCTTAGATACAATGGGACAAGTCCGGGGAGAGATTCTCTTATAATGCAATTTTTTTTTAATTTCTGCAAACATTGAATGTATACTATGGAATATGTATATTATGGAATTCAACGCAGCTAGTCATTAGAATTTTCAAGGGATCTCAATGAGTATTCGGTACACTTCTTCTTCGTGTTTAGACTAGTTCAAAGATAAACAAAATCGGCCTATTAGTGTAGAAATGTGGGCCATCTGAAAATTTAAAAACACAATAAAATGCTATTTTGACGGCTACTTTATCGAATCACTTTTACATGATGGGATTTAGCAAAACCTTGCTAACCATCGGAAAAACCTTTCCGATAACCAACGGAAATTTTTTATGTTCATTCATACAGTTCTGTATACTAGAAGTAACAGTAAGAATCTTTTTCCATTTACGATAAAGAATGGTATTTTTTTTGTATCAGTGCGGTAGCTTGAGAAGATCACGTTTTGATAGACAGCGATTGTAAGTATTGTTCGAACTTGCTATTTGTATTATTTTTTTTTATTCTTATTAGAAAAGGACAAGGTAAAGACATATAATGCAAGGAATGTTGAAATGTAATTACAAGATCCATAATGCTTTTGAAATTAAAATAAAATAATGAAAATTTTTGACTAATATCTCAAGTGTCAACTTATTTTAACTTAAATACATATAAGAGATAATTTGTATTGGGTCAGGAAAAAAGTATAATTGTATTTTATAAGTAAAAATTTGCAATAAATTTTTTGTGATTTGTGAAAAAAAAATTGTGATGCTTATAGATCTAATGCACTATCGGTAAAAGTAGCAAAACTGGTCTTTTCAGTCCCGTAATTCTGATATCAAAAAATGAACCTTACTCTGGTCGACCTGTTACGGATAAAGTCAATGTCATTTTGAAAAAAGTAAAGCAAGGTTGGCATATAAGTCTGTACGGTGGGATGGGAAGGGCATTATTCATTATGAACAAAGACATATCAGGGAGCAAAACCATTTATTCGAATCTTCATTGCTGACAGCTGATGAGACTCAAGCAAGAAGTAAAGAAAAAAACGGCTGGAATGGATAAAGAGAAAGGGTGTGGTTCTTCACTATGATAACGCCCGACCACTCAGCAAATATTAGGAGTTTGGTTGGAAAGTGTTAATGCATCCACCACGTAACCCTAACCTTGCCCCCTCAGACTTTAACCTGTTTCTGTCTCTTCAGAATTTTTTAGGTAGTGTTAGGTTAACATGAAGAAAGGTCTTGTCCAAAACTACTTGTCACAGTCCTTAGGTTAGAAGTCTCAAAATTTCTAGAGAAACGAGATTACGTTTTTACCTACAAAATGGCAAGAAATTCTTGAAAAAAAAATATGTATATTATAATTAAATGCAAATAAAACATGATGAAAAAATATTTTGAATTTATATATCAAATGCAAAAAACCTTTTTCCCCAACCCAATATACAAGTATGTGAAAGAATGTTCTTTTCTAAACCTACTTGATTCTTGAGAGCATATGGCGAAGTTTTTAAAAAGTACCGCCATGAGATTAATATAGTAGTTACATTTCTAAAGAAATCTATCAAATCTATTAAAGAAATATAGTAAAAACTGAACCTCTTTATGCGTTTTACCTGTTCCAAACCCTATCTGCGGCGATAGCTGCAATCGATACATTGCGACAAGGCCCTTAGTATAATCAGGACTTTAGCACCAGGCCAAACCCGGTGTGATTTTTTTATAATACAGTTTTATTTAATTTTATTTTATGCATTGAATTAATTGGTGTATAATTACTAATTGGTGCAATATAGTGTACATTTGATATATTTTTTCAATTTGATCTTTGTTAATCCTCTGCTTTTATATTTTAATGTTTAAGCTATTTACATTTAGTAATTAATACAAAATAATATATGTACTAACATTCATATTTGTATTTTAGAAGCGAAAATAGTAAATAATGTAGCTAGTATATAGCGTTACAACCGTATTATTTTCTGCCACTACTCTACCCAAACATGTAATTTAATCACTTTATTTTCAGATGACTTCGAAATCCTTATCACAATTTCAGAACTTAAACAATTTTTAAGAATACAAAAATATCTTAGTGATGCTGCTTATTCTTTGAAAGGACTGTTAGAAATACCATTGCTTGTACTGATTTTGGAAAATTTCATTCATTTTGCTTTAGGACCTGGTAAACTGATAATACTTGTCAGATGGGGTAAGTTATGTACTTCGATTTCTTAGACAACTTCGACAATTCGTGTAACGCAGTAAATGATTTTTATGACCCATGGCGATGTCTCTAACAGACAGGGGATTAGGCCCTGTCTGAATTCAGTAATACTTACATTGGGTAAGTAGCACCGAATTTTCTCATATCAGGTTTTGATTACAAAACAATCAGACCCTCCGAACCTTTTTTTTCGTCTATCAGGCTAAGGGGCTCGGATTTTAATCCCACCTCGCTGGCCCATTGGCGAGGTTTGCTGACAACTACGGTCATCGATAAAACCGGCCGTCGATATTATCCGGGACCGATGTCTTAATATGCTCTCCGACAAATGGAGGGTTGGTTAAATTTGGCTTAAGTTAAATACAATACGGTCAATTCACTCGTGGTCAGGAACGCATCTAGTATTTTCTAGTCAAAAGCTAATGGTTTATTCGCCTAACTATCAAATTATAAATACTGATACGTGTAAACAAGTCTCAGAAATATATTTTCAACCCTCATCAGATAAGTCCTCAACCACCTTTTCAAAGGCAGCCAATACATATTCTAGTGACGAAATATATTTACCCTTAATTTAATTTTACTGTTGTGCAAAAGTCCCTTGTTTTAAGCATCGAGTGCACGAACACGTCGTAGTAGTGAAGCAGTAGCCCACAAAACAGACGTTCGCTCATTTGCCGCTCACATCAGTAAAATTTCAATCGAACACATAATAACTTACCCTTTAGCATTATTGCTTTTTGATCTCATAAGGAAGCGGGCACAAGAACCCATTAAAGAGAAAAATGTAATTAAAATTTGCCTGCATTTCTCGATCGCCTGACGCTTTGCTTTTGGGTCACACTGATGAAATGATCATCACTCGTAACGATATCATTAATGCGCCGAGACGAGCTTGCTTAAATTTTACTACGTGTCAAGACACCTTTCTACCAAAATATATTACTAAGCCTACAATAAATTGCGCGCTAGCCAACGTGAAACTATCTTATTTATGCGAATATGACCATGAAGAATTTCATGCAAACTCAAGCCAATCTACAGGATATGCTACATCTTTGTATGTAATTAGTCCATTTTCTTGAATTAATTTTTAATTGGCATCATGTTTTCTTTTGTAACAGCCGTTAAAAGGCGTCTACTTTTTTCTTCGTCCATCAAAGCCTTAGCAAGTGCACTTGAATTTTTTTGACCCAGCTATAAACAGTTCGTCCAGAAGTGTTTTTGTATTTGAATGCCATTTGAAATCAAGTGACTCTTCTTATTTTAAACAACATTTAAGATAATCACACGAAAGTGGTCTTAGTTTAGAGTAATATTTCAGTGAGAGAGAATACTTTAACTTTGTTCCTAAGAAAATATAAGTAGAATTTTAGTTTGGAATGTCCATATTTTTTTTCATAATCGAATTTTGTATATCAGTGAGTAATGAGTGTCCAAATCTTAAAAACCGATTTGCGTTAAATATTTTACGTGACCTCATGTAGGTTTTGATGTTTCTGTATGGTAGATAGTCATACATACAGACAAAGGATTGGATATAGAAGCTAAAGGAGTATGTAATAAGTAAAGAAAATTCAATGTTATTTTTCTACGCGCGTTAAGGTTCGGAATATTTTTCAAATAACATTCTACCCTCGGATAGAAGTTATTTGTAAAACAAAATAGAAACATGTTTTCATAATACATTTTTAATAGAATACTTTATTAATCAAGTAAATAGTTCTTTTTTAACTCTAAATGAAATATGCTATGTAATTTTTCAAAATTATAAATAATAAAAGCATATAAATAAATACAAAATTTGGATATAGATAATAAAAAAATAAGTTTAATATTTGAAATTGGCCTCTATAAATAATATTTTGCAAATACCAGTTCTGTTCTTGATACATGTAAAATATGAAGCTGATGAAATATAATAAACATTAATAAGTATTATATTGATTGATTAAAATAGGGTTTTATAATAATTTCTAGGAAGCGATGATTGGGGTTTAGAATTGGTCATCATCAAGTTCGAAAATATATTTTCTTGTTTCCTGTGGGTCGCAGTGGTGGTCGAACCGTTTCATCATATGTCTACTTCGGTACGTAGTAGAAGTAGTGTCCAGTATGACTGGAGTAGACTCAGGTGTTTGATAGATTTTACCAGACTGTTGTACCCGAAGGCCATGCCCGAAACTTTTAACTACTTTCGAACTCAAAGTGTTCAAAAATAAAGGAGCAGTAAATTATTAAGTTCATGAAGCTCGAAAGATCCAGTTTAGTGCTTTTTTAAGCTCTTCAAGCTTAAAAATATAGTTATAACACGTACTGAGATGTTCAAATTTAAGAATCTATATATATTTTAATTTTACAATATTAAATATTTTGAACACTTTATTCGATTTTGAGCTGATTTACTGCATTCGAAGGAGGTTTGTAAGTAGAAAAATATAACCGAGTACTAAACGTAAATACTTCAAAAAGTTCATATGCTACTTTGAAAAAATCCTTTTTAACTTTTCAGAAAATTGAAAAATTGATTTTCGAAAATCGAATTTAACTTGAATTCCTGAATCTATTTTCTGAATTTTGAACGAATTAAATTTAGACGCTTACCTGTAAAAGAACGTAAATAAGTCATGTTTTTTTAATAACTTTTCGACTAGACGCTTGCCTGCAACACGCAATAACATGCAGCATACTTAACAGAACTTACTTAAAATAATACACTTAGTCCGCTAATCGTTAAATGATTATTATAATGGAACTAATTTTGAGTAATGCACAATCCCGTTAATTTTAAGATATCCTCCTTCTCGACTAAATGTAATTTTTGTTTTTCTAACTTATCTTTTACGATAGTTAGGCATTCTCTAAAAGGAACATTAGTAAACAAACTGTCAACATCGAATGAGATTAATTTGCTATTATTTGGAAGGACGTCTTTAATTTTGTTCACCAAGTCCAATCTGTTATTTAAACTATATTTTGGGGTGAATGCATTTTTTTCTTTTATTTCAATAAGATTTATATACAAAAGGAGGGTCTAGTTATTGGTTCACCTTTAAGTCCATTAATGGCCAAAATTTTGATGGATTAATTTGAAAATAAGTACGTAGTAAACAATAACACTATTCTGTATTATTTAAGACATGTGGATGATATTATCATATATTGGCTGGGCAGTTCGATAGAATTTGAATTGTTTCAAAATTATATTAATAATATACACCCAAAATCCTATTTAAGCTCGAGGAAGAAATAAAAAAATCAATATTTTTTTTAGATTTGACTATAACTATAAAAGCAATAAACATATATTTAAAATATATAAAAAACCCATTTGCACAGATACTACAATACCCATTTCTTCTTGTCATCCATGGTAACACAAATTGGCGGCTTATAAATATATGATACATTGGTTATTCACCACACCTCTGAACAATTAGAATTTCTCATTAAAATTAAGTAACCATTTACCGTATAACATTGGCAAACGGATACACTAAAAATGTATTGATGGACTGATTAAGAACAAGAAAAAGTATTATAAATAACAGTATCTATCCAACACAATCGAGAGACCAAAAGAAATATGCAGCTAGTTGACTGCCATAAACTGCATAAAATCCGTTAATTTTTTCAAGAATATAGTTGGAGAAAAATTTTTCTAAAACTGCTTTTCATATAAACTGCTCTACCGATAAATTTTAAAATCTGTCTAGTTGTTCTCCTTACAAAATCAAGTTGATCGTTGCTAAATCAGTAAAAATTAATTGATTTGTTTAAAAGATACTGATGAAGAACATTTTTTTAAAAGTGTTTTATTAGAATATTTTTTTGGAGTTGACTCCATAAGAATCGATTTTTCACAATAAGCCCGGGGTATGAAAAATCATAGAGAGTAAAATCAAACTTGGCGTTACGTTACATTCAGGTCACTCAGTTACTACACTTTGATCTTAGCCAAAAGGCCGAGAAGCGATACCGAGGCGGCGCGCCGAAATTGCCTGAGTCTGGCCGACATAGTCAGTATAAGTAATATTACGGGATATTTAGTCACGTCTAATAGCACTTGCTTAGACTACAATTCTTTGTATCACCAGTGTAATAATATAAATAGAGTATAAAACTTAAATATTCACTGAATTTTATATTGTTATTATTACTTAAATTTGCTGAAATATATTACTCAACTTAATTTCAACAAAAAATAACTTTAATATGAAAATAAGTCGGAAGATTATGCATTTTAAGATAGTAAACTTTTTGATGTGACAATGCTATGAGCCTGTATATATCTGTAGTGTATTTTCGTGTATATTATCTATGATTCTTATTATATGAGGATGGTGGCTACTTTTAAACAATAACTGTACTTTTTGGTGTCTACTATTGCGTAACGTGTTTTAGTGAATGTCGTATAATTATTTCGTCTTTCTTGTTTTTTCGTCTATCTATTTATTTTGTTGTTGTTATTTATATAATGTGCTATGTAGAAGTGGACGTTCGCTTAAGACTTTATTACATAACATTACCAATGTTTATGTTTTCATGGTTTTGTTATATAATTCAATGAATTAATTGTATAATAAATATAAATAAATGTATCATGCATGCTTTAAGTAATATAAAAATGCATTAATTTACCCGCATTCACTACTCTATTTATTTTATAATCTTTGGTAAAGAGTAAACTTCAGTCGTGCATCGGAGCTGACACACACAAACCTTTTTAAACTAATCTACCGATAATTTCCAAAGTCTAACCAGTTGCTTATTTTTAAAAACAGTGTCAAATATGAAAATTGCATCAAAATTGGTGGGTTCGTTCAATTCAAATCATTATAGTCTGATAATCGTACATCTTAAACTATCTAAAACGGTTGTCCTTGCAGGTCATCTCCAAAACTTCCCTGTATCATGTTTATAGATGTGTTTTTGAGCACCTCAAATTCAAAAATATAGTTGTCACAAAGCCCAAGTACTTATTTGTGAACTTAATAATCCGAAAAATGGTTGACTTTAAAGACCATTCCCGAATTTTTTAACTACTTTTAAGCTCAAAGTACTTATACATATCACTCACACCGGCACACACAAACGTAAGATATCACTCGGAAAATAGTCGCAATAGATTCCTCCGACGCTAAAACGTAAAGGTTTAATGTCAATTTTCATAGCGAGAATTAGAAAATAAAATATGCATTCCTAACAATTAAACAAACCTATAAACTTTAAGAAAGAAAAAAACATCCGTTATTTCGGAATAGCAGACAGTCATTTCAATTTTACATATCTACTATATAAAAATAAGTCCAGTTTTCCTCCCTGACGCTATAACTCCAGAACGCACAAACCGATTTCCACGGTTTTGCATTCGTTGGAAAGGTCTCGGGCTCCGTGAGGTTTATAGCAAAGAAAATTCAGGAAAAATTCAACAGAAAAGTGGGGAAATCGTTTTTCACATACAGCGCCATCTCTGATACATAGCATGTACTACAAACTAATATCCAATACTTCAAGTAGATGGCGCCGGTGCGTGATAAAGTGTTTGACAGCTACTCATTGTTCTCTGCTCATTTAATTTCATTCAAGCTGAGTGTAAATTATGTGGATCGTGCATTTGAGGTTAAATTCAACACTCTGTCCATAGTCCAAAATGCCTAGAGGACGACGTGCGAGCATCGGCCGCCGCACAAGACATGCAAGCCAGCAACAAGTGTATTCAAGTAACTTAAGCGAAGAAAGACAAAATATAATAAGAGAAAATGACCGATTGAGACATCGCGTGAGCACACGAAGATCATTGGCATCATACAATCGCTTGGCATTCCAATATGATCCCACTGCGAACTACAGTGATGATGAAAATTTAGATATTGGACGAATGACGACTATATGCCGATATTGCAATGCGTTAAAGTTCAAAAAGAAACGGCTGGATTGTGCTGCGCAAGTGGAAAAGTCAAACTGGATCCATTACTTACACCACCACAGCCACTGAAAACATTGTTCGATGGAAGTGATCCCGATTCCAGCCATTTTCTTCAACACATCCTTGAATACAATAACTGCTTTCGCATGACTTCCTTTGGAGCTAATATCATTCGAGAAGGCGGCTTCATGCCGACTTGCAAGGTAAAAGATACAACACACATAACCAATCACTCACACCAACACAATGAATTGCAACACATAACAACTGCATATACACCACACACTACACCATCACACGATCAGAAGTTACAACGTATTCTTCAACAAATTTTAATGATTATTTGCAATTACAGATACAAGGACAAATATATCATTTGCATGGTTCAATGGTGCCAACACCAGATGAACCGCATCAATTTCTGCAAATATATTTCATTTCGTCGATGGTGGATCAGCTGAATGTGCGGTGCAATATACAGGAGCACAACAGTTAAAGAGACGAATTATTGAACAGTTGCAAGCATTTTTCACGCTAATAATGCTGTGGTTAATATGTTCAAAACAGCATTGGAACGAATGCCATCGGATACGCACAAATTTGTCATAAGAGCGGATTGTACCCCAACAGGTGAACATGTGCGAAGATTCAATGCACCCACCGTTAATGATGTTGCTGCAATTATTGTTGGCGATCCAACTAAATCACGAGACATTGTCGTTCAGCGAAGAAGCAATATCATGCATCGTGTAAACGAGACACATCGTTTGTACGATGCGTTACAATATCCAATCATTTATTGGCAGGGCAAGACGGATACGACATCACGTTGAAGATGGTCGATCCAATTACAGGTACAATATTCACACACTAATTATTTCAATTATTACTATTATTGGTTTCCATTAACAATTCATTTAATTTTGTATTTTCAGGAGTATCAACGAATAAAAATCTAAGCGCAATGAATTACTATGCGTATCGTATGATGATTCGTACACATGAGGAGAATGTCATTCTGAAGTGCCGTCGGCTATTCCAGCAATTCGCTGTCGACATGTATGTCAAAGTCGAGACCGAACGTTTAGCGTTCATCCGATTCAATCAGGCAAAGCTACGATCTGAGGACTATATACACTTGCGTGATGCTATTCATTCAGATGGTGATGTTCAGAATATTGGACGACTGACGATTCTCCCATCAACTTATATCGGAAGCCCACGCCACATGCACGAATACGCTCAAGACGCTATGACGTACGTGCGAAATTATGGAACTCGGATTTATTTATTACGGTCACATGCAATCCAAAGTGGACGGAAATTGAACGCGAGTTGGAACCGGGTCAAAACCGCAAGATCGCCATGACATAATCGCCAGAGTATTTCAGCAAAACTCAAGGTTATGATGGATGTGCTTACTAAGTATCGAGTTTTGGTGACACACGTTGTTATATGTACTCGGTGGAATGGCAGAAGCGTGGACTACCGCATGCTCATATCCTAATTTGGTTGCTGAACAAATTACATTCAAATGAAGTGGATGACATCATATTAGCTGAAATTCCTGATCCAGTCACTGATCCCCGTCTACACGACATTGTGACGACACAGATGGTGCATTAAATCCATTATCGCCTTGCATGGCTGATGGAAAGTGCACAAAACGATATCCGCGACCGTTAGTAGCTGAAACAGTCACAGGGAACGATGGATATCCAGTTTATGGTCGGCGTTCAAAGGAAGATAACGGTCGAACTATCAAAGTTAAAGTTCAAAATCAAGAGATTGAGATCGGAAATGAATTCATTGTACCATATTGCCCGCTGCTATCACGAATTTTCGAAACACATGCAAACGTTGAGAGTTGTCATTCGGCCAAATCAATCAAATATTTGTGCAAGTACGTCACAAAGGCAGCGACATGGCTGTGTTTGGTATTGCGTCGGAAAATGCGAATGACGAAATCAGCAACTTCCAAATGGGCAGATACGTCAGTACTAATGAAGCACTGTGGCGATTATTGTCATTTCAAATTCATGAAAGATATCCCACAGTTGTACATTTAGCAGTGCATTTGGAAAATGGCCAAAGAGTTTACTTCACTGAGGCTAATGCGGCACAACGAGCTGAGAGACCACCATCGACAACATTGACTAGCTTCTTTGCAATGTGTGAAGCAGATCCATTCGCAGCGACGCTGATGTACGTTGAAATGCCCAAGTATTACACTTGGAATCAATCAACAAAGAAATTCCAACGTCGCAAACAAGGAACCCCAGTTCCAGACTGGCCACAGGTGTTTTCAACTGATGCACTAGGTCGTATGTACACTGTTCATCCTAGAAACGATGAATGTTTTTATTTGCGACTGCTGTTAGTAAATGTACGTGGACCAAAATCATTTGCGCATTTGAAAACTGTGAATGGCCACCAATGCCAAACATATCGAGAAGCATGTCAACTATTGGGTTTGCTGGAGAACGATTCTCATTGGGATTTAACACTTGCAGATTCAGTTGTTTCATCAAATGCGTACCAAATACGAACGCTGTTCGCAATTATCATCACCACATGTTTTCCTTCACAACCAATTCAGTTATGGAACAAATACAAAGACGCCATATGTGAAGATATCTTGCATCGCTTGCGCATTCAAACGAATAATCCTGACATCCAAATAACCGATGAAATCTACAATGAAGGATTGATTCTGATTGAGGATCAATGCTTGACTATTGCAAACAAGCTACTGATTGAAGTAGGAATGATTGCGCCAAATCGATCGATGCACGATTCATTCAACCAAGAATTAAATCGAGAGCTGCAATACAATGTTGATACATTGCAGGAATTCGTTAGAAATAATGTTCCGTTGCTGAATGAACAGCAAAACAAGTATACGAAACATTAATGCAAGCGGTGGACAATAATACTGGTGGTCTATTCTTCCTGGATGCACCTGGAGGAACAGGGAAAACATTTGTCATTTCATTGATTTTGGCCACTATTCGATCAAGATGTGACATAGCTTTGGCGTTAGCATCATCTGGAATTGCGGCGACTCTTCTAGATGGCGGTCGTACTGCACATTCTGCGCTTAAGTTGCCACTCAATTTAAACACAATTGATACTCCAACATGCAATATTTCCCGATCCAGTGCAATGGGAAAATTGTTGATGCAATGCAAGCTCATTGTTTGGGATGAGTGCACAATGGCACATAAGAAATCACTTGAAGCACTTAACTTCACACTGAAGGATCTTCGGCGAAATAACAACATCTTTGGCGGCTTGATGATATTGTTGGCAGGCGATTTCAGGCAGACGTTGCCAGTAGTTCCCGTGGAACGCCTGCAGATGAATTGAATGCTTGCCTGAAGGCATCACCTTTATGGAATAACGTAAAAATTATCGCTAACCACTAATATGAGAGTTCAACTTCAAAATGATCAAAGTGCTGCACAATTTTCCAAACAATTATTAGATGTTGAAATGGAAAAGTCCCAGTTGATGCGACATCTGGATTAATTACTCTTACCAACGACTTTTGCCGATTTGTAGACACTCAATTAGTTCTTATTGAAAATGTTTTCCCAAACATTAGTGAGAATTATAAGAATTATGCTTGGTTAAGTCAACGAGCAATTCTTGCCGCAAAGAATAATGATGTCCACGCACTGAATTTCACCATTCAATCAAAATTGCTGGCGATTTGGTGACATACAAATCCGTTGATTCAATAACAAATCCCGATGATGTAGTAAATTATCCAACGGAGTTTTGAACTCTGGAGATACCAGGATTTCCACCACATAACTTGCAACTCAAAGTTGGTACAGTTATTATGATACTGCGTAATTTGAATCCACCGCGACTTTGCAACGGTACTCGACTTTCGGTAAAGAGACTTATGCCGAATTTGATTGAGGCAACCATTATTAACGGAAAGTACGCAGGTGAAAATGTATGTATTCCTCGAATACCAATGATTCCGACTGATCTTCCGTTTGACTTCAAACGATTGCAATTCCCAGTTCGCCTTGCGTTCGCAATGACAATTAATAAGTCGCAAGGCCAATCGCTTAGTGTTTGCGGGATAAATTTAGAAAATCATTGTTTTTCACATGGGCAGTTATACGTTGCGTGTTCACGAGTTGGGAAACCATCCGCTTTGTTTGTGTTAACGTCAGACCAAAAAACAAAAAATGTGGTTTACCAAAGAGCACTACAATGAAACGGATAATTTGCGGACACGTATAACGCTTCGATTCAGTATTTACTTTGGATTTGTAGCGACATCAAAGAGTAACTTTCATTTACTTAGGGAAGTTCAACTAAATAACACTTCATTTTAGTAATCGAAATGAATTTATTACTGTGTGAAATGAAATAAATATTTTCCTTTTCAAATATATAACAAAAAAATTTTTTTTCTTTATCTTTTAATCACCAAACGAAATGTTACATAAAACGAATCTGGTGGCGAAACGGAGTTCGCCGGGTCTGCTAGTTTATTTATATAACCTGATAAATTTCCGGTTTTTTTTTTTGGACGTGAGCGTTTGTATATTAAAGCTCAAGGAAATTATACATTCTATTCATTAATGGATATTATTTAATATTTTATGTGCAGGACGAAGAAATTAGATTCTTACTAAACGATTTCCTGGCCCGTTGCACGGAAGAGGGCGTTGACTGTGAGGGCTTAGTTGAGCTGGAGCGCGCTGTCGAGCAGCTCTGTGCCTTTCCTCTTACATTCAATTTAATAGGTATTACGAAAATAAATAGAGGGATTATTGCTGAGGTAAAGTTTTTGTATTACCAATTGTATTATTTCATCGTTTATTACATATAAAAACGCCGGCACACAAAAAAAAAATTGTTTATACATCGGACGACACGTACCTACCGGCATATATTTCGACCCGCTGAATTCGAATTTTAAGTTAATTTGGGCCTTACACCCTCAAATATCGAGTAAATTGTAAAAAATAGTAAAAATTGAATAAAAAGCAAAAAAAAAAAATTAAAATCTAAACCAAGCATAATTTTTTGTATATTGATCCGCGGAATACAAATCTAAAGTGTATTTAGCTCATAAGCCGTTTCAAATCTAAAAAAATTGTGAAAAAACCTTGAAAATTGTTAAAACTGGCAAAAAATTATCATTATATTGTTGAAAAAAATTTTGTAAACCCTGGTCGAAAAGGATTTTTATGTAATTTGATTTGTTTAATCTGAACCTGAAATATATTTGGCTCATGAATCCCTCTCAACTCAACTCTCAAAAAATCACAAAAAACCGATAGAATAGCAAAAAATTGTGGTTAAAAAAAAAGTTGAACAGACGTTCACAGAGACCTTCTGGACATTATACGGAAATCAAAAATATTCAATCAAATATGACAAATATTTACAGATAATGGCACACATGTAGCGAGAATCGCAGTAAATAAAGAAACATGAATCTCATACCTTCGATTGCAATTCGTTTATGTTTAATTAGATTAAATCAAGTTGATTCGAATCAAACTTTTATTTCACTTCAAACATTTACACCATTTGTCATTTCAAATTACTTTTAAGCATACAAATTGTTTATATTTTTCTGACTTTCTTCTTTTAAAACTCTTAATTCTAATATCATAATCGATGTCTTGGGAAAACCTTGTTCAAGACGCGCCCATTTTGGTGCCAAAAAACCATCATTTTGATTTTTTATAATTTCAATATACCCAGTGATTCTCGCGCTACCAAGACAAATCTAATTATGAATAGCTTATCGAAATCTGTTAGTAGCTACGAGGGAACAAAAAAAAACACACATACACACATACAGGTCAAATATATAACCTTTCTTTTGCTCTGCCACAGTCGGCTATTGTGCATACTTGTAAAACAATAATAAATTTGTATGTTTCAGATGCTCGGAGCTGCAGTTACATATTCTATATTACTAATTCAATATTATCATGGTTTATTCTGATTTATTGGTGAAGCATGTTAATAACAAGTGTTCACATAGATAATAATATAAAACCAAATGCTATAAAAAAATGTACTCTATTGTTTTTATCATAATTATATTTATTTTGGTAGTTACATATTTAATAATTTAAGTTATTTAAAAAAAAAACGTAATCATGATCTGCAAGTGTTTTAAATATTTCATGGGTTAAGTATGTCAAATAGTTTCTGTAGCGGAGTAGTGAAAATCGGTAACAAATATAATGCCACCATGAATATATTGTATTTTATATTTAAGACAATTCTAGATTATAGAAAATTTATGTCTTATAATAATTGTAATTTTGGTTCAGTATTTATATATTGCTAAGCGATGATGTTCACATGTTTTAATACTTATAACTTTTCCCTTCTTAAAGTAAAAGCTATTTCAATTATTAGGCATCTAATTTAACTATCTTATCTACGATCAGTTGAAATTTCCTTATAGTGTATTTAGGATAGTTAGATAAGTTGTTACTTAACATTCAAATTTATTTCTAAGTTTAGAACATGCAATTTTTAATAAAATAGTTACTTGTATAAAGAATACAAAAAAATTCACAATTACATCAAAAAATAAAATGCATTACTTGGACTAGAATTAGGGAAAACTCTGTTAGACTAGTTTCGGCAGAAAAGTTGTCGAAATCATCCAAGAAATTAATATAAATCCCATTACATAAATCTATGAATTGAAAAAATCAATAAATTAATATGAGAAACAGTAATATTATTTTTGTTGACGTATTATCGCTGAAAAACAGAAAAAAAAATTTTAAGTGCGTCATCAGCCTTTCTCTTACTCATATTATTCATCAAGATAGGAGTGAGATAGAAATAGTTCTCTCTCAAAAGTGCATGCGCTTAGGAAGCATATTCTCATAACGTAAAAAAACATAGAAATATACAAATGTTTTAAAAACTATTTTGGCTAATTTGTTTAATATAGTTGAAATTTTCAATAAAAAAAAAACTATAGCATTTCAATTTTTAAGGTATATTATTTAATTTTAGAAAATTAGAATTTCGGCGATTTTGAACTTTATAAAATTCTTAACAATTAATGGGTCGGAGATACGATGATGGGTGTTAAGACTTTTTTCATTCGAAATATTCTAATAAATATAAAAAAAATTAATTGATTGTAATAAATGCACTTTTATAGGCTATATAGTTTTTTGTTGTTGAAACAATAACGTCAAAAGATAACAAGTGTCATCTTACTAATCTATTATCTAATATTGTGGCACCATTATGTTAAGTCTTTGGCGTTTCCTCATTCTCCTTTCTTTTTTAAAACAATCAAAGGTGATCATTTTGATAGACAGCTTTAATAATAAATTTTATGGAAATTCCATAAATATGAACTTACTTATAAAACGATATGAAAAATATATTTCGTAATACAAAAATCGTCTCCACTGTGCCTTATATGGCATATACGATAATGTGTTACCGAACTATGGTGTCATTTAGAAACTTTTATTTGCACAAGCAAAAGAATGCGTGATTCGTACATACGTTTGTGATTAATAATCACACATTCTGATATTCTTGTAGAAATAATGAATAATCCTAATTTTCTGTTCCAAATATAGTTTTATTTGCCTGTTTAGATTAGTTTCGTATAATAATATAATACTAACAGCTTAAAAAAAAATATAATAACCAGCTGTTTAGATATAATAATAGGCCCGGAATATTCTAAAGCCAAGAATATATTACAGAAAGATTTATTATGAACAAAGCGCGGTATAATCAGGTTACTGAATACTTTTGGTTTATCACCACCACGTGCCCCCATCATTGTAACTATTTCATGGATTTCATAACTTATAATATTCGTACCTTTACTTCTTTTGAAGATCTTTTGATGTATATGATTTTCTATCTCGTTACAAAAAGATCTTTGAGTTAGAAACATTTTAGGAACTACAAGAGCGCGAAACCTATTTTTCAGAGATCGTTATTTACTAGAAGGCCGTTATGAAAGTCTATTAATTAGAACTGTCAGTGTGCAAAGCTACTTATGTAATTGCTTTATTGGTGGGATTTCGATTATATTGCTTTTTGCAATCGTTGTAAGTTAAATAGAATTTTTGTCTAACAAGAAATGTACACTGTTGTAACGAATTATCATCGGGTTCAAATTGTGGAAAGATTTTAATGCTTAAGAACAAAATTATGTTGCATAATTCTATTGCAGTTTCACATCAAATTTTGTGTTTACTAACGGCGAAATACGCCCTTTCGAAACATAATCGTAGCGCTCAATTTAGGAATTTGCAAGTTGTAATAGCGCAAGTCGTCAACATCACCTTAAGATTTTCTATAACTTACAGCACGCGTTTCGATTTCTCGCAGTCGTTTTTTGTCATTGGTCACACGCGCACGACAGTTTCTCATACGTTTGGAATTGGAATAGATTAAGTTGTAGATAGAAAAAAAAAACAGGTAGCCTATGAATGTCTAAGGATCCTAGATGTCACTTTTTTCAAAACGAGAAAAGGATAAGAACATAGTTAAATCGTAATTACAAATAACAAATAATGTTCAGGTGTGTCATTAGTTAGGTAATAGGTGAACGTCTATTATATGTAAATATGTTGATTTAAAAATTTTGGTATAGTTTATAGGAATTTTGTTGTAAAAAAAAAAAAAACTAAAGATGTCGTGGAACACCCGGTTGGAACGAAGCTCATTTCACTTTATAATGTATTATATCAAATTAACGAACAGCGAAATAAATTAACAACTTTTGAGAGTAATTAAGCGAGAAAAACAGAAGAATATTCTATTGTATATGGTGTTACTTAGCAGAAATTGATTATCAGACGCTTGTCTGCGACATGCAATAATATGCAACCTACCAACCAACCTACTCGAATCTGTTCTTCCACAACGAATCCTCATCCAACGAACTAGATATTGATTCGAGAGGATTGACTGATATCGAACACATAAACAAATGTTAGTATTTTTATTTATGTTAGTGCGCTAAATAGTTTTACACGTGCATGTCCCAGGTATGCGTCGCAAAATAATATTGTAAGAAAAAAATATTAATTTACTTTAAATTAGATATTACATATATTAGTGGTGAATTATAATTTATTAAAAAAAAAAACACTGAATAAAGCTCTAAACAGTGCCATCGTCTTTCATTATTAAAAACTTTGTTAAATTCTTCAAGCTACACAATTATGTAATTTTTGAAATCGATAATAGATGTCACGTCTAAAATCAATTTATTAAAGACTCGAAATTGAAAACTTCATCTTCAGACCCAAAAGAAGTAGAAAAATAATTATAAAGCAACTACATCAATGCCATTAATATTCATCGCAAATGTATGCAACATAATAGAAGATTTAAAAAGTAACACTCTCACTCAAATATTGGCCTAACTTTTAAAACCTTGAAGCGAAATTCGAATACACACCGATTTTTTAAGAATTGGGTTTCTGTTTTTTTTTTATGTCAAAATTATAGTGATCACTAACCAAAAAAAAGCCTGGATACAACATGACATATTAGAGATTTTTGTTAATGCTGATTTTTAATCATCTTTATTTGATTCCTGAATGTTATTGGATAGAAATAGATAGCTAAAATTTTTCACTTATTGCGGAAGACATTGTAGAAGCGTAACCTTCCACAATATTTTTATATTAGATAAAGGGCTTGGGTTATTTGGTCTTTATCTGGCTCACTGGGGCTGCCTTACGATCAAATAATTTGTAATTCTTTGTTTACGACCGTTGTCATCAAAGCGACAACTTCGTCTGCGAGTGACAGTCTAAAGTGCTTTTCGAGACATGAAATGAATAGTTTTCTGTTCGACTTACAGTTTTCTGAGGAAATCCATCCGAAATGAATTTTTGTGCGTGGTTCTTAACCAAAAAAAAATATGGACGGAGTGCAAATAGCTTTGATGAATATTACAAGAATTACAGTTGAACAAGTACGATAGAAAGTGACAGGGACTTGTTGCTTAATTAATTGACATTAATTGTTAATTTTTCGACTTTTTGAAAGAAATTTATCTCGAATAAAAAAAATATAGTTCATAAGTTTTGCAATGACTTCATAAACCAGTGAAGGGTTAACACTTCACAGATTCTATTTTAAAATTATTGCTGTGTCGAATTTTGAGGTAAGCAAAAATTATAGAATTTGCTTCGAAAATATGAAAAATTAGTCAATCATTTGGAATAGCCTGTTTAACTTCAGGAGATGAACCCAAAGTGAATCCATTTTCACTCGTTAACGTCGTAATGTCTGCATCCATAACGAAAGTGTTGCAGTTTCATTGGAAAGTTTAATATCTATCGGTAATGGCGATTTTCTGTTTGATGTTGATTTATTTACTAGCATATGCCATCACATTTCACTAAAATCACGTTTTAATGATTTCATTCCATTCTTTACTTTCATGTATTTAACGTACGCATACTTCTGTAGTTTTAAAATATTTTATAAGATACAAATTTAAAGCGAATTTCATTTGAACCAACATTATATTTCTTAAGTTTTTTTTTTTAATTTCACTTAGTAGTAATCTTCATGGACTTAAAAGTGTATTGACTCCTGTTATTACAAGTTAAAAACCACGCGTAACAGCTTATTTTATTTGTAACTAGTACTTGGATGACCGAGCTTCACTCGAGATTTTTTTGGTAAATAAGGTTTTTTTGGAAAGTAAATTTAGATAGAAATTACATACTCATGAAACATGAATAATATTTTTCGATCTTACCGACATAATAATATTTTTATCATCACAGTTTGGCTTAGTTTTGCTTAACAACGCCATCTATTGTCAAGTAGCTTTAATGTTCTTGTGTCGGTAAAGCAGTGAGTTGCTTTCAATAATAGTTTTTTTTTTTCACAAAAAAGAAACTTTTTCTCCCAAAAGCAGAAATTTAACGTTTTTTCATAAAAAAAGAAACTTGAAAAAAACAAAAAAAAAAAACTTGAATAAATTAATCATGTGGAATCGAATCGAGGTTTTTCTGCATTCGCGACTGACCGATTTCCCAATTGTGCTATTATCATTTTGTCGATAGTGGCTAAATTTACTTTCGCATTCTAATTCTAATTAATTGCCTGAAAATATAAATAATACGAGGTTTCCTAAAAATGAAACCTAACTATATCGATTTATCGCCCTTGAAACCTCCTGTATACTAAATTTTATAGAAATCGTTACACATGTTTCCGAGTTTCTGAAATTTTGAAATTTGTCATCGGTTCGAGATACAATTAAGGCTACACAACGAAGGTGGCCTCTGCTTCTCATCACTCGAGGGACCTAGTTATTCTTAATACTATATAACTTAAATAAATCGATGAGAAGACAAAATTTATTCAATATCGATTTTTTCGATACGAGAAGATGCGACGAGAATAATGTGCGTTTTTACCGAGAGCGCAAAATAATATGGATTTGTTTTGCAAATTGAAAAGTGTATATGTTAAATATATTTCGATGCATCGAACAAACAAATTTCAATTAAATCCAATATGGACAAAAAAAAATACCAAACATCCTAAAATACTTTTGTTTCAGCCAACTTAAGATCAAATGTTAGACTTTAAAAAATACCAGACAAATGCGAATAGAAATCACAAACTGAGGGTTTTGTATAAATTTATTACGTGTGTAAATTTTATCCAGGAAGGTTTCCAACGATTTTTGCCTTTATTCAAAAGCACTGGCAATATATAAATCCCGGCAATTTAAAAACTTATACTATTTTTCTTTATATAAAAAACTGTTAGCACAATGTTATACAAAGATTCAAATTTTTACAAATTTTAAATTATTGGAGTGGCTAATGAAAAATGTTTTTTCATCATTTTTACGTCACATTCTATATTTCGGCAGCAAATCTAAAAACTTGTTCATTATGTGATATAATTATAAATATATAACAATTTTCGAATTTTTTTCTTTATTTGTACTGTGAGATGTCGTTTTTTGCTAAATTTCATTATTCTAGTTCAACGAGAAGAAGCTTTTAATTTATTTGCGAGTATCAAATGGCTGTATTTTTTATTATGTTGACTAAGCAGCTTGAATTTTTTTCTCCACTTTACGGGTCCATAGAAGTAAATATTTGATATTAATTTCAATTTGATATTCCCATAGATTCTTGAGAGAGTTTTGACAGACAGACAGATGAACGGACAACAAAACGTTCTTTGACTCAAAAAAAACACTATAAAGAGTTTAATTTGAAATAAAGAACCCTAAAAACGGAAAGGAACCGATTATACATTGAACTAAGAATTAATGATAAACGTTGGTTTAAATCATTCAACGAGTACTAATTATTGTAACTTATGTTTTGAATATATTTTTATTGTTAAAGTAATAAACCAGTAACGCTAGAAAAGTCTATTTTTTGCTCAATAATTTAGAATCATGCTTTTATCGTGGTTCCATTAGAAATCGACATTGCAATGCTTGAAGGAGAACCAAGAAAAAAAAACGTGAATATTTGTCTATCTGACACAATCCTGTAACGCCGAATAAAGCCATATTGAGAAAGACACATATAAGACAAACAAAGAGCATGCATTCCAACTTACAGAGACATAGGTACAACTGACATCACAATAATGAGTACATTCCGAACACACTATGGTCAGTGATAGTATTTCTAACAAAAAAAAATAACATTGATTACTTTCTTATCTCACACAATCTTATAACTCTGGTCTCAAAATGGAGCTGTCCTTTACGAAAACACATATTATCCTGAAATTATGGATCAATATTTCCATACAGACGTTAGAGAGTCAATCATCATCCATCATAAGCGAGGGTTATCAAGATGACATATAAATCACACTAGAATGGGGCCACAAATATTCCGTTCTACATTCCTCGTAGGGTCTTCCCCGGGCCGGTCGTCGAACATGTTGTTCTACAGAAGGAATACGTGAGTAATTAATCATCGCGCTGCTTGAGCATAACATCTCACAATCCTTCCACTTCAAATTGATGTCTTTGAACCTTAGGGCTTCCACGCTGCCCTATGTTGCTTCCGCGACCGACGGCTTAAGTGCCGGTTAAGGCACGTAAACTGTGATGTAATTTGGCTTAAGTTAAAAATTCATTGCTCAATCCATTTGTGGTCAGGAACGACTCCTTAAATGTTTTACCGCTGTACCACCAACACTACGATTTGAAGGAATCATTTCGTCCCACTGGAATTTCCATTGCGCGTTTTTCTTTAACTTTCATGTTACAATTATCATTTCGAGTTTTTGTTTTCATTACCTACTTATTACGAAATAATTTCATGGGGCAAAATAACTTTAATCAATGTATCAATAAGTAAAAACGTGACCGGAGTGCAGCTCTGACATCAAGTGCAAAAAGTTCGTTTCAAACACCTACGGAAGACCTGGGCGCCCTCTTCCTCTCGGAAATCAACGACTGATCTTTTTTTAAGTGGGAACAAAAAATGTTCCTCTTTTCCTTAACCCCTTTATTTGCGGACACTCTTGGATATATAAAGATAAACCTTATAAGCGACAATTTAATTGAGTTCAAATTTATATCTGTGTGAAATACTATTGGCTAGGTAAAAAAAGGTCAAGCAAATTTTTAGATTTGACTCATAGAAAAATTAACAATTAATTTAATTGTTTTCCGATAGTTATTAAAAATATTTCAAATAGGATTTTCGTGTACAACCCAAACATAACAATAATATTATAAGCCGTTGATATAAAACATACAAATTAAATATTTTTGTATTGAATCTAATACGTCATATTTTAATCACCTTATTGTTGAAACGTACTAGCATTTTTTTTGGTTTCAAATTGAGGGTTTAGACTTTAAGCCCTAAAATGCGTGAAAACGTTTGGGTTTGATGGTTTACTTGGGGAACTGATTTCCAAATTTTCCACAAAGAAATTGGCTTAACAAGACTTAATTCACATTATAATTACTTGTCAGGATGGAACTCTACACGTTTTGATTCGAAAGCAACACTTTTAACCGATGAGCCGTCAGCGCTTTGTATTGAAACTACTTTCGTAGAAAACAAAAAAAATTAACGTGTGTGTTAACACTGACCATTTCATTACATTTTATAACTAGCTTCCGCCTGACGACCACGCATCGTCCTCTCTCAATTCGAATCCCAGTCACACTCTAGATTTTTATTTTAGTCCCGTTCAAATTCAATTGTTATTCAAATTAAAAATATATTTATTTGATAGTTTATAAAATAAGACTTCAAATACGAATTTTTTTTTTGTGAATTAACAATACTCGTTCGGTAGGCAGTTTTCCTTTAAAAAGAACAGAACAAGAAACATAATGGCAGTTCGTTTCTAATTTCAACATGCATTATCAAAACAAATACGGAACCATTGATGAACGAATGATTCGGTTAATAGCCCGGTAAGAAGTCGAACCTATGCCCTTTGAATATTTGTTTCGCAAATATTCGTTAATAAAATTGTGTAATACCGTTTTTCACTTAGTGATTGTTTAATAACACTATAAAATTTATACAAGCGGTAAATTTTGTATATTCACAGGAACCGTATTGAACACGCGTACACAGGGCTCCCAAAATGAATTTGTGACTTGGCATAGTTCACTAAAATGTAAACAAAGTTTATTTTTATTTCTGGTACTGAGTTTATGTCGATCGCTATTTCTTTTAAACATATCTAATTTTTTTTTACATATTATACATTATAACCCTAATTTAAAGAGATACACGAGGTCTAAACTTGTAACATTGTAAATCGCGTGAACGGCAGGGGCGGTTCACGCGACTAATAAGATTACGCGGAAAGGGTTCTGCAGCACGAAAATTTTATAAACAGCCGCGCATATCCCCATATGCCATACATCACGCTTTGGAAACAGCTAAAATAAACCAATCTAGTGGTTTCGCTGTCTGATAAATTTTATATATTTTTGACTACATAGACGAAGGAGCTGTCTTTCCACCAACTTACTGATATGTGAACCCCATTGAAGCCTATTATCTGGAATAATTCTCAAGAGTACTGGTATTATTAAACTTCAATTCTTTGTTTAGCACTGAAAGAATTTCAAAACTATATCTTAAATTTGGAAGTGAGAATTTTATGATCTTTTCATTTGTAAGTTTCACTATCAAACTTATAAGGTTTTTGAATTTTTACAGAATAGAATAGAATAGTAAGATATTTATTTCCCTACTTCATAGTTCTGTGGTAATTTCTCTTGTGGATGAACATGTAATACTCCGTTTTGTCTACGTTGCATTTTAGCCCCCAGTTACGGTAGTAGTCTATGATGGTATCCGTGGCCCAGCCCGCACGGCGCGCCGCAGTTAAGGTTAGGAGATCTATTGAAGATGCACAAGTCGTCGGAATATTGGGAGAGCTTGAGTCTTCAGATGCGGACCTACTGGTCCCGAACGTCGTGCACGTACAATTTAAAAATAACCGGGCCCAGAATAGTGCCCTGGGCGACTCAATGTGGTATCGATTTCTCATCGCCGTTGGTGGTTCTGAAGCGCCCGTAGATTTTGAGATCGCTCAGGCATTTGTCTATAAGTTTGATAATAGTATTCGAGATGTCGGCTGTTTTAAACTTCTTTATCAGACCTTCGTGATTTATGGAATCAAAGGCTTTCGAGAGATACGTCGATACCATGGCCACGTTCTCCATCGCTTGCAGCGCGTTCGTTATGAATTTGCTAATGCGAAGGATCTGCGCGCTTGTTTCTCTGCTCCCGATAAAGCCATGTTGGAATGTTGGTTGCAGTCTGTCGGCCGTATGTCGTAGACGCGACATGAAGAAACGTTTATGAAATTTACCCGTGGTATTTAGGAGGGTGATGGATCGGTACGATTTGGCGTCGCGATGGTTCTTGCCTGCTTTATGTAGGAAAATACACTCCTCGATTTTCTATCTTCTTGGATAATACCCTCTTAGTAATAGGTAGTCAACTATTACTTTCCACCTAATGAGGAAAGGATCGCCTCCGAGCTTGAGAGCATTCGCTTTGATTTTTTCCGGGCCAGGCGCTATCTTATTTTTGAAACGTCTCAGCGCGAATCTGATTTCCACTATGGAGTCCGAGTTGAGAGCTTGTCTATCTCAGCTTCTATGACGATCGCAGAGTTGACCTGGGTGTTGATGATTTCTTTTTTCACTGTTGCAACCCTCGATGAGGGGGATTATTTTTAATAGAGCGTTCAGATTACGTTGGATTCGCCACATTTAGGTTGGCATTTTGATCGTTTATTATACGTGTTCATTTCTCGCTGCTGTATTCCGTGAGTGCTTGTTAAACCAGGCGTTTCAGATAATTTAGATTCATCCGTTATTTTGTCCTGGTTGAAGCGTAGTCGCCACGCTTTCCTTTTTGCTTGTTTTTTTTTTCGTAAATTAATTTTTTAATCTCTTCTGGGAGTTCATCTCTACTTTTCATGTAGTGGTGTATACTGTTTCATTGATAGCTTTTTTCTATTTGTAGTATATATTCCTCGCATTCTGCATTGGATGCGGTTTCCTTTGGTAGGTGGTTGGTTTTATCCCAAAGGGTTGAAATTGTTGTCTGATTTCTTTGTTATTTGCTATAGTGCAGGTGTTCCTTACCACTGTTTTCTCTATGTTCATCACTATATTCAGGTCCAATAGCCAGAGTAAATAATCAGAGCCAACCGATATTCTTTGTCGGCATGTTATGGTATCAAAGATTTGAGTGTCGTGTTCCAAGATAGCTGCATCGAGGATGCCGTAGCCTGCACTGTTGCGTGGTAGGCCTGTGAAGTGTAGTGGTCAAGGACGAGTAAACCCGCTCTTTCATCTCATGTCTGATTGAGTGTAGTCATTTTAAGGTTAAGGTCCCCGATGATGATGCTCGGGGCTTTGGTTATAAATTTTTTTAGCTCGTTATTAAATTGGCTAAAGATTTTAGCTTGAGGAATTTGCGATTGAGGCCTTGTACATTGAGGTGAAATAGGCACAGCTTATTATATTGATATCACGGATTATTTGTTGAGAATTTTGATGATGACTTTGTGTTGTAGCTGTGACTGATATAGTAATTGTTTCATGGTGGTTTGTAGCACTTGTTCTGTGGGATTCATGCCTTTTTCTTTATACATTATGTGTTCATTTTGCTGCGTTAATGGCTGGTACTTTGGTTCTCCTTGGGGTGCCTGTTGAGGCATGAGGAAATTGTGAAATGGAGGCTATATTCACGTACGGAGGCGTTTTTCCGGTAGTATCTTGGTGCTATGTACCTTCGTTCAGCTACTTCTCTTTGCTTTCTCTCCTTTTCTTCGTGTTGTTTCATTTGTTGTTTTACAGTCTTCTGTGACTTCTCACATTTAGCTTGATTGACCCTATAGTCCGGTTTCTAACACGAAGAACCTATTTCAATCTCTATGCCTTCTTCATTTTGAATTATGTGTAGGTGAGATGTTTCTAATCCCCGTGACACGCCGATGTCGCATACGTGAAGAGGAAACATCTTTTACATTGTACTACTCTCTTGGGGTCATCTTTGTATTCCTTAAGCTTCATGATGAAAGCCCCGAAGAATAAATGCTTTGTTGTCTTCACAAGTGCGGCGATTTCATTGTAGGAATGAGTACCATTAAAGGTAAATAATTGTAGGTTACCTTTAATTTTTTTCATTTTAATCGGTCCCACACCGATGCACCTCTCCATTTTTTAGAGACATGCCTCTCATCGTAGATGTTTGTGTTGAACACAACCTTCGTATGGTGTTTCTGCTGGGATTTAGAGACGCGTACCACGAAACGGAGTCCGTCGTCAAGTTTCCTTAACTATTTAATAATTACTTTCCTTATGTCCGCGGTGTAGATGGGGATTGTGATGGCTCCTTTTTTTTAAACGCCATAGTGTATCTTGCTCCGTACTCGGTAGACATTTTTCTGATTTCGTTGAGATATTCCAAATCGTTGATTCTTTCAACGTCTGTTACGATCATGTCGGTAATGTGTGTACATGTGTGATCACTTTCAATTGTTGATGGGTGACTGTCGCGTTAGAACTAACGGTTCCTCTCTTCCTCTTCTTAGGGTTAGGTGAAATAAAAGTCGCCAGGGTGTAGTTTTCTTTCCTTTTCAATTTGTCTTCATGTTCTACTTTGGTGGAGAGCGAGGAGAAGCGGTTACTTGTTAATATGCCGAACCGTTTTTGAAAGGCAAAGGCCGGGCTGGCGGAACGTTCATTCAGTAGTGCATAATTGAACTGTGTCGTCTGCTTGGTCATGTTTTCACTTGCGTAAGCAGTGGTAGCAGCATCGGTAGTCTTATTATTCTATTGCGCGTGCGCTCGTAGAGCGTCATTACACGATCGTGCGGTGCTAGCATTTAGTTGTGGCGCCCAGCGAGTGATGTCCCCTGATCCACCTAACTGCGGCGGCTTAGTGCTAGTATATTGGGTCCTATATATTTTTTATAGTCCAATATTATTTTGTCCACTATATCGCATTCACAGATCACACTTTTTTCACTTTGAAGCTTCATAATTGACATATATTTAGCATTTATCTATCCGTTACACTTACGACAATTTATCTTATTTAACTTACAGAACTTTGTGTTACAACAGTATATATTGATTTTATTTACATTGTTGACTAGGTGTCAGTTTGAAATATTTGTTCAGATTTTCAGAAAATTTTTTACAGCACTTCTGTTATTACACAGTCTACAGTTTAATTGCTTAATCTTAGTTTGAAGTCCCTGCCATTAAAGGATTTTTTTAAATACATTAATTTGTGTGCAGTGCCAGCGGGCAACTGCGTATCGTTCTTCATTGTCGGGTGAAAGTAAACTTATATTAGTTAATTTATATTTAGTATTTTTTTTTTGTATTATTGAGAATTGTACGAAACGTGTCCATTTTACTATTTCCGAGAGGGTCTGGAGACCCTTTTTAAGTTTCCTTACTTATATCAGCGTGTCTTGGGCTGAACTAATTGAAAAAATCTCATTTGGCCTAGGGCTTTAACGAACGTTACTTTACCTTGAGCACGATCAAAACAAAATGCGCGGGCACGGGTATGCGATTTTTTTATATATAACGACAGCCGGATGTGTCCAGGCAGTGGCGTTGTCAACTGCAGAGCTTGGTGTGGCACACGTGTGCTCGCTGAGCCCGAACTCTATTTTTATATAACAACTCTAAATATTTCCGAGATAAAAAGTAAGCTATGTTTATCACTATACACTCTTCTACCTTCAAATGAATGTTTCATCAATAACGGTTCAACGGTTCACCCATTTCAACGATAAAAAAACAGACAAAGAAACAATTTTAATAAAGGTTTTTCGGGTATAAGTAACCATATAATAATAATAATACTACAAACATATGCCTATTTCCCAGGAGGATAGACAGAGACTTTAGTAGCCATATAGACTTAAAAATGCAATTATTTTAAAATAAAAGATGGACATTTCGATTTTATTTACATATACACGTGTTCTCACTCATACATTCACACTATACAAGCCTATTTCCACTTTCATCAGATATCCTATTTTTTTCTAAAAGCTCCAGTGGCCCGTTCATACTTTCATCAGATACCATATTCTTTTCTAAAAGGCTGAAAACATACTAATGACTCCTCTGAGGTTACAATTGTCCATGAGCGGTGGTGATCACCAGCTCCATAGTGGCTTGCATGCTCGTTTGCCTCTTAAATGCTACAAAAAGAACAAAGTGACACAGCCTAATATTTAAAACTTATAACATGTATTTAGAATATCAATTTCTGTTTAGTAATAAAAAAGACATCACAGAGGCCGCCAAGATATGGAAGATCGGTCAAATATTTGGAATGACGTGTGTAACCTTCGAGGATGAACCCAGAGTAAATCGATTCCTGCTCATATACGTCACAACATCAGCCGTGGTTACGCGTGAGTATTAGTGATGTCGACAGCAACTTTGAAATTTATGAGGAATTTTCAATAGTAAACAAAGTTGTGCTTCCTTGATATCGTAATTTTGCTCTTATTTAAAACTACATGTAAAAAGTTGGAGATTTCAGCATTGTCGTGTTATCTGTGCGATCGTCACGTCCATTTTTAGGGTTCCACATACTCTATGCAAAACCAGAAGCCTTATCGTTTTACTGTCGGTCCAGTTATATGTCCATCTGTTACAGCTAATTCGTTGCGAAAAAGTTACGGTTTGGTAGCTATATGGGGTTATATAAACGAAAAATTAAAGTATAGTGTAATTGAATGAATTCTTGTTCTAGAGGTTAATTTTAGGGAGAGTTTGAATTAAAAAATAAAAACAAAATTGCTGATACACGTATATCACATATATATTAAATGAACAGGTTTGTTATGAACAACATATCAAAATGTATATTATTTTTATATATTGTAACTTATTACATATCGGTTTTCGTTACTCGGGATTATGAATTAATTAATAGTAGCGACAGAACTATGTTTTTTCCATTACTTCTCAAATATATACTCAAACAATTTACAGCCATTCACTTAGACATTAATAACATATTACTCTCTCGATTTCGTTACTCGCGAGGCCCTTGTATGAAACCCGACGCGGATCATCTCTCTTTCTACTTTTGCTTTCGTAAATTAACTAACTTTCTGTATTTTAAATTCATCCCTTGAATCAACGTTCGCGTGACTGTGCAGGGAAGCCGGATCCCTTGTGTGAAATCTATCTACTACATCGTACCCCCTTTCGAGAAAGAAAACCTAATCGAAATTAAGTTTTTTTTTTTTGTACATGGACCCCGTAGTAACTGACAGTATAAGGCCCTGCGCCCTATCTATAAGCGGACCATCGTACAAAACGATTGGTATCTTACTGTTATCACAACCGTCAACTTGGCTTTCTATTCACGATTTCATTTACTTACAAGTGATTACATGTATATTATTTACGTCCAGGCATGTTTATCTAAGCTGCCATGATTTATTCACCTGTCAAAACCGCTTTCAAAGGCAGACGATCATTCGAAAAGACTAAAGACGCTACTAAGTAACAAAAGAAATTCTTATAAATCTTAAATACAAAAAAAAAAAACAGTATTTTGAGTTAGTGGACTCTGCGAAGTCTTGAGAGGTTGCCAGAAATTGTCGTCCGTGATTGAGTCGTCGTGGTTCTGCCAGCACCGTTCCGGAGCAGTCCTACTTACTCCTCGTGTCTCCTCACCATCTGACACTGTGAGTTATGTGCAAAACCAATTTTGATCATACCATCAACCGTCACTCTTGATTCACTTCATGTTAGAAAGCAAACCACACGGCTGAATCGTCGTGTAATTTAATAATTGTACGAGCGTAGTGGCCATAAGTTTTTCTACCTTGATGTCACATGTTGAAGGCGACGTCTGGGGCCCGGAGGACCATCAGCTTTCGCACTTAACATGCAATATAAAAACAAAACAGATATTAGTTTAATAAATTTGCATTAACCTTAACAATACCATATTTTCACTAAATGCTACTATAGGCTAGTCTTAAACATAATTATGCGTTTTAAACATATATTTATTATAAAATTATAATAATTAATGTTATAATGGCATAAATACAACTGTTCTTATGGCTAGTTATCGCATATCGTTTCCATAAAATTTATAAATCTCTTTACAGTCTGTATTCATTATATCTCTCTATAACTTCAGGTGAAACTTTTTCAATAGAGATACATGAACTATATCCCGCATTCGCTTATTGAACTATTCTATTTTATATGTAGCGCTCAATACTTTTTCCACAATTTTATATGATCCCCTATAACATCGCATTAATTAAAAGCTTTTGCCCGCAATCTATCCCAAACACATACACTATCACCAAGTATCCTACGCGAACCTGCGAACATTTCTTACCCTTATCGTACCTAATTTTCTGTTTTACCTGTTTGATTCTTATGTTTCCAACAGTCTAATTCATAATGTTATTTACAAATTCGTTAAGGGATCCGGCTTCTGTGCAGCTTATCTACAACAACATTTAAAATAGATGGTCTATAAGACGTTTAAGTACTGCTGCGAAAATAAACAATTAGCCTCTTTTATTCGAAACAATTTAGCTTCATTTTCGTTTGTATATAGATTATAGAGTCCTCATTTGTGAAGATATTTAAAAAGAGAAATTCCTTATAAAAAATGTTGCTTAATTTTACCGAAAACGAATAAATTAAAATGCTTTACCAAAGACCTATGGAACTGAAACGACCCCTTGAGAGGATTTCTTCCGTAGCAAAAGCTGCAGAGGCCAAGAGGGTAATAGACCCACGAGTTTTTAATTAAAAGTCATAATTCAAAATCATCGAAGTCTCGAAGACCATGTTAAGTCATAAATCTCGTTCTATAAAGAATAACACTACAGTGATAACACTACAATGATGACGAACCTCGACATCGCTCGACCCGCACTGGATGGACGTAGACGGCTCAAAGTCTAAGAGTGGGAGTTTATGGGAGGAAGATGTCTCAGAAGCAGAGCATACGACAACAAGTAGTAGAATCGGCAATCATGGCATCAGCGATTTGTATCAGAAAAGTAATCATGAGGAATATAAGCACATAAGACTACGAGATATACATTTAAAAATTAATATTAGAAACAAGTGATAGTTTCTATGTCATTTGACTATGTTTGTACAAGACATGTATTTATTTGAACTTTCCCTTTGTTTTAGTGATATTTGTACATTACGTGGTCTACTGTCAACTTTGGTGGAAGCCTTTGAATTCGGGAGCTATAGCATTTCTGATAGAATATTTCATGGCTTTAGCAGCGAACGTGACTCTGTTGATGTATTCAAATTATCGAAAGTCGTTGAAAGCGCTACTGAAACTATTGCAAACGGTACAAAAACGAAAGTTTTATATTTTCCGAATTTATTTTTTATTACTTTTAAACTGGTGTGAATTAGTTGATGTTAATATCACCAGCCTCTATTTGCTGGTCCTTATTTTCAGCCGGTGGAAATTGCTAATCACCATGGCAGAGCAAAAGCAAGCAAGCTAATGATCTCACTTTATATACTCTGCAGCATAAGCATAACTCAGCGTTTCTTGGAGGCACTTAGAATAATAATTTTAGCAGAAACAGGTACGTGATTTTATATAAGCTTTAATAAAGAACTATAATTTAAATCTTTGTTACTTCATCTATGCTTCTATTATATAAATCTAGAAGTTTGTCCGTACACTCAATCTGTTTTCGCAATATTCCATCCCTTGAGGCATCGTCTAATCCCTGGACCTAAGGCAATTGACGAAGATAGCTCCGGAAGTGACGTCACACATTCGAAAGTAACGGGTTCTATGCAGGCGGCTCGGTGTGCGAACGTGCAACCAGTTAAGAATTAAATAAAATGTAGGCCGTTGCGAGACTCGTAAATATTATAACCGGAAGTACGAAAAGAAAGTGAAAGTTAACTCTGCGCATACCACTAAACCACTTTCAGCTCGCACACCTTGGACCGCTGGAAAGAACGCCGGCGCAGGTCGAGTCCTGCAAAACTGACATATCTCGAAGGTTTCCGGACGTGTTCACAATTTTTTGTCACATTTAAGGATTGTTATTCGTTTTATGACTCATTGTCCTTAATTATATCATATTTAAAATTTTTGTCTGTATTCCTGTCTGTCTGTTCTTATATAACTTAAGAACAGTTTCAGCGATCGCACTGAAAATTTGTATGAAATAAGAATAACTGATTACGATAAGATAGACTATATATGATTTTAATTTCGACGTGGTAATAATAATAATAAAAATCATTGTTTTTTTATTTCTTTCAATGCGTGCGTATGTACGTGCGTGAGTACGCGTGTGTATGTGTTTGTGTGTTTAATTAAGTTGTATAGAGTTTGAGTTATAGATTTTCGAAATGTGAACAATAATACCTATATAAAAGATAAAGATCAAATATTTCATTTTAGCAATCATTAGAAGTTTGTTGAAATTAGAAGACTGGTACGAAATATTACACAAAGTACAATAAAATACTCTTAATTAATATCAATATCATAGAAACATTACAAATGCGAAAGTTAATGAAGATGGATACATGTCGGCTAATATATATACTAACTACACTTTCACGTAGAAACTTACAATGCATTTTGTTAAATGAGAAAAATGTATAAGCTATAACTTATAAAGTACTATATTTTGCTGGCCGTTCCGCTGTGGTAAACATAGATCATTTTTTTTAATTTACCGATTGATTGGTAACAGCAATGTTCAAGAGAGAGAGTGACAGAGAGTCATCTTCAACATCGGTTTAGAATCGGTATAGAGAGCGGGACTGTTATCTGGAGCAAGAACATTGGATAATAACAAAATAACGACAGTATGCGTGTTTTCGGTGTAAGAGTATGGGTTCTTTCAGGATAGAGTGATAGTAATGAATTTTAAGGCAGAAACGAAATCCAGATTTACACCGGGATCGTAATCGAAAGTGGAACCAGCATCGAAATCAAGAGCGAGATATAAATCGGGAACGTCGTTGACAACGTGAGTGAAATGTGAAAGGATTCAGCCTCTGTCCACCCCGCTCTCTGCGCGGACAAAGAATGGATTTTAATTATTTGTATTTGAAATACAAAATTTCGAATACATTAATAATTTTATACTTTTGCTTTATGAAGTATGTTTTTATATATACATAGAGAATTATTTGTCTTAACCGACTGCTTTATCAACTGCTAGACCATATTGTTGGACTTGAAAAGTCGAAATGTTTACAGCATATTCCTAGGACAATTTAGATAACCTCTAAAAGAAGATTTTTATACACGGAGTGAAGAGGATAAATTGAAGTAAAGTTAGAATCATAGGAATTGGTCTTTGGAGAATTGTTTTCAAGCAAAGAAACAAATATTTCTGGTCTTATTAAAATTCAACGTAACAGGGGTCAAAATGGGGGTGAAAATTGTGTACGAGAGTACCGTTAGTTTTTAAGTTGGCTTCAAAAAAGTTGCTATTCGAAGCCTTTGTTACGAATAGACAAATACGAGCGTCATTGCTTTTGGGAATTAAACCAATAAAGGGATGAAACGGGTTATTAAAATGAGATCAACCATTACGAAAGTAGTAATACCCGAATAGAATAATGATCAGAGGGAAGTTTAGATTATTTTGGCTACTTTTTAATATTTTGTTGGTTCATTAATTATATTATTTTTATTTTCAATTACTTTATTATTCAATTTATTACCTTTCAAATGACACAAAATAACGCTACTGCAAGGATAGTTTTAAAGGAAACCTTTATTAAGGTTTTATATATTTTTCGAATCATTAATCACTATTTAAAGCGGACTCTATGAAAATCGAGTGTACCTTATAATAAATTAGACTTTGTACTTTGTATGGGTCTTTTTTCTCTGTTTCACGAGAAATATACAGTTTATTTATACTGATTGGCTTAAATTCGTTTACCACAAAACGGAACAAGGAAGATTTATAATCGAGAACAGAGCCAGATTGAGAATATATATAAAAAAAACTGGTATCAAGACTTGGAGTACCTATTGCTATTATATTGTGACATAATACAATATAAATAAATAACTACCTATTGAACAGTTTGAAGTTCATCTCGTGGATAAATACAAAAAGGAAAAAAATTAAAGACCGACAGTTGGAAACAGAACTTAAAAGCATCTATTCATTTGTATGCATTTTAATTAATGGTGACTTAATTTATTTATCAAACTGAACACCACCCATAATTTGGTAAGCATTACCTACCGCTCAACCTAGTTTTTATTTTATATTGCTGTAATTTACGTTATGTGTATTATATTTATGTATATTTATATTCATTACTGTGCAATGTACTTTTTTATTTAGACATTTTCAGATTCAGTCAATTAAAACTTTCATTCAATATCAAATATATTTTTTTTTTGGATCATTAATTATTATGAAAGTACTATCCTCCATGTTAAATATAATATGACATCACGTACATTATGACAAATGGAACCCAAAAACAAGAATAATAACACCTTATGTTTTAGCCCGATATGATAAATGGCTTAGGAGCTACACGTGGACCGGTGAATATACTACACAGATTACAAAATACATTAGCCTTTTTTTTTCATTCATGTTCGAGCAAAAGCAAATACATAATATGAACAGAGAAGCGTTTCTTTTCAGTACCTCTATATATAAAAGTTCAACATATGGCAATAGTGACGTTAAACATCAAAATAATACTGCAGAAGTTATTTATAATAAAAATCACTTACCTTATAACCAATAAATTTGATGATGCTGTGCGAAGGTTAAAGGACATTATCAAACGCGCAATTACGGGTAAGTAAATTATTAATGCGAAATACGTTATTATTATTATTATTATATTAGGTCCTTACATATGAAATTGACGTTTTGTCGAACTGGCCACTTTGATCTCAAATATCTGGCGTTGGGCTAAGAATACCAAATTCAAATTAAGGCTTGTGTATTTTTGTTTCGAATTTAGTGATTTATTTATTTTCACGTCATTTGATTTTTCTTTGACATCTTAAAATATCGCGTTATTTACGTATACGAGTTCCACAGTGGCACCAACGCTGCAGAAACAGCTCGAAGGATTAGTCATGTGCATGGGGAAGCTATTTTAAAAAAACACTCGGTAATCTTGGACTTACGGAGGTTTGGAACTACAGAATAATCCCCGTGGCCGACCGGAGACCTTCGTTCACAATGAAGAATTAAAGGTGGTTACGGAAGCAGATCCGTCGCAAACCACGTCAGAGTTAGCAGCAGGCTTCGGTGTAAGTGACAAAACAATTTTGATTCACTTGAAGTAAATTGGAAAAGCGAAAAAGCTCGAGAAATCGGTCCCGCATGTATTGAGTGAAGGACATCAATATACACACATCGAGTGCCGCGTTACGTTACTCAACCGTCACAATAACGAATGAATTTTGTATTATCATTTGTAATGAAATATGAATACTGTACAATAATTGGAAACGCTCATGACTGTGGTTGAACACAGGAGAACTGGCTAAAACATGTAATAAGCGAAAGTTGACTCAGAAAAACTTACTGGTGAGTGTTTGGTGGACTAGTGCTGGTATTATACACTCCATATTCTTAAGATATGGGCAGACGATTACGGTAGATCTTTACTGTCAAAAATTGTAAACCATAATGGAAAAGCTCGCTATTCTAAAACCAAGACTGGTCATTTGCTTTGGCCCACTGCTGCTTTAGGACAACGCTAGACCTCACACTTCACGACAGACGGTCGTTAAATTAGAGGAGCTGCGATTGGAACGTCTCGTCACCCAGCATACTCCTCAGACTCGTTTCCAACAAATTACCACTGTTTTCGTAATTTGGACAATTTCTTGCAAGATAAAAAAATCAATTCCGATGGGGGCAGTCCAAACCGCCTTCAGAGATTTTATTGATTCTCGTTCCCACAATTCTTTCAGCAACGGAATCAATGAACTACCTATAAAATAGCGAAATTGCATAGATAATATTGAAACATACTGTGATTGATTAAATATACAATTTCATATATTTTTTTCGTTTATTTTTCCATATAAAACGTCAGTGTCATATGTAAGGACCTAATACTTGACCAGCGATAATTAGTCGGTAATATTAGAGTCATGTCAATTCATACGTTCATTTAATGAATTTTAACGTTGTGATAGAGTACGGGGTAAATTATAGTAATATGCCTCAATCGACTAGGTGCCCCACAGACCAGTTTGCTTTCAGAGAGAATGATTTACAATTTTGCAACAGTAAATCAATTCGATCACTTATCTGTCCACCGGACCCCGTTCTAAAAAAATGTAACAGAGATTTGAAAGAACCATTGATGGAAATGATAGATAAATTTAACTACTGGTTTTCCAGGGCAGCTGTAAAAAATTTCAATGTTAGCCCTCTGTGTTAATCATAAATAGCGCCTCTTGAAATTCGTTCAATAATAAAGTTATGAAACGTTATATATTAAGCCAAAAAGAAGATCTTTTTCCTCTGAGGACAGACAACTGTGTCTGATTAATCTTTAGCTGAAACCGATTTCAAAACAATAATTAATTGTTTTTGAAGTCTGTTTAAAAATTATTCAAACAGGTTTTTAAAAACGGCTTTCATCATTCTTTTTATTTAATTTGTTTCACTTCTTTTATTTCGTACGAAGCAAGTTTAAAAGCAGTTCGAATCCCAAACTTATCGTCCACGGTAATCATTACAGTGTCTTTAAATTCTTAGTTATAGCTCAATTACCAAATTATTCTTATACAAACTGTATAAATTATATATATACTTTATAATATAAATTTCTTCAGTACATTCAGATCACATTTTTATTCACTTTTACATTAAATGAAATTGATTCACTCTGTTTCTACTGTTATTGCTAAGAGTGCCGATGAGATCCTGCTACAATAGTCACGTTGGTATTATATAAATTAATGGAAATATGTACATATATTAATATGTAAAATCTATGTATATTAGATTTTATTACTAGCCATTGAAATATTATTAATTTTAATAATTTTATTAATAGCCATTTTATTACTAGCTTCTGACGAAAAAAACGCAGTGTTATCGCCTATCTCCTGACAATTAAAAAGTGCCTCGGAGGGAAACACTAAAATATTACAAATGCCTATAATATTTGAGGGTTCCCTCGAGTTTCCTGGATCCATCATCAGATCCTAACTTGGTTACTATAGGGTCGCTTCGGGAATATACACTTTCAAACAAGAATTTTTTTTTCCAAATCGGTCCATAATTGATGAAGTTATCGTCGAACATACATAAATTAACAATACATACAGGCGAATATAGAACCTTCTTTTTTGAAATTCTGTCAAAACAATAAAAATAACAAGTTCAAATATTACTTACAATTGCCATCTAAATTTATACAATAACATTTATAATCGTATTTTAATAGCAGAAACTATAAACAATTATTAAATGATTACACAAAACCTGGAAAATGTAATATGTTACAAAAATATTATTTTCTGACACTTTCCTACCCAAATATGTAGAGTACTAATGTTTTATATTATTTTCAGATGATGAGGACATCCTTGTCACAATTTCGGAACTTAAACATTTTTTTAAAATAGAGAAACATCTTCGTGATGCTGCGTATTCTTTGACCGGCGTGTTTGAAATACCATTGTTTTTACTTATTTTGGAAAACATCATTCACTTTGTTTTAGGACCCGGTAAACTGGTAATATTTATGAGATGGGGTAAGTTATGTACAACTTCAAAAAATTTGTATAACACAGCAAATTGTTTCTTACTACCCACGACTTTGTTCTTCCCTTTTCATTGCCGCACTAACAAAGTATTAGGTTCAATTGCCTGTAGCGGCTTACATCTTTTTAAAATATTCATTAACTTAGTAATTAAACGTAGTATTTTGCCAAACTGTTGCACAAATAATTAGGGACAATCGATTACAAATTATAAAACGCTTGGTCTTAAAGGTGCTTTATTCTAGATTAAAACAGGACTCAGTGTATCTATAATTGAATATTGCTATATCAGGTTTCAATTGTCCCAAACATACACCCAAGAACGGTATTTGAAGTCTATCAAATGAATCTTCTGGTTCTAGTCGAAACTTAAAATCATTCTGCGAAAATGTTTTAATTTTAGATCAATTTTTCAGTAAAACAGAATTTTTTCATCTTACTCATAAGAAAAGGTGACAGGAAATTTGAATTTGAAACGTTCATTTTCTTTCATTAATCGAATTTTATGTCTCAGTAATCATTAAAACTGTTTTTTGCTAAGCATTATATGTAAAATTATAGTGTGTAGATTTTGATGTTGCTAAAGATGATAGATAGTCGTACATACAGGAAAAAAACATGGTTCGGAACCAAAAGGAGTTAACGGCGGAATATCAATTTTGGTTTTTCCATTCGATTTAAGGTTTATAATGTTTTACAAATAACTACCTGCCATCTGACGGCAGATATTCAAAATAGAAATAAGTTTCATGAGGATTTTTATTGAATTACTTCATTAATCATATGATTAGTTCTTTTTCAACACTGAATGAAATATTTTATGTAATTTTTCAATATAACTAAAACAGACCTATACACAAATACTAACAAAATTCAGATATAGATTATAAAAATATGATATTGGAAAACGAGCTCTACATATAATATTTTTCAAATAAAACTTATGTTCTTAATACGTGTAAAATATAAATCCGATGGAAAATCATGAACATTAATAATACTGATCGATTTAAATATAGTTTTATAATAATTTCTAGAAGGCGATGATTGGAGTTTGCAAATGGCGATTGTCCAGTTCTTAGAGTTATTTTCTTGTTTCCTGTGGGTCGCTGTGGTTGTCGAACCATTTCATCATGTCGCTACTTCGGTACGTCCTAAATATATTATGCAGGGTAATAGAAAACTTTAGGTGTTTCGTAGGGTTTTCCAGGCAAAAATTTGTTTACCTGGAAAAATCTATGAAATATATTTATATTAAAAAATAATCTGTAAAACGGTTGATACAGCACGCCATCGCTACAACTTCTCTGTATAATATTGATGGGTTTTTGAGCTATTCGAGTTCAAAAATATAATTGTCTCAAATGTAAAAGACTTATCTTTAACCTATCAAAAATCCGACAAACAGTTGATCTTATAGGCCATTTTTTGAAATTTTTTGCTACTTTCGAGTTCAAAGTCTGCAAAACCACTTCTAGAAGTAAATTATTGAATTTCAGCTTAAAAGTTTCTCCGAGAGATGCTTATGAGTTTTTTCAAGCTTTCTGAACTCAAAAATATAATTTTAATATATTTTTAACTCTTCGAGCTGAAAGATTTAACTTTATTTTAATAAAACGCTATTTTTATAATTTTTATCCATGGTATCTATGATATCTATGGAAAGTGTTGTACGATTTCATTTGCTTTGAGGAAAACAAGACAAATCTTGCAAAGAAAGTTGATAGATATATATACATCTAAAAAAATTTAGAAGTTATTTAAAAAAAGAAAATTGTTTTTAGCGAATTTTTCGCTAACAATATCTCTCGAAATACCATATAATATTGATATAGTTCGCAAAGATCTATATTCCATTTTTAGCAGAAAGCAGAAGAGCTAGCTACTTTTTAATATTTTTATTTAACTCGCACGCACGCACGCACACACACACACACACACACGCACGCACAAACTCGCACGCACGCACGCACACGCACACACATATAGATATGACGTGAAAAATGATCGAAATAGATTCCTAAGACCTTAAAACATGGAGATCTGATGAAAGGTCCATTGAATTGGAAACAGTATTTTCCTGATTTGTGAAAACTGTTCAACTTTACTAACGAGAGGTTAAAAAATGCTATTATCTTAATATTTCAACAACAATGTCGTTCGAAAATTTTATTCGATTTTGTTTTGCTTTACAGCATTCGACGCAGTTCTCTAAGCATAAAAAGATGACCTAGTATCAAACATCATTCTATCGAGAATTTCACTTTTTATTATTGAAAAAACCTTTTTGTTTCGAAATTTTCGTAAACTAGATCTTTCGAATGAATGAACAGATTTTGATGCGGTTTGCGACGATCACCGTTGTTTTTTTTAAAAAAAACAAGGGTGATCGTCGCAAACTTATCGGTCGATCTTTAAAAAGAAGGTTCCGTTAACAAGAAACAACAGTTTAAAAAAAAACTGATTAGATTTGCGATTTCATCCATAAAATAAATTTAAAATAGTCTGAAAAAACAGTTTTTCTGCTAAAAAATCATTTCAACAAATCGACCAGTTTTAATGAATTTCGCAACAAAAACATTGTTTTAAAAAATAAATGGACAGATTTTGGAATTTATGGCTAGAGTAATTTGTGAAACATTACTAAAAATCCGTTAAAGGTTCAGAGGTTTACACACGCATACACACACATACACAGACAAACCCACACGCACACATTTATGTACACACACACATGCATGTACACACGCAAACGCACGCACACGAACACGTACCCATATACATACGTCTCGCGAAAAATAGTCGTAATAGCTTTTTAGGACCCTCAAACGTCAAGATTCGAAGACACAAGACGTCAAGATTCAAGATTTTAGAAAATCGGACTGAAAACGGTAACTTCTCAATTTAATGAATATTTAACAATTTTTCTAACGGGAATTTAAAAGTCAAAACATTTATTCGCAACATTTAAAAAACATATCAACTTAAAGAAGAAAAGCTGTTGTCACGAACGGACTGACTGACATTTCAATTGTATATATTTGCTTAGATAACCTGCTGATTTTTTATTTTTTTGCACCTCATGGAACTTACACATTCTACTCATGACATCAATCGATATTTTATGTGCAGGACGAAAAAATTAGATGCTTGCTAAACAATTTTCTAAACCGTTGCATGGAAGAGGCCGCCGACTGCCAGGGCTTTGTGGAGCTGGAGCGCGCGCTCGAGCACCGCTGTGCCTTTCCTCTTACATTCAAGCTAATGGGTATTGTGAAAATCAATAGAGGGATTATTGCTGAGGTAATGTTTTTCTAGTGTACATTTTACTGCATCATCATCTATTGATGATGATTTAAGTCGGGGCAGAATTCATGAAATCAATTCAATCATCGATCACGAACTAGATCAACAATTGATCAAATTGAGGAATAGAATCGAGACGATGGTTAACACAGCGTCATCATTCGCTGTAAAATGTGTAGAAATTCATTCTAAGTCCACAAGGGCGGAGTTCTATTATGAAGGTTTTAATTATTTTTTACGGATTCCGTGGAAATTAATAAGGACCCTTATAGTGTACTGATTTTAATAAAAGTTAATATGGAAACAGTAATAATGGTTTGTAGATAAGTGACTAGATAAATTCTTTGAAAATAATACATCGCAAAGCCCGAGCGCGGGCTGAATTCGAGTTCTTCACTTGCCTCTGTTATCTGACGTCGTGCTCGCGCTTGCAGTCTGACTGAGCATTTAGTAAAATTGAGCCTATATTATTTTATACCATTTATAAGTATATTTTGAATGATATTGTGGGACGTTGCTGGTCAGAGGTCGGGGTACCTCACATGCCACCTATTCCTACTACAATAGTGTGGAGTGTAGCTCAGAGAAGTGTACCTTTAGGACCTTTGATGAAGTCCAGGAATTCAATTATTTAAATAAAAGAAGTGACTATAAAATCAATATGTTTATTGATCGGTTATTCAATATTTCTCCTTGCGAATTTCAACACTGTCTTTTATGACATTACTTATAACAATCCACTTTCCTATCACTATCGAAGCTTGTGCACTTGGGCATCAGCCCTCGTCTCCCTTCTATGTTTTAGTATCTACTAATTCTCTTGTTTCACGCGAGCTTGGCTTTTTTTTACTAGTAATCTAATTTTAAACTGAAGGCGAGCCCTCATTTGTGAGCCCAAGCACGGAGGCCGGATGCCTCACATGCTCCTAGCCTAGCTATTACAATATATTTTTGTTATAATTACTTCAGCAAAGTTTTACTAAAAAAAGAAGAAGATTAAAATATTTACAAAAAGACGCATCATCGATTTCATCCTATATGTTTCTGTGAGCTTTTTTTTAAACACTTCATTTTGTAATCTTGACACCATATTCGATATGTTGTGGAAAACAAAATTTTTTCAAGACGCTCCCAATTTGATGCCAAAAAATCCGACACTTTGATTTTTTATAATACCTTTTTAATGTACCTAATGACACTTTGTACCACCAAGACAAATCTAATTATGTATAACTTATCGAAATCGGTTAGTAGCTACACGGCATACAGATCAAACATATGACCTTCCTTTTGGGCTTCGCCGCAGTCAGCTAAGAAATAGATATTGCTTATAGTTGTAAAACAATAATATTTTTTATGTTTCAGATGCTCGGGAGCTGCAGTTACATATTCTATACTTTTAATTCAATTTTATAATGGTTTGTTCTGATTTTGTTGTGAATAAAATAAATTACAAGTATTCACACGGAGAATAATATAAAACAAAATGTTGTAAAATAGAAACTGAAATTATTTTGGTAATTACATTTAATATTGTAAGACAATTTGATACTATTGCAAATGCACATAATCTTGGTTGCTAAATATATTCATATGTGTTCGTTAACATAATAATAATGTGTGTTTCAAACATCTCATTGGTTAAGTACAGTATGTCAGATAGTTTGTGTTAAGGCGTAGTGAATACCAATATCTCGTATTCTAGATTTAAGATTCTTCAAGAAGATTCTTCATTGTAGAAAATATCGTCTCCTACTAATGACGATACATTTTTAGTATTTGTATATTGCTATGTGGCGATATTTGTCTGTTTCGATTTTGAAAGCACATAATATGTTTCTTTTTGTTACGAAAACTATTATAATATATTGATGAATAAAATCACAAGTTTCCCAGTTTTGTTTTCAATATTTACTAAGTGCCAGTCATTACAAAAAAGTTGTTACCATTAAAATTTATCCTCAAGCTTATAACCTATAAAAATATTTGATAAAATATTTACGTAAATAAAAAATACAAAAACAAATCGATGACAATTTCGAAAACAAAATGAATTACTAGAACTAAACTCTGCCAACTTCTATACTTTGACTGTGATTCGATCTATTTACGTACTGATTATTACTTCTGCGATTTCAATCCATATTATGATATTAGTTTTAACTGTTTCTTAATTAGTTTATTATCACTCACTAAGTCTTTTCATTTCATTCTCATTGAAATCAACTAGAAGCTTATGTACGGGCAACAAGTTTGTTATCTATCGTACTTTTGATGTATATTCACAACATATACGGCCTGTTGCGCTATCAGAAGCTCGGCCGCACCAGGTGTTTGCTACTAACAGCTGTCAGGGTCACCGGCGCGTCGCCTCGTAGACTCTTACAACAAAGTCGACTTCGTGTCGACTGTCAGATCGTTCAAAACAATTGTTTTAAATACTCTAAACTGCACGTTTGGGGAGTGATGTTTGGACTTCTCTGTGCTATGTTTTAGGTTAAGGTTAGGATAAGATTGTTTAGGTTCTATTTGTCGTCTGTACGTGTTTCTTTTTAGCACGTAGAACTTTACGTATGTTCATTAATGTTCAGTGGTTTACAACTTTGCTGATATGCCCATACATACTACATTTTTTTTATTCTAGTAATCCTCGTGTATCATTGTTATTTAACCTAAGTATAGAAAGAAATAAATATACATGATATACAGAAATCGCTTTCCTTGTTTCCTTTAAATATAACCAACCATTTGAAGGCTAGCTTTTCTGAGCCCGGCTTGGCGGTGTCCCTTCGAAATTTAATCGAAAGAAAGTTTATCCTCTGACCAAAAAAAAAAAACTAAACAGATTTTATAACTGCTAACTTCTAACCGCAGCTTCACCCGCCTAAAAATAAAATAAGTTTCTATAGTCTTTTGTCGATTAGTTTCCGCTAACAAGGACATGCAAGGATTCTAATCAAGATGAAGGTCCAAATAGAGACCGAGATTAGAATTAAAGGTGGTACCAGAAGCGGAAACGACTTCAAATAGAAATTGGGTAAAACATCAAGGACTAGAGCACGATTACAACGGCATCGAGAGTTATACTGAAATGAGATCGATTTGAAATGTAAAATAAGTAAGCTACTTATTCCACATATACGGTTTTTCCCATTTCAATACAAAACTATGTATTGAAATGAGAAAAACCACAGATGAATCGCAATCTTTCAAGTGAAAAAATTCTTACATATGTAAGTAAGTGGTTTCTCAGAAACTGCCTTAAAGATTATAATGGATTTTTGTATTCAGTTCTTCATTTTATAAGATTATCTGTATGGGAATCACCGAAGAAATTCGTTCGGTATTTTTTTTCTAACTCCATTTCATGGAATGTTGAAGAGCGACTATATTGAAACTTTGGCATTTCTTCTTTCCTTTTAAAACAATCAAAAGTGTTTGTGATCATTTTGGTGTACAGTTTTTACCATACGTTTTATCAAAAGTAAGAGTCGTCGTAGGTCGTGCGAGTTAGTTAAGTTACAAATATGTACATAATATATTTGGCTGTATGTTGGGCGCTAATCGCCTCCACTATGCTTAATATGACACAAACAATATTGTCACTGAATTCTGACCTCGTTTAAAAGCTTTTATATGCATACGTTAAAAAATGCGTGAATTGTGCATACGTTTGCAATAAACTAACACGCATACTGATCTTTCACTCGAGTAAAAATAAAAAATAATTTTTATTTTTATTTTAAATATTAATTTTACTTTTTTTGTTCTAGTAAATTTCATATAACAGTTTTTAATAAATACAAAAACCAATTGTTTAGATAGGCGATTGATACAGAAAAATGCCCAGGATATCCTAAAGCCAAGAATATATTTCAGGAAGATTTATTATGAACAAAGCGAGGTACAAATACTGGGATTAAAGATTTTATACCAGTATTCGATTTAGATTTCAAAGAAAAATAATTTGTACTAATCACTCAATAGTCAAAATTCGACCGTAATTAATTATTATTTTAAGTTCGAGCGTTATTTAGAATTTTTTTATTGGCATAAATATAGATTATAAATGCTGAGAATAAATATTTAATATAATTTTCTTGATTTATGTTCTATTGCTTCTGCATCGAACGTATGCAGCGTGTGTTACCTCGATAGTGTATTGATATACAATGGATATAATATACTGTAAATGGTAAAAACTGTATTAAATCTTGTACAAAGATTGTAAATTGTTAACGTAAGGGCCGTGAATTGTGATGATTGAGCCTTCTCAATAAAGGCTTTTACTGTATTAGACGCTTGCCTGCAACATGCGTTTACATACAGCGTGCAACCCACCGCCTAACCTCGTATCTGTTATTATGCTACGAATCCCTATTCAACGAGTTGAATATTGATTCGAGAGGATTGACAGATATCGAACACTTAAGCAAGTGTTAATTGTTTATTTAAATGCATGTTGCAGGCAAGCGTCTAATTATGGATTACCGCGAATTAACACCCCACACAATAAAATATGTTGAAGATGGGAAAAATCTGACTGTTTACAAAAATATTCTATTGGTGACATTAAAACTTGTCGATAGCCACTAAAAATGAAAGAAAAGGACAATTGGCTGGCAAGCAGAGGAGAAAGAGGACTTTTCGGATTTTTGGTTCAATATAATGATTTGGTCCCGATAAAAAAAGGAGTCTCGTATGCTATTTTTTATTATGCCAAACTTAATCCTGACTGATCAACTTACGATATTCATAAAATGTTTATTTTGCAAGAAAAACATATAGCAATCAAATTTCAAACTCACCAATCACAAGTAATTCACGCTCATCGATATATTCGATTAAATAATTTGTAATTTATTTGATCATTAGACACGAGTTGATGTAAAGAGATTTTTGAACATTCCATCTATAGTACAGTATTTATTATGATGTAGAAAATTTTGTTCTGGAATATTTTGTTATAGCGAAAATGCGCATGTGTTCATACTATAATGAGTAATTGCTGACTTTATTTAAATTTTAATACTGACAAACACTGATTTTTTTCTCATTTAAAGATTTATTTATATGATAAAAATATATGAAAAATTGTTTGTCTATAAAAATCTAGTCTAAAAGGTATAAGATACATAAGCCAATTCAGGTTTTGAAAAATTTGTGATTTTGCGAATTAATTATGAATAAGACTCTTACGTTTCAAAATGGACCTTTCAAAAATCTATAAAAAACTTGTATTCGCACATAAACAATAGTAAATTTATGAAGAAGTAAAGACTAAAACATATTGTCTATTTTTTATCTATTTTAAGATTCTAAAGCGTTAATATTAAGAAAAAAAATTCTTAAATAGGAAAAGATTTACTATACAGTAGTCCTTATACTCGGAATCTATTATAATTAAAAGCTTAAAATATCATTTCGCGCCGTAAACGCATTGTTAGTTGATAACTGCAATTCTGGCCGTAAGATACACATATTAATTTTTTTTGTTTTCACTTAATACTTATTTAAAAATTGAAAAAAATATTACATTATCTAGACATTTCGACGAAAAAAAATAATCTGGGACATTTTTTTTTTCAATTTTCGGTTTTTTAAAATTGTATTAATAATTGTTATTACACACAAAATAACAATAAAATTTAATTTTGTCTTGAACCTTTTGTACCCTAGAGATTTAAATCTAACATCACTTGTTCCGTAGAATTCTGCGCGCAGCATTAACACACGATTTATAATCAAAAAACGCAGCCAAGTGGACTTTACAATAAAATATCATCCTGTAGTGCCTCATTTTGTCACTGAACTCGACCATCTCCTTTTTAGAAATGTATTTCAGTGGTTATTATAAGAGAAACAAATATAATAATCATAACTGCGAGTAGGATAACCAACATTCACGTTTGCGTTTAAAATGTTGATCAAGTTATTGCATAAAATACGTTATGATGATATAATTTGTTTTCACATATATACAGCCTGGTTTGATCCAACCGTTGGCCGTTATAATGATCAACATGTGGTCTTACAAATTTCGCCAGGAATATATTCAATGCCGATGGAATATATGGATGCAACTTTATATTTTCAAAAGAATATTCGTATCCGGTAAGCCTAAACTATGAAATAGAGTAGATATTTTTGAATTAAGAACTATACCGAATACCAAAAATCACTGGTACAACTAACTCGATAAGGAGATGTATGTATATGTATCTATATATTAGGTTTACCCAGCGGTTGATCCTGTGAAATTTAGTAGCGATCGAATCAATAGAAAGTTTTTTTTGGCAGTTTTATGACATATATTTTCCACATATTAATTCAAAATTATATCGTTAATTATTTTTTAAAATAACTTTTAAACTACCATACCGTACAAAACTCTTTCTTCATAAAGTTGCATCAATTACCGCAAATACCATAAAAGTTGGTTTTTTTTTGTTCGGAAGATAACTTAGTAGGTAACTTTGACAAAAAAATGTTTATTGGAATAATTTTTAAATTACTTTATTAATAAATTACAAAAACTAAACCACTTTTCTTCTGAAAAAAGAATGTCGATCAACGAGAATCCTATTAAAATTGGTTTGTTTCTTTGAAAGTTATCGTTAGCAAACGTTAGCCCGTTCCAGGCCTTATGAATCCAAGTGCTTTCGATCCAAGGCAACTAAGCTCTTCAACTTGCTAACTAGTGCGACACAACATCCATAGGATTTGGAATTCGACTCCTCGGCAGAGCCAACGTCTCCAACGAATTTATTCTAAATAACGTCGTTATGTCCTATAGTACAGCATTGTACAAAAGGATAAATACAATGTCGACTCTAGTGACGTTTGGTCGGGACTGACATAGACCAGCATATTCATTGAAGAGTGTTCCCTTAGATGTGGACTCGCATAGAGACCGGATGAAGCATGTCCATCACTTCGTACTCGCTACACTTAACTTACGCGACAATCAAGGTTTGGTAAAGGAGAACCGGTGTTTTTATCCGATGTAAGAGAAAGTCGCCGAAATTGCAACCGAAATAGGAGGGACATTATACAGTGGTCATGCGGACTAACGATGTCACGTACTGTATCGGGCGTAGCTCAAAAGGAACGATAAAGATCATTTATGTAGATTGGATGAGTATTCTGATACAGATATGTGAGGGACGCGTTAAGATAGGGGCGATGTTGCTAACTACACTGGCAAACTAAATAAATAAAAGTACAGAATGATTCCGCTAAAAAAATATTCCAGACTAGTACCTAACAAACTCCCATTTTTAGGTTTCCGCTTGTCCCACCATCGACACAACTTACGCGTGTTTACATTTTAAGTCCTTTTGTATTTAGTTAAAATATTCCAGAGTGCAGCAAATCTTTTTTGGTTGTGTTAAATTTTACATATTTACGTCTTTTATATTTTGTAAATAAATTATGGCTTGTTTATACTCTACGAAGCTTCGAGACTTCTAATCGAAGGATATATTAATTATAGATATCGAAGTTCGAGTGCTGACAGTAATTTTACTGTAATCAGTGGGTTTACAAGTGCGATTACCTAAAATTTTTAAGTGGTCCAGTAGTATCTCGCTGTTGCTGAATATTAATTAAATTTATCTTATACTTTTCTGCTTGTTTACTTTCACCCAGTCTCAATTTTTGTCCCCTCGATAAGTTCGTAACAATATAATGAAAACGATCTTGTAGCGGGTTTTAGTCTTTTAATTTTTTGATTTAATTTCATAACCCATGAAGCCCAGTAAAAGGGACAGACGAGAACTATTAGTATTACAAGTTCATGAAATTATCAATAAATATAAGTTCACTACTATAAACAAGTCTGGCATTATTTTCCTAGTATTGTGGAACGGAGTTTGTCTCGACCTGTTGCTTTTTCTTTCAAATGTGATTAAGAAGTAACAAGTTAAAACTATCTAGGTTTAAATAACAGATCAATTTTAGTGTCCCACTTTAATGAAATCGATACGAAGACCGGAATTATGGTTTGTCTTCGTATGAAAATCAAAGTCGGTGCAGAGATTGAAACCTTCAGTAAAAGTGTACGATAGCAAGGATGGGGCTACGGACTGCTAGTCGTGTTTCACTATATTCGTTTTATACTATTCATGGTTCAAATTTACGTTTTCACATACGGTTACTTATGGACTAACATTTACATATAAGCGTTAGGTAGTTAATCATCATCCATCATAGTGTTATGAGCGAATGTCATTGTAACAATATAAAAATCACATTAGAACCGGTCTGTCGATATTCCGTTTCAGATTTCTCGCAGTGGAGCTTCCAGTGCCGATATCGACAATGTTGTTCTGCAGAAGAAATAAGTGAGTAACAATTGCAATGAATTGTTTCATCGAGTTTCCGTCTTGTTGCAAATCCCTCTGTGGTTTTTTTTTCTTAATTTGCTTGATAAGATGTTCGTCTCGAGGTCTGACTCTCCTTTTTTTTGCCATAAATACTGTCTAACGAGGAAAGACAGCTTCATTCGGTATCAGTCCGCCTACACTGGAAAGCTGAAGGACGAACACGAGTCGTGGGCGGCCTCAGTCGGACAGATCTGGGAACACGTTCTAAAATGTCCACAAGAAGTCTTAACTCTCTCTAGGTTTTGGAGGTCATCGACGGTTCCTCATTTATGTGCGAAACAAAACCTTTCTTTTTCTACTAACATATTTTCGGGTACTGTTTGATACAGAAAGTCGAACATTATAAAAAAATAGTTCGATTGTATTAAAATTTTTAACTATCGAAAAACAATTATTTAAGTCCAAGAGGTCAAAATAAGTTTAGGTTTAGTCCTACGGATAAAACGAAATTCAAATAAGTTATCACAACAATGTATTGAATCGGATCGTTACTGCTATCTTTGCCATATTTTATTTCTAATTATCTTGAATTAATTTTCTAAGCTTTAATATGAACCAGACTAATTACAAGAGTTAAGTAATTTCTTATTTATATAATCTAATATGTGTAGTATTTATCACACTACTACGAAGTATACTCATCCACTTTTTTTTCTGGATTGAAAGGGTCTGAACTTAAGCCCTGAAATGTAACAACAACGCACGGGAACGATGGCTTAACATGTTCTCTAAATTTATATGCGACTGGTTTGAATTGAGTAAAAAACTTTTTCTAATGATACCTGATTTGGATCTAATTTATTACTTTTTAGTACGAATAGAACATTCTTAACTTATAATGGTTCAATGCCATACCCGCTCCATATATAATCTACTTTTGTATATAACAAAAAATAATAAAGTCATACCATTTTTATATATTTGTCAATTATTTCCATGTGCGATATTTTTTTTTTAGGAAGACAAATGCAATCACGAAAGCGGCCAAGTTATGGAGGCTCGGTCAATTATTTGGAATTACGTGTGTAACCTTCCAAGACGAAACCAAAATCAATCAGTTCCTGCTCGTATACGTCGTGACATCGTCTATGGTCGCGCGTGAGTACTGCAATGTTGATAAAAACTTTAAAATTTGCAGGCATAAATAATAAAGTCACATTCTACATTATTTCTGAAGAGAAATCGTGTAGTTCAAGACTTTATGCACTGTTTTCTAAAACTAACTCGTATGTAGAAATTTTGCGGCTATCTGATCGTCTGTCGGTATGTCACCTTCGATGTTTTTTTTTACTACCATCGCTAGTACTGCGAATCCAACCAAGTCGCCTATTTGCTTGAAATAGTCGTAAAAGTAATTTGCCCGGGTACATTCTTGGTGACAGTTTTTTAATATATTTTTTTATCTCATTTGTTTTATATGAAAAAATTTCCAATAAGTATAGAGACTACCCTTTACATAAGCGGGGCGCACTATAAGTTTGTGGAATTGACCCCTTATTATATAATATTTAAAAGTAATTACTACATTTGAAAATGGATTTCTAGCTATACAATACAGTTTGAATAATTGAATTTTCAATTGTTTTTATATTCGGCGTCATTTTAAAATTGTCTGTCTTCATCATTATGGATTTAAGTCGTAAAACCTTTTGTAGTATGATTTTCCACGATTTTAAGTGTAATTTGACAGCTCAGTAGAGCCTTGCTTGGCTTCGAACTGCTTTTGCCGGTGAATAACTGCAATAGTTGTCTTGTCACGAAGAAAAATGTAAGTGATGTACCAACAGACGATCAGAAAATTCTCAACATACATGTCTGTTTTAAGAAACAATATATGAAATCATGTGATCCCATTTTTCTTCCAAGATACGCTCAAACGGAGCATTTTAATTAATTTATAATTTCTATTACATCCATCTTCATTCCTATTACGTGTGTTTTTATATACAATTTCATTTTGTTCTAGTCGTGTCCGTGATTTACGCAATCGGCAGTATTTTGTGGTGGAAACCTTTAGATTCAGCAACTGTAGCTTTTCTCATAGATTATTTTACGGCTGTTGCAACAAACGTGGCTCTATCTGTAGGGCTAAACAGTGGAAAATCATTGAAGATGCTACTGAAACTCATACAAACGGTAGATAAGAAAAATATAAAACTATTTCAAAGGAAATAGTTTCATATCGTTTGAAAACAATGTATATGAGTCTTTATTAATGTGAATCAGTTTATAATAGTTGCTTTTTACTTTCAGCCTGTGGGTTATACCGATAACCATATCAAATCAAAGCCTAACAAGATAGTGATCATATTTTGTATACTCTGTAGTATAACGTTGAGTCAGCGTTGTTTGAATTTATTCAGAATGATAATTTACGATGAAAAAGGTACGTTAATTCATGACCACGTTAATTAATACGAATTTCCTAAAACATTTTTTACCCATACTCATTAATGTTATACCGTATCAATACTAATATATAAGCTGAAAAGCTTGTTTCTTTTTTTTTATTAACCCAATGCCTTAGGAAGGCTGTAGGTTATTTAAATAATTGAATAGCCCTATTTTTGTTTGTTTGACTGCGCTCATCTCTGAAACTACCTATCGGATCAAAACAAGTCGGTTCACGGACGATAATTTTACGTGATAAAGTCATAAGGAGACATTGATGAGAAATCGCATATTTTGTGAATTGAATTGAATTATTATCACTGAATTATCATCATTTTGTATAATGATAATGATTTAATATGAGAGATACAAAATAATTATAATTATTTTGTATCTCTCTTCCATTCCATCGGACGATGGAGTGGAAGAGATACGAAAATAAAAAGAGAGATAGATCCATTACAAGGCAAACGCTTAGGCCGATCGTGTCTCTCTATCGCTCGTTTCGCGCTCTCGCTCGCACGCTCGGCTCAGACGGAACGTGACAGTGAATCATGCCTTTTCATGCGTGCGACCAGCGTTCATCGATTTATAACACATTATCATATTAAAAAAAATTTTTGCGTTACATAGTCTGTTTTTTGCAAAAATTTATGCTATCTGAATAGTTTTTCTATTGTTTTTGAACGTGCTAATCTACGTAACTATCGGCCGCATTTGAATTTTTTTTGAACTTGATATTTTGTACTTGACATCTTTTCGTGCACTGGCTTAACCATTTCATGCATAAGTCAATAATATATAAAAAACCCCGGCCTCATACAGTTTTACATGACATTCTACTACACCATATGTCTAATTTAACCGCTAAAACTCACTTTCATGTCAAAAACAATATTTATTTGATTATTTAATATTCATGTTGTTGGCAATGGGCGTTAGACAGACTTGACAGGTGGGACGATAAAAGGTTGACGCCGATGTATCTACACTTTGAAGAATAAAGTTATAGGTGGATGTTTTACAAAAATAAAAGATGGCTTTTAACTTAACTGATGTTATAAATCTTTCCAACTTTCGCCTTTGGATGTTTGTTGTCCAGTCACGCTTTAATTACTCAAAAAAATTGCTTTAAAATTTTATAATAATGTAGCTACTATTTTGTCCAGTAATACATATACTGCCTTTTGCTTGCGGCTTCGCCTGCGTGAACTTAGGATGAATTCCTTTTTTATTTCTATTTTTTATTGGTATCAGCAATATCCAAAATTATAGAGACAGGATTTCGACTAAGAACGTGGGCTATAGTAAGAAAATATATAGACAGTACGTTAGTTTTCGGTTTTCGGTTTTCGAAAGAGTGTTTCATAATAATTGCATTGAAAGCAGAATCTGGATCCAGATCGAAATGAACCCAGAATCGAGAGCGGAATTAAAATCGGGATTGTGGTCGATAGACTTATCGGTCTATATAAAAGATGAAAGGATTTATTGAATCCTTGTGGACTGCACTTGCATTTGTTGAAATTAAAGAATGGTATTTACATTTGTTTTATTATTTCGTGTTAAACCACCTGTACAACGTAATGTAATGAAACCATGCGTCAAGCGAAACTTCTTAAAAACGATATTGTGTTAGCTGTAATTGTAACTGACCCAGAAGTTGTGCCATCAGCACTAATGCCTCGCATTATGCAAATGGTACCCGCATATTTATCACAGATTTAAAAGAATACAGTTTTTTGTGAAGGTATCGAATGCCTTCATTATAAATAAAAAGTAGGGCAAACTTTTAAGCATGTAGGAATATATTTAAGAGAATACTGTTTTCCCTGTGAATAATTCATGTTGCAATAAGTAGATCAGGTTCGGCGAAAACCAGTATATTCTAATGCTACACGCAAATGTAAGTAAAGATATTGACTATGGAGAAGTATTCTACTTTATTTATAAGTAATCCGTTTTATTTTAAATTAATAAATGGATGAAACTGCGGGAAACAGCTAGTACTGTATATAAATACGAAGGGGTTGACTTTTGCACGACCAAATGAGTGTTGTGACTTATATTCGAAAAAAAAATTATATTGATCACCAATTGTTTTATAATATAAAACAAGCTGTCATTATTTCACCTTCTAGAAATAACCTAGATATGTGAGAGAAAGATAGTGATTGACAGAAACTCAATGCAAGAAATAAAATAAACTACATGATAGTCGCCCGCATAAAGTCACGAATTCACTTTAAGGTCCCTCAAAATAAACAAACTTTACCAATACACAGTCTTAGAATCGTTCTTAATGTTAAAAAAATAAATATAATATAATTTATATTTAGAGTAAAAATATTAAAGAACAATAACCAGCTCGATTTTTTGCATCTTTGTTTCTTTATATTGTTACAAAATTACCCTATCTAGGATTTTAGCATTGACACAGAACGACAATTATACACGTAGAAAATTATAATGTAAACGCACTGATCGCAAAACTAAAATTACTCGTCAGCAGTTGAATCCTAATAAACGTATAATAAAATTGTAAACGTGCAATGTCTATATATCAATGATTTTTTTTAAAGACAGTTTGTTCACCTCGCACTTATGTTACTTCGGCCAAAAAAATAATTTTTAGAATTTTTCCTGTTTTCTTGTACGTTTGTGCACGTTAATCTCAAAATCAGTTCAACCAATCTGAATACCGTTTTCACTTATGTATTTCGGCAAGCCGCGCGTAACACTTCATGTTTATTTAATTACAATCAGGTCACAGACAAAAAAGTTATGCTAGTCTTCTATTTAGTGTATTGTGTCGATATAAATTGAAACAAAGATTTGATTTTTTTGACGTGACAACGTCTTAAATTAGGTTGCGGCTGGGAGTCACTTATGAAAAAGTGTAACGCTCGGTAACGTAACGATGAGTCACCGAACGAGAGAGAGGCCCGCCGAATGCCTTGCGTCTCTCTCCCACTCAACTATGATCGGTCTGCCGCGCGCGCAGCACTAGAGAATTAGTGCATAGCTTGCAAATGTATTGCAAGTTATTGTATGTATATTTGTATATAAATACGTATGTATGTGTAAAGGTAAAAATAAAATTTTGTTAATATGAAATTCAGTGCGAGATTCTTTGTATAAATTAATGTTTTAAATATAATTCTTTGTATAAATAAATGTTTTAAATTGTTACTATTATTTCATCCTTCTTCCTACTATACGAATGAATATTCACATTAAAATGATTTTACCATTCAAAGTCGTTGTCACGTAAAACTTTCGCCCGTATACCGACTTTACAGGCAACCAAATTTTTTTCTTTGTGTGCTATTACCATCGATGTTTTACATTTATTTTTAACAACTTACTAATTTCAGCGTTAACTGCTAAAACGAAAAGAATTACATTGTCTCCGTCTTTAAATGATACAACGTGCAATTATATAATGAACAAATAAAGTGTGTAAAAAAATATTAATTGATATAAATCGAAAAGCTTACATCGATACATATTACAAAACTCAACGTCTTTCTGTCTGTCTGTTCGTTTATGTCCTTTTCACTCGAGAGCTACTTATTCGGTTTACATTGTTTTTAGTTCAAAAATACGTAATCTGGCTAAGTTCTAGAAAATATTTTGTTGCTTAATTGATAGAGAAACGTTAATCGTAAATATAGTTAGATAAAAGACGCTTTTGGGTTCAAATGACTTACACTGAAAAAACCATAAGGGATATACATATTAATGTGCTACATAATTATAGATTTTAAAAAGACCTAGAAAAAAGTCTAGAAGAGCATGTTAATTTCAAGTTCTTTCTCAACACAAATCTCATATTCGTGTATCGCAGTTTCCTCGAAACTTAAAAACTATGCCGGTGTGCCTTCGAACCTTGCACATGTATATTGTCAAAATAAATATCATAGGAAAAGGGAATAATTAGAAGTAAGGTTTACCCCTTGTCGCGTCCTGGGATCACACACGCGGCACCGCACAATTTGGTTTTTTATATTATCTTTTCTGCACAAGCGTTTTACACGTCGCATACATTGTAAGTTACTTTTTCGTCTCGTCGGTAGTTGCAAAAGAGCGACACCTATCGCCCCACCAACAAGAAAAGGAAATAGGTAAGGAAACATATATATTGTATAATTTATAAAAATATTTATACATATAATTGTTTGTGTATTAAACCGTATGTAAGCAATATTAAACACAGCATATGCCCATCGTCTAAGGCTGATCAACAACAAGCATTTTTGTCTTCGAAATAACACCCAGCTGTCGACGGCGGGAAACCGACTTGCGCTCAATAAAAAACGACTAATTTCGTACACGAAGAGGCCTTGATGTAAACAAGATATATTTTTCAAAATAAGAAAACAAAGAAAGAACACTGTATATCTAAAGTATGTTAAAATTAAAAATATATGCTTTATTATTATTTAATTTATAAATAATATACTAGTAACTAGTGGTCGCCAACAGTCTTCCATTGTAAATAAATTATAAATTATTTACAAAAACAAAACGTAAGTATATAATTTCCGAAATTAACAAACAAGATATATTATTTTTCGTAGTACGAAACATTTTAACCGATCAAAATACGTTTAAAATGTAAACAACATAAAGGGTTCTTTACATTTTATAAATAAGAAATATAGAGTATAATTCTCGATATTTTGTTAGGGAAATTTTAATCAATATTATTAATTAAATTAAAATAGGTATTAAGGTAACTCATTAAATAATGCCTGTTTCTGAGACCACGGTACAACCATTCATTGGGCTTAGGTGCAAATAATTTCCGATCTGCATTTTCGATATCTCCTTTGGATTCAATTTTGGATTCAATTTTTTTTCTATGAAAGAATTTCACCATCAATCTAATTAAGTAGTAGCCTCACGATGCGAATTCCGGAACTAATGCTAGTTGTGGTAGAAGTTCAATATCACCAAGTTTTTCTATTAACCATTATTTCCTTATCAAATAATAGTGTTAATACTATTTACGCTATAAGTAAATAAAATTATGAAACTTAAATATAATTCAAAAAATAATTTGCTTCAAACAATCTGCAAATTATTCCAAGGTGAATGATCACAAGCTCATAATGACATACATGATCCGTAGTTTACTAATGCGTGACTGAAATAAAATTATTTATATATGGAATTAACGTCTTTTTCTTAACGTCTTTCTCTTTTTCTTATATCCGACATATTGAATATAATAATATATACGTCATATGCACTTTGTCTATGAACATCCTCACATATCTGTAAGTGTATGTACCCAATATACACTACTGAATTCACAATCCTCCTTTTTATTTTGCCGTAGTCGGGTAAAAATGAATAACACGCTTCTTTTCAGTATCTCTGTATGTGAAAATTCAATATGTGGCGACAGTGGTGTCTATGTTCAGAATCTTGTCGCACAAATTATTTCTATTAAATATCAATAATCTACTACCTGATAATTTCTATGTTACTGTACAAGAGCTGAAAGATGTCATCAAACAAGCGGACGCAGGTAAGTGAAATGTTAATGTGAGAAATATGATTGTCATAATTAAAAGGGGTTGTCGAGTTGGGTCGGTAATGGCGGCGACAATTCGATATTTACATTGAATAAATGATGCTATATGATTTTCATGCTAATTACAACATGAAACTGTATTATTACAGTATGCACCCATATTCCTAATGGGGTATAGGTGCATTGGGGTTGCGCGTTCTAGTCGAGAATTTACACTGCAGCCAGAAGAACTTCGAACTTCATACCACTGGCTCTTCCAGCAATAGGACTAGCTTCGACGTCCGCTAAATAAACAAAGTTATGAAAAAGTCATTATTATAAGAGTTAAAAACATATAAGTGCTTTAGATAGTGTTTTTCCCCGATTATGTTTCATTTTTTTTTCCGAATGGGGCACTATGAACTGATATCTTGTTAGTATGCCCCGATTCTTGTTTCATGATTTGAATTTTGTTGTTACTATTTTGAATTATGGTTACAAAAAATTATATGTTACACCGTCTTTCAAAACTATGAATACTTTACATTTTCTTCATCGTTTCATGAATGCTCGTATGAGTATGATGTTTTTAATATGTACGATATTAGAAAATATATTTCTAAATTATCACTAAATGAAAGTGTCACTAGACGTAGTGTATTCAATATTTCATATAGCCACATAAAAATCTATTTGTGTTTGAAAATAAATTTAAAATAATTAGGACAAAGAAAGAGGAAAAGTTAAGGGCTTGTAAACAAAGAACAAAATTGTTTATTTGTGAACAGGCATTAAGTACTTAAATTTCCTCTTTTGTTTAAAAAACAAACGTTGCAGTACAAAATATTTACTATCTAGAAAAGGCTTTGCTATAAGAAATATTGAAAATTGATAAAAGAAAAATACTTCTTTCTTTCTTAGAAATATTGGTATTCTAAAACCATCTATACAAACATGATATCGAATAATCAATGGTTTGTATGTCTCGCTTTACGTCAATTTTTTTTTATATACATCTTTATGAGCGTTGTAACCAACCACTGACGAAGTCAGTGACGGTTAAGGTGCTCTCTGAAGCACCTTAAGAGTGATTTAATTTACTTAAGAATTTCTTGGTCGAATAGCCCGTGATCAGGGTACTTATAATTCCCTTTCCTATCTCTCGTCATTTAAAATTAATACAAATAGCAAATTTATACTTAGAGTCGCTACTAAGAGCATCGTCATCGACAAACCACTAATTCAGTACAAAAGCTATAAAAAATGCAATGTATGTAACTCACTATTTATGAATTTATTTTGACTAAAATGATATTTTAATGAAAATCGTATAATCTTAACTAAACCTTAAAATAGTATTTCTACTTCCAATTTCCTAAACAAACGGGTAAATTGATTCTGTTTATCTATTTTCAGATGACAGCGGAATGATGATCACAGTTTATAAGCTCAAAAAATTATTGAAAATACGGAAATGTCTATATGAATCCGTTAATGGCTTCGGCAAACTCTTTGAAGTACCATTGTTGTTAATAATTTTGGAAGAAATTGCCCACTTTGCTTTAGGACCTGGTAAACTAGTCGTATTTATTAGATGGGGTACGTTTTTGTTAAGTTTGAATATTTTGAACGTAATTTCTTAATAAACAAGAGCATTCAGATGATTCTTATGGCCTATGAAATTTTCACGAGCTTTTATTTTACTTGCCGTGTTTGCAAGTCCGTCAAAGTTTACAATCAATCTTTCAACCACTTTTTGACATACTATTGAGCTGAAATTATTTATATCATTCCCGTGTTAATTCAACGTTATGATACCATTAATCTGTTCCAATGAGGAATACGAAAAGTGGCCAAAAAAACTTCTAAAGCACTCATGAAAAATCCGTCCGGTTTGAATTCTTTATAATTCTGATGGTGTCTACAGACCGATATGAAGTCTGAAGGTGAACCTAGCTATACGTTATAATCCCATTGCGTTTAGGTTCATGTATTTATAACATTTTGAGGGATACACGAGCATGCAAGCCAAGAGACGCCAGGTGGTCACCGCCGTTCATGAACACTCGCAATCCCGAAGAAGTTATCAATACATCGTTGGCGTCTTGAAATGGGATTTTTGAACAAGGAGGGAGTGAGGTGATGTAAGGGGAAAGGAGTAATAATAGGGAACTGGACTAATAGAGGGGAAAGTGGGCTACCAGAACTGTGAAAATATTAACAAAATATAAATTTTATTACTTTAATACATTATAAATATAATACTAAAAATTATATTTCGTAAGCAATAGTTTAGTTGCGACTACCAATTATTCTCTTGACATGAGTAAAATAAAGTAAATAAATAAGGAATTTTTAATAATCCCTAGGAGGTGATAGTTGGAGCTTACAAATGACGATCATTCACTTCATAGAATTATTTTCTTGTTTCCTGTTGATCGTAATGGTGATCGAGCCGTTTCATCGGCTCTCTATGTTGGTATGTATTTGAACAATTTGAAGAATTAGTTAATATTACATTTCGTTCCGGACATTTCATAATAAATTCCCATTCCTAATTTTTTCACCATTGGATAGAAAAGTTTTATGTTTGCCCGAAAATTATACGAGAATGTGTGAACATAGTTTTCTTTTATTACTTTTTTCCTTTTTATTCCATCTTTTTCACAGTTCACCTCTTAATCTTAATCTTAACCGTGTATTAAACAGCTTTTTTTTGCACTTTGTAGTTGGCCTAGACATCACACAAAACATCTATTTGTATATTTCAATTTTATGGAACCCACGGCACGCGAGTCCTCCTCGCGCTATTCCAGATTTTGGACATCAAACAATCTCTTTTTTATTCACAATTCCTGATTTCAATCGATTTTCGATTTCAATTTCAGTCCACTATTTGTTATAATCCTGATCTCCTCCATCCCAATCCCGCCTTCGATTATGTTCCCAGATATGTGGATGTGAGTACAAATTTAACATCGATCAAAAAGGCACATCGGTGTTGATTGGTGCAAAAAAAAAAACAATCAAGGTGTTTCAAAAGCTATTTATTATATCAACATAGGTGATGATATTTGAATTTATGCGTATGATGAGCCGAACTCAACAAAAGCAATTCGTGCCAAAAGCACTCTGAAACAAATGGTTGCCTGTTTTGGACATGAGGTTACAGTACCACTACAAAATTACAAAACGGGTAATTCGGAATTGTACACGACCATTTGTTTTCTAGAAGTCATTGAAGGAATAAGAAAGAACAACTTAAAACGCAGAATCATTCATCAATCATCAAATCAATAATCATGATAATGCTAGCTGTCCCACGTCAGCCGAAACAACTCGGTTTTAGGAAGATCAAGGTATCGAATTGGGTCATCTGCCGTACATCTACAAATTGACATTCAACGATTTTTATTTATTCCCAAGCGTGAAAAATAAATTATGAGGTCAACGCTTTTCAAACCGCGAAGAGGCCGTTGATGCGTTCAAAATACACTTATTGGAGATACCTCAATTAGAATGGAAAAAGTGCTATGAAAATTGGTTTCAACGTATGCAAAAGTGCATCGATCATAATGCCGAATATATTGAAAAGCAATAAAACCACATTAAATGATAGATGTTTGTTCCTTTTCAATATTCCAGACACATAAATAGCAGCCCTCGAACTGCAGCTTTAGTAAACAACATTGAAGAATAGCGACTCAAAATTCAATGACAATGTCTTTTCTTAAAACGCATAATATTGATTTGAAATCAGATGAATAACATTTGCCCCACAGTAGTCGTGCAAAATTAAGGAGTTAGAGTATACAGATTACATGATGTTGTAATTTTGTAAAATAGAAATGTTCTGGAAGGTCTAAAAGTATCGTTAAATTGGAATTAGATAACTAACTTACAATTGAAGTTTTGCCCTGAATTTCGACATTCTTCAGTTTTTACGGAGAACTATATCTCCGTGATGAAAAATAGTTTATATTATTTTCGACCAACTGCGGCCAAGCCTAAAAGAGGTTTGTCTGTTTCACCTGTATATATGTATGTATGGATGTACGTCGATTTTTATGTTCCTTCGTAGCTAATAAACTATAAAACCGATTTAGATAAATCCTCAAATTTATCTTGGTGGAGTGAGTGCCACTGGGTACATTGCAATTGTAAAAAAACCAAAATGGCATGTTTTCAGCAAAATTAGGCACCTAACCAAATTAGGCGTCTTGAAATTTCTTTTCTTACTGATATATGCACTATGCTTATACATTTGACTGTTTTTGTTTAGGAGCTCGAAAAGCTTAAATTTATATCTCTGAGCTTTAGAACAATTATATTTTTTTAACTGGAGGAGTTTAAAAATGTGTTGATAAATATCATAGCGGAAAGTTTTAGGGATGGCCGGCAGAATCAACTGTTTTACAGGTTTTTTTGGTATCTTTCTGAATGTCAGTCTGTTGTGAAACCTACGTAGTGTTTCATAAATCAAAGCAATTGCATATTTAATTAGGTGGTGAATATTAATCCTTACTTCACTTTCAGGACGATGAAATGAACTATTTTTTAAACGATTTCCTCGTTCGTTGCTTGAAAGAGGACATCGAGTGCCAGGGTTTCTTGGAGTTGGATCGTACAGTCGAGCATAACTGTGCTTTTGCTTTTTCTTTTAATTTATTCGGCATTATGAAAATAAGCAGAGGAATTATAGCTCAGGTAATTTTTTTCTATTATGTAAAGTTTCAATCTATTTATGTCGAGGTCCAAAGATTGAGAATGAATAAAAATAAACACTAGGACAAATAGATGTATACTCAATCACATTGTGATCCAAAATACACTACGGAACCACAAAAATATTTCAACCAACTTTCTTTTAATTATTACAACACTGAGTGTGAAAAAAAATGTAACTCGTCATCGCTCGAATTCCAGTAGTACATATATATGTCTGTAAGTCGTCTAGTAAATTCCTTTGATACGAGCAAGGTCATAAACAACCTATAAAAAGGCAACAAGCGTGTCATGTCTGACGTAAAAAAACAAATAACTAGTATCATTTGGAATATTAAAAACAATTAAAAGACACAGACTGTTTAAACGACTACGTTCATGAATTTTGATATAAACAAATGGGTGATATTCTAGTTTTTTATCGTAAGAGATATTATTCTATTAAATTATTGTCTCATATGGCAATTTCCACATGGTCCGAGATTCACCTCTCAGCCCTCCTTCATCAAGGACTGATTGGCTAGTAAGTTAGTCATGACGAGTTTTCATCTTGTCACCTTTATTACGACATGAACATCATGTTCGGTTCGTGTCACGGTTCTTTTCTGAGCGAATAAAATTAGTCGATTATACATTGCCGTACATCCGGGGCACCTGTCACTAGATTTAATGACATACCTACTTCTAGATCGAATACCATGAAACCGTCCTTGGAGTTGTTATTCGGTTTACTGAGACTATGGCATAACAGCAGCATGGCTGTATGCCGATGACAGTCCTTCAGGTAGCTCTCGATCGCTCACTCAAGATGTCTTTCCTGAGTTAGGTTAGACCGCTTTAAGACCATGCCATTGAGTTATGAGTGATATACCGACTTATTGTTTTATGTTGTCTAATTAGTTAGATACTGTAGAAAGTATTAGCACAATTCTTTCAAAATTATTATATTGTTCGTTGATCAGCATTTGTTGTATTCTGAATATCATAATAATTTTAACATTTAAATAACTATCATTTATTTTCGAAAACGTGTTTATTTCTAATTTCAATATTAAAATTGGACACTTAACATGTATTCGATATTTTAAAATTATACTCGATTTATGTTTTTTTTATCTTTCCGGCTAGTGGCACTTCTTGTAGAATAGCAAAACACAATTGCGCTCAGCATCGTCTTATGTATGCTAAAAATCTTTTATTTGATTGGTGAGAAAACTCAATGCATATATCTCAACGGTTGGCAATTAACAGTCACTGTCTGTCTGTCTGTCTCAGAATCGAACGCTCTGGTACTGTCACTGAGCTCCTCGGCTGATCACCATGCCAATAAATAAATACTTATGCAACATCGTAAAAAACAATGTGTATATTTAGCATAAACGATAATGATATCTTTACATGTTTCAGACGCTCGCAGCTTCAGTTACGTACTCTGTCCTAGTAATACAATTTTACCATGGTTTGTTTTGATTCATAGGCGAAGCGTGTAATTGATAAGAATGAACAAAATTATCTAAAACAAATGTTATGCTATAGCTTTCGTCTACTTCGAAAATATTTACTATTGTGTTAGATGTATTTAAGATTTGAACATAATTGTATATTAGTGTAGATTCACATAAATTTCAACACTTAATCTGCAATAATTCACATCTTTATGAAGGTAATCATAGTGTGTCTATGTATTTTGAGCATTATATAACTTAAGTGCAATAAATGTCAAATAATTTTTGTCGTTGTTTAATGAATACAAATGTAACATAGAATATGCATCCTGAACGTTTCGTATTTCAGGTTAATAATATATTATATAATAAATTCATAATTTACAATAATGATAACTTTTTTTTGTCGTAACTTCTGTAGTTTACCAAAAAAAAAATATATTTTTTTTAAAGTATCAATTTATGAATTAAGTTTGGTTTTTTTTGATATGAAAATTATTTAAATCGTTAACATTAGCATTTAATTTACGATGCCGCTTATTCCATTGTAATTTACTTATAATATATTTATGAACATAGGCCATCTAAAAACATTTGAAACTTTTAATATTTATATTGAAATTAAAAACATGAAAATCTCTTCAACAAAATAATTACTTATACAAAAACAAATTGATAATAATTAAAAAATATATATAAGTATGTTATACTGAAACTTTGTGGAACTGGCCATTTGTAATAAAAATATTAAAAACCAACTCCAGTTTTTGAAATCTGAATTCTCTGAGAATAGATTATGTTTTAGTTTGTGACGAATTTGGCATTATAATGAAATCAAATCGAGACAATATTCTCGCCACTATTTTTACAATTGCCGCTGTGCAAGAACAACAAGAAAGTTGCCAGATACTTCGATCGACATTTGGTGACGCAACTCCATCTCTACCTCAGTATTCCTAGCTCAGTGCATTCAGACAGAAAATGATCACCTCTTCGACGATTTGCATAAAGGTCGGCGGGTGACATGTACACACACGCAAATGCATATATATCCTCACATACATATAGACACAAATATAAATATATTTGTATTGGCAGCATAATAAAAATTGTCAGATGAACTGTCTAGGGCTACAAAACTACAACAACGTTTTACTTAAAAACGAGTTTTGAAAATAGGAGTGCTAACAAAAATAAATTTTGATTTTGAAAGAAGTAAATTAAATTTTACAAAAAAAAATTAGTAAACGACTTCAAAAACTCTCTAAATTAAAAAAAATTGATGACCATAACTTCTAAGCCTCACAGAAGAAATTTGAACACGTAAAATTATTAAATATTCACAATACCTGTTTAATCGATGATTATTAACAGACTTCAAAAAAAAAAAGGAAGTGGTTGTAGGTTAGTCTGTATTTTTTTTTATGTTCAGTGATAATTCGGCAATTGTGGACCGATTTTACGATTTCAAGTCACCCAGTCAGGATCTGATGTTAACGTCGCAGGGAAATTGAGGGATACTCTCAAATATTATAGGCACATATATTTTGTTTGAACTATTCTCTTAGATATTCAAGTTTTTGTGTCTGATAGTTGTCATCTCATGCTGCTGAGCTGATGATGAAAGCCACAGCACTTCTTAACGTTTAGAAGTTAGGAGATTATATAGCGATTTGTTGCCAGTAACTACTCTTCAATGGTCATTAGTAAAATCTAGTATACACATAATTAAAATTAATTACATATTAATCTACTTACATATTTTTATTCTTTTATATGATTTCTCTTCGTCAATTTTAGCAGGAACACATCGAAACTATTTAGCAATAACAGTAGAAGTAGGGTGAATCTATTTAATATGAAAGTGAATGAAAACGTGATATGCATTTATTGTAGAACTTTTAAATTATAAAGAATCTTCTACACAAGTGAAGACGTCTGGGCAATTTTATTAGCCATGGCTCAATGCGCAGGCCATAAGAAGCATAAGTAGCTAAATGAATTATAAGGTTATAATTACTCAATCACTAAAAAGTTTAATACAAATCAAATTTAAAAAAATAAAAACCGCATTCGAAAACATTTTTAATTAATTGCCTAAACAGACTGCAAAAACAACTAACATGTTTTTGGAGTCTGTTCTAGCCAAATCAAAGCAAAAGACCATGTAGTCTAGAAATATGAATATGAAGCGTTAAATATTGAATCAAAAAGGAGATCTTCTTCTAAGGACACATAACTATTTCTGTTTTATCTATAGATGGAAACGACTCTAAATACAACAAGTTAGTTGTTTTTGAAGTCTATTTAAACAATTATATAAATAGGTTTCTAAAGGAGGTTTTTGATTTTTTTGTTTGAAAAATTACTCGCTGTGTTGTCGATGCCACCCAACGCTAATTTATTTGTGCACCCTCGCGTGTCACATGCTGTCTTCTACGGTTCTGGAGTAAAAAGGCTTACGTTCGACATTAAAGTGGATAGTTGTATATTATGCAATTAGGTTAAGTAAATTATACAGAAATTATTTCATATTATTTTAAACTTGCCTTGGCTAGCGCCAACTCCAAAAAAAATATTTTGTTAAGACGATATTGTGAATATTTAATCTGTAAAATTCTACGTTAAATCCAAAAAGAAACCATAAACAAAAACTGCGTAGTTCACGCGAGTGGAGCCGTTGGCACAGCTAGTTGTTAAAAAATTTACTTTATTAAGTTTCTTTTGTAGGCTTTAGAAATTATTATCATCTTTTTAGTTTATTAGCTTTTTGAGTGTTGGTATTTATTTTTTTTTGTTTAATTTACTTTATTTTTAAAATTTTTCGTGAACTTGAGCGCAAACTCGATGGGCTTACTAATAACTATAAAAGAGTTCCACTATCAAGCTCCAGGCTTCATCATCAAATCCTCGTTACAAAGGGTAATGTACACACATGAAAACAAAACCAATGAGCTCAATCACAATGGGTTTACTGGTAACTCCTGAGCAGTTCCACTATCCGCCTCCAGGCTTCATCATGAGATCTTCATTACGGAACGTAAGGTAAGCGACTCATCAAAAACAAAACGAATGAGTCCAAACCTGAGGAGTTCACGGGTACGTACTGAAGAGTTTTACTGCCACCCTTAAGTTCCATCATGCGACCCTCGATACCAGTTGTCTCCACACGGGGAGCTATTAGAACTAATCAAATGATCCTTAGCTTGAAAGTTTACTGGTTGTCTTGTAAGTATCACTTTCTCTCTACAAACCACAGTATTATTCCCGAACTTCTAACCATTGATGAGTGCTGTGGCTTCCATTATCAGCGCAGTAGAACAAGTTGATGAATTCTAGAGGCAAACACCTAGCTAATTAAAACAAACTTCCCCAAACACACTATACCTGCCTATAATATTTGAGGGTACCCCTAGATATCCCTGAGATCCCATCATGTGATCCTGACTTTATGACATTGGGACCACCTCGCGAATATATACTTTCGAACCAAAAAGTTATTTTTCGAAATCGTTACAAAACGACATAGATATAGCGTAATAGACACACAAAAAAGCATACAGACAAAATGAATACCTATAAAAAATACCTGTATTCGATACGTATTTTTTTTGGTTTTTTATTTATGTTCACCGATCACTTGCAAGTCGAGTACTGTTAATTTGAGGAAATTCGTCTATAATAAATTTTTGCGCGAGGTTCTTAACCCAAAATAATGCAGCTCTTTGCAAGCTTTGAGGAATATTACAAACAAGTGCGATATAAAGTAACAAGGATCCGTTGCTTAATAAATTGTCATTACTTATTATTTTTTAGACTATTTTAAAGTAATTAGTCTAAATTAAAAAAAAATATTTTCAAGTTTTATAATGACTTCATAAATCAGTAGAGGGCTTAAAATTTACAGATTGAATTTTTAAATTATTGCTGCGTCGATTAAACAAATTTATTTCATTTATTTCAGCGTCTATCGAGCCGACTGTCAATGGTTTCAACTTATGATCTATTACTATAATATTCATTGCAAATTTAATTCAGAGAATATGTTTCTGGTAGTTGACTGTTAAGATTCTTGAACCATGAATAGGCGAGTCAATCTAGAAGCAAACATTAAAATTTGACCAGCTTGAGCCAGCCAGATCAACCAGCTTGATCGAAAGAAATGATTTTCTTAACAATATTTACACAAACAACCTGGATTAATCTAGAATATTGCAGTTCAACTGCCGATCGAATTAAGGTTCGATTTAAATACCTAGAGATGGTTGCAGCATAAATTAGGTTTATGATATCCTAAAACGTATCTGAAAAACTAAGCTATATTGCTTTGCTCAACACAAATATTTCTATTCTACATTTGAATAGTACAAAGTTCTATGTGACCGAATATTGTGTTACACACTATATACATTGTGCAACTTCTTTTCTGGGGTGTTACAAATTTGCTAAGCAATTTTTTGATGCACCCCACCGTTAGTGAAAAATAATCTACATTATTTTATTGACCTTATTATAACTTACATTAAGCTTTCAGTAGAAATATTTAGCCTAATTTTCAAGTGTACAATTTCCTCTTGAGTTTATGAGAAATATATCGTGACATATTTATGACAGCCTTAGACCGTGATGTAAAATTCGTATATAATAAGTTTTAAGTAAGGCAAAAATGTTGGAATTTCTTCTTCGAAAACATGGAAAATTGGTCAATCATATAGAACAGCCTGTTGTAACTGTTTGAAAGCAAAGTAAATTCATTTTTACTCATATGCTTAGAGCGCACTATAAATTTCTGGAACCGACCACAATATTGAAAAAGTAATTATTGAACAACGAAAACATCGATGCTGTGTGCCGTATGATCAAAACAGACAGGTATCTGATCTCCTATGACTTTGGGCAACCTCGGACATAGGCATGAACCAAGCACAATCAATCCTACACAACATTTTGATGTGAACATTTTGATATAAAAAAATGGCGGATCCCATATAATTTGACTGGGGATCAAAAAACGGACCGCCCCGCATCGTCCCTTGGTTCGATGCCGTGCTTATTCGTTTCAAGGAAGAAGCGACAAATTTTTTTGTTGGACATAGAAACAGATGACGAAATGTGGATTTGTAACTCCGGCTTTAAAATAAAGAAGCAATCGGCTGTAAGGGGCTATCGAGATGTGCCAAAATCAAACAAAGTGATGCACGAGTGAAAAATTTATAGCGATAGCGTACAAAGTGGACGATATGAAATTTTTAAATTTATCGTAGGCTCGAGACGTAACTTACGTAGTCACCGAAGATGGCTTTTATCATCACTTCCGGAAGATAGTTCCTCTTAATACTATGTAACGAAAATAATGAACGAACAGACAGTTTTTTTTTCGATGCGGTAAAAGGCGACGAGAATGTGTTTCTACCGATAGCTTTCAAATAGCTAGCTTGAATTTAAAGTTAAATCTGCTATGAACAAAAAAAAAAAAGATACCCAATACACCGCCCACCCTCAAATACTTCTGTTTTAGCCTACCTAAATAACTAAGCATACGATATCATAAATTGTTATGGCTTCGCTTGTGTGGCCTTACGCCAAAGCAGTTAAAATCAAATATGGAAATTAAAAAATTCCCGAACAAGCATGAATAGAAATCACATCCTAAGCGTTTCGTACAAACTTATTACTTATGTAAATAAATTTTTGCCAGTTTTCAATAGCAATGTTGGCGAGATATAGGTGACAGGAATTATAAATCTTGTTCTGTTTTAAAAATATTTTACAGTTTTGTTTAGAACAAAAAAAAAACATAGAACAATGTTTTAAAAGCATTTGAATTTTTAGATATTTTAAATTATTATAGTAGGTTATTAAAATTGTATTTTCATAGATCGATCTTCTTACCTCGCGGTCAATATTAAATTCCAATAAAAAACTTGTTTAACAATATTTGATGTATCTTTTATTAATGCAGTGAGATATTGCGTTTTGCAAATTTCATAATTCTGCTTGAACAGAAAATATCCTACAGATTTTTATTTATTTGAGAGTGTCAAATTGCCTTATTTTTTAATTCCGTTGACTTTGAAGCTCGATTTTTTTTTCTCCACTTCACGGGTCAGTAAACGGAAATATTTGATATTAATATCAATTTGATACTTCCACAGATTCCTAAGACAGTTTTGACAGACAGACACCCAGACGCATGAATAACATTTTTTTTTCATATAAGAAACCCTGTATGGGTTTCTCAAAAAGGAAGGAAACCGAGTTTTAATCCGAATAAGAAACGATAAACGTTCGTTGAAGTCATTCAACGAATATCACTTATTGTAACTTTTAAAATCAATCCTATCCTATTCTATCTATCCCATTGGAACTATTCCACATACCATCATTGTCGTTAAAAGACAATCAGCAAAAAAAATTAGAATATTTTTGTATCTGACACAATCTTATCAAAACGAGGTTGTCTTTTACGGAATAACATATTATTATATAATTAGGGATCAATATTTACATACAAACGTTAGGGGGTCAATTATCATCCATCATACGCGAAGGTCATCAAGATTACAAATTGACAAAGTTATCATAATCACATTAGAATAATACCGTAAACATTTCTACAGCATTTCTCGTAGGGGAGTTCCCGGGCCGGCCGTCGAACATGTTGTTCTACAGAAGGAACACGTGAGTATGATTTTTTTGTATAAGGCTTTAGTCATCGCGCTATTTGAGCACAACATATTACAGTCCTTCCATTTCTCATTGAGTGGCTTGGACCTTAAGCCTTCCACGCTGCCCAGTCTCAGTGGGAGCGACTAGCGACCTCTGTTGTCGACGCGACGACAGAGGCCGCGACCAACGGCTTAAAGCACCCTGTAAGGCGCGTAGCGTGTGGTGTGATTTGGCTAAAGCTAAAAGTTCATTACTAACTGCGCTCATAATCAGGATCAAACCTAGATTTAATATTTTACCGCTGAACCATCAACACTACGATTGGAATGAATAATTACATCCCACTGGGGTTTTCATTGCCTATTTTCCTTTATTTTCGTATTGAAATTATCATTAAAAGTTCTTATTTACATTATCTACCTATTACATATTTATTACATGGGGTAAGATAACTTTAATCAATATCAATAGATAAGAACACGTCCAGAATTCGGCTCTGACATCAAGTGCGAAAAGTTTGTTCTAAGACACCTTCACGAGACCCAATTGCCTTCTACCTCTCGGAGATCGACGACTAACTAGTATTTTTAACCGACTTCAAAGCAGGAGGAGTTATGTTTTCGCCTGTATGTGTTTTTTTTATGTAAATAAAAGCAGAAAAACATTATTGCGACGAAATTGTTACTGCTTTTAAATGCATAAAATCAGCGATAATTTTGACAATTGTAGACTGGACCGATTTCGAATTTCTTTAAATAAATTTTAAAGTTATAATTACTCTATAACTAAAAAATGTGAAATAAAATATTTTTCTCAAAAAACAAAATAAAAATAAAACCACCTTCATAAACCTATTTAAATATTTTTTAAACAGGTTTCAAAAACAACAAATCAGTTGTGCTTGCAGGGGACTCCAGCTAAAGATAATTGAGAAACAATTCTGTTTTTTTTAAGAACATCTTGTTTTAACCAACTTTATTGACTCAATATTAAACGTTTCGCTTTCATGTTTATATATCAATGTTCTTCTGCCTTGCTTTAGCTGGAACCAACTCCAAAAACAACGAATTTGTTGCTTTTGAAGTCAGTTAAAAAAATAATTCAAAAGGTTCTGGAGGCGGTTTTTATTTTTTTTTTTTGTTTTTGAAAATATAATTTAAAGTGGGATCAAATAAACATTCCTCTCCGTTCGCCTCTTTATTTGTGGGCACTCTTTGATGTAGAAAGGTAACATTATGAACAACAGTTTAAACTTACACCCGTGTAATAAACGGTTGACTATATAAAAAAGATCGACCAAATTTTAGGGTTCAACATACAAAAAAATCAAGAATTAATTTAATTCGTTTGTCACATTAGAAATATATTTCATTGAATTCTCATGTACAACACAAATATACAATAAAAATAATATAAGGTATTAATAATAATTGTTATTGTATTCTATTACATGGGGTGTTTATTCACGGAAATCCATAATAAGACGCTTGCCTGCAACATGCATTAACATGCAGTATGAAACCCACCACTGACCCTCGAATGTACTCTTCCACTACGAATTCCTGTTCAATGAATTGAACATTGATTCGAAAGGATTGATGCATTACGAACACCTAGGCAATTGTTAATATTTTAATATTATTTTCAAGTACGTTTAATATCAAATAAGCACATTTTTCTGGTTTTATAACACTGCTGTCGCCCTTGTAAATCTGACCATTTGAATTTTATTGAGGATATGCTGATCTAGCAGGAAACTTAGGTATAAATAACATTAAAACTATTTGGCGGGCTAAGATAAATAAAATATTAACGTTTTCTTAGGCGTTCGATATCTGTCAATCTTTCAGAATCAATGTTCAATTCGTTGACTAGGGATTCGTTGTGGAAAAACAGATTCGAGGGCTAGTGGTGGATTGCATACTACATGGTTTAATGCATGTCGCAGACAAGCGTCTAATTGTTAATGTTTTGATTTACTTGCGAAGCCTTATTTCTAAGAGACGTACAAGTACCGTTCCAATTGAGTAATTTTGTATTCTATCCGGCAGGTCAAATTTTAATCGCACTATTGTTGAAGCAAACTTCCATTTTCTCGGTTTCAAATTTGGACTTTACGTTCTAAAACGCAATGATGATTTTCGGAGTTAACAGTTTACTTGACGGATGTTTTCCAAGGAATAGAGCGAATGGTTTAATTTGATTTAATTCAGAAAATCATTTGTAAATCTCTCATGGCCAGGATCGAACTCTTCTGGTTTAAAGCAGTACTTTTAAACTGTGATCCTTCGTCACTCCTCTACCTTCAAGTGAACGTCTCATCAAGCACTATTCAGCAGATTCAAGGATAAACAGACTGACTAACAAACAAATTTTATAAAATGTCTGTTCGGGTACTAGTAACTATACAATAATAATAATATAAACTCGTCCCTATTTCCTAGAAGGGTAGGCAGAGACTCTATAAGAAGCCAAATAGTCTTAAAAATGTAATCATTTTAAAATAACAGACAGACACTTCTATTTTATTTATATTTATGCATTCCCACTCATACATCCACACTATGCAGGTCTACTTTCATCTTCATCACATATCGTATTCTTTCCTAAAAGCTCCAGTCGCCCATTCATACTATTGCTTCCTAAAAGGCCGACAACGCACTAGTGACTCTTCTGAGGTTGCATGTGTCCATGGGGGGCGGTCACTACCTGATATTTAGTGGATTGCATGGTCGTTTACCACTTTAAATGCTATAAAAAAAAGTGTCGCAGCCTTACGTTCAGAACGTATGGACTACATTTAGAAAATTAATTTCTTTTTAGCAATATGAAAGTCATCACAGAAGCGGCCAAGATATGGAAGTTCGGTCAAATATGTGGATTGACGTGCTTAACCTTCGAAGATGAGCCCAGAGCGAATCGATTCCTGCTCATACCCGTCATAACATCAGTCGCGGTCGCTCGTGAGTATCGGTGATGTCGTCAGAAACATGGAAATTTATGAGCAAGCGCCTATGTAAACGAGATTGTGTTTGACTTTAGAAGATTCTCTGTATTTCATAATTTTGATCTTATCTAAAGCCAATCCTTATGTAGAGATTTCACCGTTGTCGTGTTGTCTGTGCGATTGTCGCACCCGTTTTAAGGGTTCCACATACCCTATGAAAAGAGGGTTCCGGTACACGTACACGTACTATGTCCGTCTGTCACAGACTATTCGTTGCTAAAATGTTGTAAAATTTGTACAGGATTCAGTGATCCAAACATTAAATTGTAGTATAAGTAAACGAACTACCATTGTAGAGGTTAATTTTAGTAGATAATTCAGTCTGAAAATTAAAAGAATAAAATAATAAAAAAAGAACAATTTACGTACGTTATACTTGTGTTATTGAGGTCAAAAGAAAATGTTTTTTAGAATTTTTGTGTTCTGTGCGTTTGCGTATGCTAATATCAAAAATGGCTAAACCTATTTAAATGAAATTTTCTCTTATATATCGTGGCAAGCATCCCGTACCATTTAGCGTTGCTTCATTTCAATCGGCTTGAGAACCAAAAAAGTTATATTAATCTATACAATCTGTACATCAGCCATCAAAAGGAAAATATCGCATATACAAGGGGAAGGAATTCATTTTATATCTACGCGGGCGGAGCTGCAGACAAAAGCTAATGAATACATATATGTATATGTATAATTTTAAAGTATACAGTTTCCAATACCAAAATAATATGTAAAAAAAATGACAATTTACTTCTAATCTTCAAAATAATTGAGCTTAATTTTCTTTATTCAAAGACTAGTTTTCCCGCGATTCTGCCCGCTCTGCTAGCAAAAATTAATTCATGATCTCGGTCCTGCTTTCGAAATCAATTTCTTTAACTCTAAAGCGGGATCACAATAGGGAATCAAAGCGAAGTCGGAATCAAAATACCAAATTCGGTCTTGGTTTAGGGAAGTTCCGATTTTATTCTCGACCGGTTCCCGCTTTAAATTTTTATCGGTACAGCTTCTCAATCCGATTTCAACAAAGCTCTTGAATCTAATTTCAATCCTACTCTCCATTTTGACCTAAGTTTCATTCTCAATTCTTATCCCGATCTCGACTTTTAATTCCATTTCTCACTCTGTGTCCAATTCCCATTCTTCTACCCGTCTTGATTCTGATTTGGACCAAAAACTTAGTAAATGCTTGTAGAATTAAAATAAAGTTTGATTTATGTTACTCAGGAATAGAGTATATTTTTATGATTGAAAGAATTTTTAGAATCTTAATGGCAAAAAGATGATGATAAAGCCAAGTTTTTTTAAAAAACTTTTCGTTCGCGCTTACACATATAATTAGTTTCACAGAAAGTGAATAAATTTTTTTAAGAGTACAAAAAGAGGACCAAATACACAGTCGATTTTGCATAAAACATTTTGTCCTCTTAGAGATATTTTTCCAAAAAAGGTACATGTAGTTATTTTTCAGCAACGCAAATATAAACTTTTTTGTCAATAGCTTATGGGGCTTCTGTTTAATTAAAATTGTTAACCCTTATTGCACTCTGTTTAGAGATACGAGATACTCTAAAACATACGCGTCATTGGTTTTCCCTCTTCATGATTAATATAAAGAAAACAATTTACATTTTCGTATTTCTTTCTATAAGTAACTAAAACGTTAATTTTGGCACACGTAACTTGAACGGTTTAAATTTTTCATATAATAGTATTTCAGCTCCTTAGGGTATGAATTTCAAAAAATCCTTTCTTAGTACTCGTCTACGTGAAAGCACAAACCTGTGTACAATATTTAAAGTTTCTAGATCCAGTAATACGGGCTGTGTTTTGATATTTAAATTGGTCAGCTCACTCTTTTGTGTATATATTTTTCTCATTCTTGATTATGTGTTTATAAAAAGAAAATGTTCATAAAAAGCGTTTGTTAATGTTACGGACCACCAATAAGTTTATGGTTTTCCATTGAACCTGTGCATTGGAACAAGTAGTTGAGAGGATTGCCTCCGAACCGATAGCTGACGGTACCAAGAGACTAATAGACCGTTGAATGTTTAATTAAAAAACATGGTCAAATTCAAAATCACTCCAGTGTCTCGAAGGCTACGTTAAATTGTAGATCTTATTCTTTACCACTAAAATTATAACGAACCATAAAATCTCTCTATCAGCACTAGGTTAGAGTAGAAGGCTCAACATCTATGATCTCAATCTGGAAGAAAATTATTTTGGACGGAATGTTTGGGAGGAAGTTGTCTCGGAAGTAAGGTCTGCAACAACAAACACTGGATTTAGCAATAACGACATTGAAAAAGTAATCGAGAGGAATATAATACTTTACGATATGCGTCCAAACATTAATACAGATGACAGTTTTTACGTCATTTGTCTATGATATAATAAATACAAGAGTGTTTTTTTTTGTTTTAGTGATGTCCATAATTTACGCAGAATTCTGTCAACTTTGGTGGAAACCTTTAAATTCAGGAAGCATAGCTTTTCTGGTGGACTATTTCATGGTTTTTACAGTAATCATAGCCCTATCTGTGAGTTTAAATTGTCGAGAATCGTTGAAAGCGCTCCTGAAACTATTGCAAATGGTATATAACCGAAATTTTATATTCTTTAATTTCTGTAAATAAATTTCTTTTAATCTCGACCTGACTTTATTTGCTGGATTTCATTTTCAGCCCGTGGAAATTTCCAATCACCATGGCAAAGAAAAAGCAAATAAGCTAATGATTTCACTCTACATACTCAGCTTTATAACCATATGTCTGCGTTGCTTGAAGATGGTTAAAATAATGACCTCAAAAGAAAAAGGTACTTGAGTTTTTATAGTTATATATTTTTAGTGACCATAAGTCAAATCTTTGAAATTGTCTGCATTTATACTAACTATAGAAATTTGTACGTTAATCTGTTCATGCAAACTTTACGTCAATTTTCATGATTAATGTTCGTTGTATTACCCATTGTCATTAATTCTACCTTTTTGAAACTCTTATTATCCCTTTCCCTGACTGTTTGTTCTTATACAACTCATAGAACACTTGGACTGATCTTTATGAGTATTGGTCTAGAGAGGAACCAGTCTTCAAGTCGGGAGTCACAGGTGGTCCAGTCGCGGCAGCCGAATGGATCACTTGTGACTCTTCGGTACTTCGATGATAATAATAGGACAAACACCCAGCCAGGAAGGTCATGACCTCAGTGTACCCTCTTGGTTCTGCACGTGACATCGATATACAATAAAAACATGTAATGAATAATCATAATGAAACATGTATTGATATCGATACACCACAAAATTTAGGCATTATTTTTATATTTCTTTGGTAATCGTATTCAATTATCTCTGTAAAATAATTTTGTTGTAATAATATTATCGTTGCGTGTGATAATTGAATAATTTATGTAAATATATTATTTATTATGTTGTCCCTTGTTTTAAAACAAATTAAATGAAACAAATTAAATCAAATTAAATTACAACGAGATAAACATAGATTGTAATAATAAAAATATTCCTATGAAATAATATTAAGTACTTACGCAAGCGGGTTATTTTTAACCGACTTCAAAATTAAAAAGGGGGAGGTTCGCAATTCGACTGTATTTTTTTTTATGTTTGTTACCTCAGAACTTTTGACTGGGTGGACTAATTTTGATAATTTTTCTTTCACTTGAAAGCTGGTGATTTCCGTGTGGTTCCATTTTAATTTGATGCAGTTCTGATAATGTCATCCATGAGACACTTATTTAAATCTCAAATTTGCATTAAGTATGTGCGCGACAAATAGACGAATAACTTAATATCACGCTAATCAATTTCGATGATTCTTTTTTTTTATAGAAAAGGATGTACTTCAAAGGTAGTTTGATGAGAGTTTGGTTAGATTCTGTTTATGGGATCCATAACAATGTAACAGAATTCTTCAATACTTAGGAACAAATTAACAATACACGGCCGAATTTTCCATAGGTTATCCGGATATTTGAATCACCTACAGTAACATCGTTATGGTCAAGTAATTATCGCAGTCGAATATGATGATTAATGGAACTCCTTAACGGCTTACAGTAAGGGTGCAATCTACAAGTAACACGTTTAGTAGGTCTACCAATATTCAGACAAATTAGTTAGTGTACTTCAGATTCACTAAAAATCAAAAAATAAACTAAAGTTTTAACAAAAACAAAACCGACTTCAAAAAAAAACTATTCCAAAACAAACTAATATGCACTAAAAAGTAAAAAAATAATTTCGTATTCTTCTATAACTTAATAATCAACTTACTTTTTTCTACTCATCAATATGTAGGTACGATCTATGTGTTTGCCACGCAAGAAGGTAGGTAGGTACCTACCCACTTCAAATTTAACTCAACACATGCCTATGAATAACAAACAACGATGAAAATATTTTTAGAGTTCTCAGAAGTAAAATAAAATGAAAAATATTAGACTACTTAAAGGTCAATCAAATTATTACGACAATATAATGTAGATACAATTACTGTTATTTTTGGAGTTGGTGTCTATTGCTAGATATATTGTAGCGTTTCCTTGGCTGACACAGACAATTCATATGATATGTATATCATATAAATATTACAAATGTAAAAGTTTTTGAAGATGAATACATGTTTATTATTCTTTCACGCAAAAACTGCTCTACAAATTTCAATGATACTTTACATTATAGAGAAAAATCTATAATTTAAAGTTTACAGCGATACTAGCTGTTTTCGGGGTTTTAATCGCGTGAACGTAGAACAAATGTTTCACTTACACAAAATGGTTATGGGCAACAGCAATATTCAAGAAAGAGGGTCAAGTGCAATATTATTTTGGAATCGGAATCACGAGCAAGACTATGGTTGAGGTCAAGAGCGTTAAATAATTCAAAAACGGCGGCAGTGTACGTGTTTTTAGTGTAAGAATATAAGTGCTTCTGGGCTAATCCCATCGTAATTTAATTGAAGAAAAAACTGAGAGCTAGATTGGTTAAATTGGTTAAACTGTTAAATTTACAATTTAACAGTTTAAATGTTAAATTTACAATTTAACAGTTTGCGGAATTAGATAATTATAAAAATAAATAACACTTGCTTAGGTGTTCGATATCTGTCAATCCTCTGGAATCAATATTCAATCATTTGGATAGAGATTCGTAGTGGAGAGGCAGATTCGAGGGTCATCGGTGGGTTGCATGCTGCATGTTTATGCATGTTGGAGGCAAGCGTCATATAAAATGAGATCTGAAGTATTATATATTAGAGTTTATTCCTAACGAATGATAGAGGTGATATGTAATAATGATATGTATTATGGAATAAAAACTAGGGTAAATGAACGCATCTTCTGTAATAATGAAAGCACGTACATACATTTATTCTAATTAATTATATTTATTAAATTCATCGTCGAAGAGTTTCAACGTGCGTTGAAACCTTTACGACTCCATCGTCCTATGCATGGTGTACGAGGAAACTCAGAACGCTCATATGCAAAGTTTCCAACCTATTCATATTTGTAGAGTTTCTGTTCACATTTGAAGAGTTTCTGTTCACATTTGAAGGGTTTCTGTTCACATTTGAAGAGTTCCGTCGTAGGAAGACACCCTCACGTCTGCATCGTCGTTTGATGTAAAAGGAAACTGTCTATTGTTAGACAAGCCCGTATGCAAATTTTCAAATCTACGTTGGTCACTAATTGCACCATAAGACGAAACCTTCACGATTGCATTGTCTTCTGCTGTACGAGGACACGATACATTTTAGTTCAATCTATACATTCGTGCCGTTCGTTTTTAAACAGTGCCGTTGTATGCCTTCATACTCCGTGTCCAGGGCGGCTCAGCTTGTCCATGACCTTAATCAGGTACCTACTTTTTTTGGGACTGTCAGAATTTTAACAATATCCCAATCATTTTAGAATTCCTATTTGATTTCGAAGAGTTACCTGGTCTATGTTAAAAATCTAATATACAATACCAGTAACATACTAAAATTCATGTTTAGTCTACTAAATACATAACCGTCTTTTTTCCTTTATCGCGTTCGAGTAAAAACGAATAATAAAAACGAAGATGGACCTCTTTTCAGTACCTTCATATGTGAAACTTCAACAAATGGCAATACTGATGGTTATAATCGAAATAAGAATGCTAAAATTCTTTATATTAAATATCAACAACCTTATACCTAATAAATTCGATGAAGCCGTACGTAGACTGAAGGACATCTTCAAATATGCAGTTATGGGTAAGTAAATTATTAATACGAAAAATGTTATACATATACTTAAAAAGAATTTATTAATGACGTATTTCAAGTGTAATTTTATTACCTACGAAATAAAGATATTTTTGATTTGATTTGATTCAAAGTATGGAGCATGGGGTAAATTAAGGTAATATGCCGCAATTTACAATGTGCCACAGCAGTCAGTTTTATTTTAAATAAAATGAATTCCCACTTTGCATCACTGACTTTACATCAAACCAAATAAATGTACTGTCCTCTGGGTCAGGTTATAAAATAATATAATTGATGTATAAAAAATCGATTGATGAAAATGACGAATGAAATATAATGATTTTTTAAGATAGCTATGAAAAATTGAATCAATTGCCCTTTCTGTGCTAATAGTGTACAGCACCATTTAAAATTTATTCAAAATATTCCACAACCTTTTGATGATTTATTATATTTTATATTATGTATTTAACATAAACGAAAAAGTTTCAGTTCAATCGATCGAGTGATACTCGATTCCCTGTCCTTGATTGTTTTTTTATATTTCGAACACAAACCATATACCTATCAATCGGGCAGTATTCACTTACATAGGTTTTTGTACTCGGTGTGTGCGTAGTGACACACACGCATATATACACCAGTGGCATCTCAGTGATGGAAATACGATCATATTTCACATTTTTTTAAGATCGAAAGTTATTAAGGTTCTCTTGTCAAAGAGTATAACGTCTATAATCATTGCATATAATTTTTATAGGCCATTATCGCCTTTTATTTGATTCCATTCACTGCGATACGATGAAATTTAAAATTTAGGTAGAGAAACAACAGACTATAATGAGGTATTTGTATACGACCGCAGCTACGTATATATAGTAATGTGTAAAAATATTTAAGGAGTGATGATATAACAGATATAATGGTTAAAATTATTTCCATAATTTTATTATTGATGAGGTTAAAGCTCGTATCATATATATATATGAACTTTTCAATTAATTGATAAATACATTTTTTTAAAACCTACTAAAATTGACCCTCGTTTCGGGTCATACTTGTTCCAAACTCTATCTGCTGCTATCAAACGCGCCAAGAACCAAGTATAGTGGTATTTTCGAACCAAGCCAAACCCGGTGTGAAATATTTATAATATCTGTATATTTATTTTAATTTCAATAATTAAGTAAATTTACGTCGATCTTTTAGCTACATAGTTTATTACTGCTTTATGACTTGTATTTGACATATTTTTTTAATTTCAGCCTTATTCAAATGAAATTATTTACACACAGTTGTATATATATATATATACAGTAATTCTCTTCAATATATGTAATTTATCACAATATTTATATATATATATATATATATATATATATATATATATATATATATATATATATATATATATATAGTAAATCTCTTCAATATATGTAATTTATTAATATTTGGTAACAACTGTGTGTAAATAATTTCATGTGGATAAATTATAATATATATATTTATATTTTATAATTTACATTAATATTTTTATTTTAATAGCGCAAGTTACGAACAATTATAATATCATTACATAAAAATTAAACGACATGATATGTATGCATCATTATAATCGTATTCTTTTCGGCTACATTCTTACAAAACAATGTAGTTTGTTCACCATTTTGTTTATTTTCAGATGACAGCGATAACCTTATCACAATTTCAGAACTTAAGCAATTTTTAAAAATACAGAAACTTCTTCAAGATGCTGTTTATTCTTTGACCGGACTGTTTGAAATACCACTGTTTGCACTGATTTTGGAAAACGTCATCCACTTTGCTCTAGGGCCTGGTAAACTGGTATTATTTTTCAGATGGGGTGAGTTGTATAAAACTTCGGAACTTTGTGTAACACGGTGAAATGTTTTTATGGCCTATGACTTTGTTTTTTCTCTCTTCATGAGCCATAAATAATTATCAAACTCAATTTCCTATCGATGCCAACATATTTTTAGGGTTCCGTACATCATAAGTTAAAAACGGAACCCTTATAGGATCACTTTGTTATCTGTCCGTCTGTCCGTTTCTCAAGACGCTTTATCACGGGAACGCGTGGAGGTATCCAGTTGAAATTAAAACCGTATACTCAAACCTACAGTTCTTTAAAATCGTTAAAATATCAAGCTTCTAAGTTGATGTGAAAATAAGATACGGCAGTTTATGTAGCAAAAAACGTATATTTTGACACTCTCAATGGAACCAAAATTTGTAGGGTATTTTCTGTTGACCCAGAACTATAAAATTTGGCAAATAATACCATCTTATACTGGAAGTATAGAAAAAATCTGAAAATCATACATTTGCACTTAAATTAAAAAAAAAATTATAGTCTTTATTTTTAAAGTACGTAATCAATCATCGAGGTTAAACAACGGTATGGGCGGTCATAATTATATGGATAACCAAATTTTTTGTAGATTTTTTAAATTTTTACTAAAAAATAAATTGAAAGCCGTATATTTCTAATTAAATCACAATAATTAAAAACAAAAACTGCGACTCTAGGTTCTATTTGTAATATGTACCTTCAAATTTGTACGGAACCCTTGGTGGAAGAGTTCGATTAACACATGTCCTGTTTTTTAAACATTCATTGGCTTGTTTTCTTATTATATACGTCCGTATTACACCACAATGTCAAATTTTCGAATTTTCTTAAAAATATCTGAATTCTTAAAAATCGTAAGTTTCCAAGCGCGAAGTAAAAAATATTATGTTTATTAATGGTTCACACAACAATTTATTGTGTGAACCATCATAAAAAATATTTTTTCAAAAGATATAACTTCAAATTATCGATTTCAAGATATTTTTCTTTATTTGTGCGGTTAGTTCTTTTTTCTATTCAAATTCACGATTCTAAGTCGATGAAATACCCTATAACTTTTGATTTACATACAAGTTTCAAAGGAAAAGGCATAAATAACCGTATATTGGCCGTAATTCTTGATTCCGTTGACTTAGAAGCTCTATTTTTTATGGCTTCAAGCGACCTGAGACAAGCATTTGATATTAATTTGTACTTGATACCATTAACGTGCTCCTGATAAAAAGTGTCTTAAGAGACAGAAAAACAACGAAGTTATTCTGTAAGGGTTCCTTTTTCTTTAAGAGAAATGGAACCCTAATAAATGGATAGAAATATCCTTCGTCCTCGTAGTGGAGTATTAGCCCACAGAGGCAGGTGTTCAGTCATTTACTGCACATATCAATAAAAACTTCTAGCGAACATTTGTCGATTTATTCTTTAGCATCAATGCTTTTTTCCGTCCATATTTTTTAATAATCGAAGTTCATATATCATTGATGATCAGCCAGTGTGCAATTATTAAAGACTATTTTTCGTATAATCATTTTGCGTGACCTCACATATTATATTATGATATGTAGGTCTCAATGTTTCTAAGTAAGGTGAATCTTCGTACATACCGATGAGGAATTGAAACCAGAGTTGAGAGAAATTAATAATGCGATTTCAATGTTCTTTTCCAATGCCGCTTAAGGTTACAACATTTTGCAAATAACTTCTAACCCTCAGACGAAAGTGATTTGCAAAACAATAAAGAAATAAATTTTGATGAAGCATTTGAATTGTATAAATTTATTATTAACCAAAGTAAATAGTTCTTTTTCAACATCGAATAAAATATGTCATGTAATTTTCCAAGATAATAATCAAATAAGACTTGTAAATGAATACTTACAGAATTTGGATGTAGTTTTAAAAATATAAGATTTTTATTTTGAAATCTTGCTCTGTAAACAATATTTTGCAAATAACAATTTTATCCTTAACACGAAAATATGAAGCTAATGAAAAATAATAAATATTAATAAGTATTGACTGATTAAAATAGGGTTTTATAATCACTTTTAGGAGGCGATGATTGGGATTTAACATTGTCAATTGTCCAGTTCATTGATTTATTTACTCATTTCCTGTGGGTTGTAGTGGTGGTCGAACCGTTTCATCAGATTTCTACTTCGGTACGTACTAGCTGTTAAATGTAGAATAATTGAAAACTTCAAATGTTTCATAGATTTTTGTAGGCAAACAGTTAAAATAAAAAATATATCTGAAAAAATATTGACTTTACCGGTCATCCCTAAAAGTTCCCACTATGATATTTATCACTGTGTCTTTGAATTAAATGAGTTATAAATATTGTCTATGAGTTTTTGAGCTTCTCGAGCTCAAAAATTTAAAAGAGGGTTGATCCTGCGTGCTAACCCTGCAACTTGTAACTACTTTCGAGCTCAAAGTGTTAAAAAATTAAGAAGCTGTAAATTATTGAGCTTGTCTCGCTAACACAAAACATTGATTTTAATTTTTTTTAAGCTCTCAAAGCTTAGAAGTATTGTTCTTGTACGTTTAGAGCTCCAAATTTTAATAATGCACATATATTAAATAAAAGTTCCTTTAACTTTTCAACTGCGATATCTTTGGAACAGTCACGCCTACCTCCAAAAACAATGCATAGCAATCAGCTGCCTTCCTCCACACAAATTCGACAACGAAATATTTAAACACAAAAAACATAATATATCCTCCAACCCGGCTGGTCACCGTGGAGGATTACGACGTAAACCCTCCAAAGGAAACCATAAAACTAAAGAACAACAACACCAAACAAAATCACAAACTAAAAATATTCTTTGGAGGAGGCCTTTACCCAATCCGGGGTTCTTGCTGACTAAATCTATTTACAATAAGAATATAACTTTTTTTATAATAAATAATTTAAACTTAGAAATAACAAATGTAACTTATAAACACTATAATTTAAGTACTTAACCATTAATACATATATATTTTCTATGTTCCTTTCTTACGTAGATACTTTCACTGTGTTCTTTTAAACTTTGTAAAAGCAAGAAATAAAAAGGTTTATTATTATTATTATTATTATTATTATTATTATTATTGTTATCTTTCGAACACGTTATTCGATTGCTTTACGGCATTTGACGAAGTTTTATAAGAAAAAAATAATAATCGAGTGCCAAACATCAATCCATCATGAATTTCATGTGTTTTTGTGAAAAAACCCTTTTTTTCGTATACATTGTGTTACTGATATCTTTCGAACCAATTAACTGATTTTAATGTATTTTACAAAGATCAACGTTATCTTTTAAGGAAATATCTGGTTTATAATATACAATGGGAAATAGCTGGTTATATTTTGAAATTTACAGAAAGAGTAGGTTAAGCAATATTCTAAAAGAAAAAGTAAAACTGTTATTTCGGAATAGTAGACAGACATTTTAATTTTATGCATTTGTACAGATAGCCCAATAACTTTTCCTTCTTTTCTTTGAATGTAAATTCAAAGCTCTACGTTTTTATGTAGAAGCTCAACGAACTTACACATTCTAGTCAGTGCTGGACACTAATCGAGATTTGTAATATGCAGGACGAAGAAATGAGATGCTTGCTAAACGATTTTCTAGCCTGTTGCATTGAAGAGGGCGTTGACTGTGAGGGCTTCGAAGAGCTGGAGTGCGCGGTCGAGCACCTCTCTGCTTTTCCTCTTAATTTCACACTGATAGGTATTACGAAAGTAAATAGAGGAATCATTGCTGAGGTAAAATTCTCATAATACGTATTTTACTATTGCATCGTCTTCATCAATTAAAAACAATAGCCGCATGATAAATCGATCTGGTACTTATTGGTTTGTCGTTGAACAAAGCAAATGAGGATTTTGAAGTTCCCAGCTCACCTTATCGGAAAGAATATCGGCATTGTAAGCAATCAGTTACGAATGCGTGAATCTAAGACTTAGTAAGTTCAAAAGAGATAATAGGTTTTTAATTTAGGTGTTTATTGTGTAGTGTAGATTTTTTGGTTATTGTGACATGTTAAGTAATGCAAAAAAAAAAATAATCATCATGTTAGGTGATTTTAATGGCGTGGTGGTTGTATAGCCAGATGGATATGAAAAGTTTTAGATAAGCTTGCTGATGAAAATATGTATGGGAACGGTAATTGTATCCTTCTATTGTGCAAGGAGTTTAACTCGTTTAAAGCAAACATTATGATTGAGCATTGGATAATATATACTTTCACACTTTATAGGGAAGAAAAGTGTGATAGAATTCATGATCACGAATGATCGTTTGCGAAGCGAAGTCACGAATAAGAGAGGGTTCCGTAGTATCAACCACGACACCAGTCCCTTTTTAATGGTTTACCAAAATAAAGCTCTATACTACCGTTCGTAAGTACGGTTACACGCAAAAGTTATAACTAGTGGGCTAGAACCAAGAAAACTATACTTATATATGTATGTTTCGGGATCCAAATGTGACATATGAGTATGAAGAGCGTTTAAAACAACAAAAAAGAATTCTCGGTTTTTCGACAATAATTAAAAAAAAAATAAGAAATAGTGAAAATTTACAAAAAAGATGCTTAAAGGAGGAAAATTTCAATGAAAAAATTTCTGGGACCCTATCTCCATTATTTATAATTTCTATTTGACATTGAAAATAGGGTTTTGCGCGGCCGTTACAACGTAACGGCCCGCGTTTTTCACTCGATATATCCATTTTTAAAAACATCAACACCATTGATTTGAGGGCATGTTTTGCACGTGCTGATTGAAAGCTATCACAGCCTCTTCTGTCCCCGTAAATGTCAAACCTCTCACTAAATCTTTGATATTTGGGAAAATAAACAAATCGAATAGTGCTGGATCTGCACTATATGCAGGTTGGGTCACGAGCTTTACCTTTTCAGAAGTCAAAAACGACATCGACTTATTCACGGTGTGCGACGAAGTATTGCCATGGTGCATTAGGATGCAACTTTTCGGTCGTTTTTCCCTAATTTTTCTAAGACACAGGACAAGCAAATGATGATGTACCACTCAGCATTAACCGTCTTTTGTTATTCAATTGGAATCGTGCAGACAGCATCCGTCTTGGAGAAAAAAAACGCAAACATTTTTTTTGCTTACCTTTTCGCCTGCCTCAATTTTGTTGATTTGCTATCGCCCTCAGATAATACCCATAAATACCCATACAGAAGACTGTTGCTTTTTTTCTGACATGTTACAATATATCCATATTTCATCTCCTGTCACAATGTCGTACATGGCATTTGAACGGCCGTCATCGTACCTCAACAATATTTTTTTACGCCAATCAGCTAGGGTCGTTTATGTTCGGGGATGAGTTCATGAGCAATCCAAATAGCTAGCAAATAGATAGCAAACTTTTCTAACTTTTAAATATGATAGATATTTTAAATTTGACTCATGCTAATCCCCCTATAATCTCCTAATAGGTGATACGCTGGCTTTCTTCAATTAATTGCCCGACAGTAGCCACATTTTCCTCAACGATCGCAGTTGTCGATCATCACCTTACAGTGCTCAAATGAGGTGCTTCCCTCCCAGAAACATTTTGAAGACGAGCACTACGGTCTTCGGGAGACAGTGAACTTTTGAAATCATAAAAAAAACGTCGTCCTAAAATCTTTTGGCGTTAATTCCAATTTTGCTACGGACGACGAACTTCAAACTTGTGTTAAAAACAATTGACACGCGACTTCCCGCCAAAAATATTTTAATAAATCAATAAAGCTATTATGTCTTAAAAATGTAACATTCGAAATTCGAAATATTTATGAACGGCCAGGAGCTCAGAAGTTTCAGTGTGCTGTATGTAGCTACGAGAGGGGAGTATGTCTTATAACTTTCCTTTTGCTTCGCCGCAGTCGGCTAAGAAATAGATATTGCTTATAGTTGTAAAATAATATTATTTTTTTATATTTCAGATGCTCGGAGCTTCAGTTACATATTCTATACTACTAATTCAATTTTTTCATGGTTTATTTTGACTTAGCAAGCAAAGCATATAGATGACAAGCATTCACATAGATAACAATATAAAACAAAATGTTACAATGTATAAAAAAATACTCTAATGTATTTATATGTCCTCTAATATATTTATTATGATAATTACATATTTAATGTTTCAAGATAAGTATTGTAACCTTATAAGTATTATAATAATTATTATAACCTTGCTTGCTAAGTAATTTCGATTTTTATTAACGTAATCGTAATGCATTTTAATAAGTAATAAGTGTTTTGAAATCTCAAAGGTTAAGTGCAATTGTCACGGTGTAGTAAATATTTTTGACAAACATAATACCACCATGAATAGTGTCCGATCGGACATTTTTTTATTTATTTTTTTTTAAGATAATTTATTATTCTAGAAAATAAAGTATCTTGTAATAATGATGATTTTATTTATGTATTTATTTTTTGTTATGTAGTGATATTTAGATGTATATAATATTAAAACTGATACTTAAAGCGCATAATTTGTTTCTTTTAGTTTTGAAACCTATTTACATTATTCAATTAAAAATTTAATCACAATCCGTTGAAGTTCGCTTATAGTGTATTTGTAAATAAAATTACAAGACTTCTTGGCGCTTTGAAAATTTTGAAATACAAAACTACACGAAAGTTGTAACTTAACAATAAAATTTATTTTCAAGTTAGAAAAATGAAAAAAAAATATTGAAATAGGTACTTATATAAAAGATACAAAAACAAACTGATAGTAATTTTGAAAAAATGCATTATTGTGCAATTCATCATAATTTATAAGTCATCTCATCAAGTGAATTGCTGTCTACAACAGCCATGTTTTTTTTTGTCGTCTTCTGCCGTCAGTGTCTCTTATTCTTCTGCAGGTGAGTAGGTGTCTCTTCTTTTGCATGTGTCTCCTTTTCTTCTTTTCCATGATCATCATCTTCGATAGCAACGCAACTAGTTTTACATCCGCAAAAAGTCTAAGACATCAGACTTTCAGTAGCATAATAATCAACTTATAAGAAGAAATCTTATCCTACTGAGATTATACCTTAAGTGTGAACAACTTTAAACGAATATTTTCGACAGCCAACCTTCCTGTATTAATACTAGCTTCATTTTCGTTATTCTCTCCAGCTTCGGTAGTATTTTCTTCTTCACCGTCATCATTCTTCTTACTAATGACATACCTGGGAGCAATTGGTTATATAATGTCTGTGAGTGGGATTGAAGAACTATGGTCAACTTTATATACAGCAGATTCAGTGCAGAAAACGTTAACGGGCCACGCTTATGTTAAAACATTACGAACTAACATCAGACTTTCACTGCGCTTGGTATTCTTAGGTAGGGAAACAAGTTTTTTCGTATTTGATATGTAAAAAGTGTCAGTTAAATGTCTTTGGTTATGCTATTTATATCTGGTTACTCTTACTGGATACAATTAAATAGATAATATTTAAAAAGAGTAAAATAAAAAGTAGGTGTCCCACAATTTTTATATTGTTTTTGTCTCTACCAATACGAATGACTCTAACGTAGAAATTTGGTACATTTTGAAATTTCATTACAAAAAAGAGCATAATGCTACATAAGCCGCGAAAAAAAATAATGTGATATTTATGGACCAAAAGCAGTGCTGGTGAGAGTAGTATAAAACTAGTTCAAGCGTTTTTGGTACGGTAATTTTGATATCAAAGATAAACCTCGCTTTAGTCGACCTGTTACGGATACAGGCGATGCCATTTTGGAATAAGCAGAGCAAGATCGGCATATTTGTTCTTACGATATAGTTGAAGAGCTGGGGATTAACCACGAAACAATTTCGACACATTTTAAAAATAGCTAAATATACAAAAAAGCTCGATATTTGAGTCCCATACAGACTCACTTAAATAAATCTAACGAATTGTTTATTCATTTACGATTCTCTATTGAAGCGCAATGAAACCGAACCGTTTTTAAAAAGATTGATCACGTGATTAAAAATGGATTACTAGAACGTGCGAGAAAGAGAAAGCAAGCTCCACAGATTGCAGCGAAACCTGGATTAACTCGAAATAAGTTGATGCTAGGCGTGTGGTTGGAAGGGCATTATTCATTATGAGCTTTTAGTTACGGGCAAAACCATCAAATTGGATCTCTACTGCCAACAGCTGATGTGATGAAACGGTCAACAGAAAGAGTGTGGTTTTTCACCAAGATAATGTCGGACCATACACATGTTTAACCATTCAGCAAATATTGAGACAATTTGGTTGAGAAATGTTAATGCATCCACAGTATAGCAAATATTTTATCTAATGTTAAAAATTAATATTTCTTCAATAACTTGAATAAATAATCATTATAACAATGTAATGTAAATAACGAAAATTAAAAAAAAAGTTTGATAAAAGTAGTTTTAATTTATGGTAATAAATATTTCTTATTGAAATTCATATGCACCTCTTTATAGCAATCGACTAAAGAGATCTTTTCCATCTATTTGAGCGATTGCTATAAAAACTTGATTGCTAGAAAGATTGCTATAAAATATGAAATTTTGGGAAGATATTTAAAAATTCTACAATTCCAATTGCAATTTAATTTTTTTTTAGTTTTCCCACTCCATTTTCATTAAAATAAACTAGACGCGTTTGTTACTTACGACAAGTTTGTTATCTAACGTATTTTTGATGTACATTTACATTATTATGACATACAATTTTTGTTTTTCTTCTCTCCTTTATTTATCACAAATTTTTTGCTGGCTAGTTTTTCCAAGTTCTCCTTAGCGGTGTAATTTTTAAAATTAAATGAAAAGAAGGCCTGCGAAAAAAAAAGGGATTAAAAATTTTCATAAGTGCTAATTATTATTAACCGCGGTTTCATCTGCCTAAAAACAGAATAAATTTCTTAATTTTCGTATCGATTGTTATCGTTAAAACAAGAGAAATTCGAGGTTCAAATAAAGACCGAGGTTGAAAGAACGAGCGGGATCAAAAGCACAAATAACAAAAGCCTTAAAATAGAAATCAAGAAAAACATTAACAACGGGAGCAAGATAATAACAAGGTCGAGTTAGGCTATAACGAGATCGATATGGAAAGTAAAATAGTCAATTATGTATTAAAATAGGCAAAACTGCAGGTGAATCGCAATAATTAAAGTGAGAAAATTCTTGCATACTTGTAGACATAACTGGGTTTTTTGCAACTTCTTTGAAGATATTAATGGATTCGTGTTCCGGGATGGGCGTCTCTTCGTTCAGTATTTTTTTTCAAATACCTACCTCAATATTCCGTGGGATGATAGGTCACAATATGTAAATAATTTGTGTTTTTTATATAACTGTCAATTTATAGAGCGGCATACAAAATCTGTTTGTTGGTTAATATGTAGATAACACTGCTTTTTGAAATCGCTCTAACTTAAATAGAATTGTTGTCTAACGAAAAATGTACACTATAATTATTATATATTTTTATATTGTAAATAATATTTTTATATTGTATATAACATTTTTATATTGTATATAAAGAATTATTGCCAGGTTCAAATTGTGGACAGATTTGTCACACTTTAGAGGGAAACAATTCTGTTGCAGTCTTACATCAGACTTTGTGTTTACTAATGTTGAACACGCCGTTTTTGAAGCTTAGTTGTAACATTCGACTCAGGAATTTGCAAGTTGTAATAGCGCAAGATGCCAACACTCACCATAAAATTTTCCATTATCCAAAGTGCGCATTTCGATTTCTTACAGTCATTTTTTTCTCATAGTCACGCATCGTGATAGTTTCTCATTTGTGTTGAATTCTAATAGATTAAGTTGTACATAGAAAAAAAAATATTTAAAGACATTTGTATAAGAATGTTAGATGTCATTTACTGTAAAACAAGAAAATTGAAAGACAATAAGACGTTGTCTAAACACGCGGCAGCGTGTCCACTCTAGTTTAAAATATCAAAAAAATTAAAAGGAAACTGGCAACGCGCCGTGTATAATATTACATGAACCATTTCGAGCTAATTTTGACTCATTTACAACTCGTAAACTATTTTATCTACATAATTGAAGTTTGGCGCATTTATTAAAATTTTCTAGTTTATATAGAATTTAAAATTTCATTGACGCAACTCAAACGGTTAATGATATATTCACGTTTAAAAAACTGGCATTTTTATGACTGACTCACTCATTCACTGACCTATATCTCAATAAACCTAACTCAATTGTAGATGATCTAGAAACCTGATATTTGATAACAAAGTCTGTTTATGCATAGACAAAGGAACAAATCTTAAAACTGAAAATTATTAATAATTAGTATCAAAGTAATAACGACGATCAGTATGAAATTTGCAAAGATAACGCAAGTAAAATTACAATCAAATTTAACTGTAATTTAATATACGAACTAGAAAGTGTCAAGACCAAGTTTCAGATACTAACAAATGCATATTTTCAACAAGGACAATTTCCTATTTGTTTATGCCATTCCGGTCTACAAGTTCCAAGGCCTTAGTCTGGACAGCGCTCTTCTCAAGATAGGCTCCTCGATATTTAGCAAAGGAAAAGCTTATGTTGGTCTCTCTAGAGTTAAAACATTAGACGGATTAGATCTGATAAATCTAGATCCCAATCAAATCAAAAGCACTAGAAAGTTCTGTAAACAACCACCTGCACACGTTATACCACCCTGACTTGGCCTAGCAAAAATAAGTAGAAAACTTTTCAAAAAAATTGCAGATAATGAGTGGATTGCTCATTTCACATATACAGCAATATACGGAAAATAGTACAAATATAAAACACAGTGTAAACGTAAACAAAGAGATTTTACTAACAACTATGTATTAATCATTAATAGCAATAATTTCTGCACAAAAAGTCACAATATTCTATCAAAAAAATAAATGTGAAATTATGGTGAAGTTCAATATTGAATAACGCATCATTTTCGACTTTGTCGACATAAGAATTGAGGTTTTTATCGATGCCAAGTTCTGTGTTCACTCAGGATGTAATTCAAGCTCAAGATTTGAATTGGCTTTTTTTTACTAACAAAACAAATTTTAGAAAATTATTCTAAGTATAATATTAACCTAACTGTACAAGTCCAGTACAAGCAGGTAGTACACTAACTTGAAAATATAATGTAGTCTGTACTTAAAAAATAGCAGAGTCAAATCTTGATCTTGAATTACAGCCCCAGTGAACACAGAACTTAGTACCGATGTAGATCTCTATTCTCTTTTCGGCGAAGTCGACAACGACGCATTATTCAATATTGACTTTGCTATCATTTCATATTTATATTTTTGATGAGATTATAAATAACAAATATTGTATAGACGTTTTATTAGAATATTTAAACAACATCGATTAAATTTACTATTCTATTGTGTGACGTGTTAATACGTGGAAATCCATAATTAGTGGTTTGCATGCAATATACATTAACGTTCAGTATGCACCCCATCGCTGACCGTCGACCCTTTATTGATGATGGTTTGTGACTGCTGGTAGAGAGGCTTTTATCACCTTTTGATCTATAGCCCAGTGCATGACTACGTGTTACAATCTTGGGAGTGCACCTGTAGCTTGTTTTAACATTCTATACACTCTCATGGATATCATTATTTCTATTTTTCTGAGGATGTGTCTAGTTGGCATGAAATGTACATAAAAATAATAATAGAACTATTTAGCAGTATAAGATAAATAATGAACACTTCTTAGGTGTTCGATATCTGATAACCCTATCAAATTAATATTCAATTTTTTTGAATAGGGATTCGCAATGGAAGAACAGATTCGAGGGTCAGCCATGGGTTGCATGTTGTATGTTAACGCATATTGCAGGCAAGCGTCTACATTAACTAATGTTGACATCATGTTATAGTACAGATAAAAACAATACTTAAGACGCAAATGTAAATAGCAAATATTGTTCAGACGTATTATTAGAATATTTAAATAATATCATTTAAATTTACTAATGTTGACTTCAAGTTATGGTATAATTTATTTGCATTTTGTTGTATATATAAAAATAACTCTTTATATGACATAGTGAAATATCGATTAAATATTAAACGAATTGAAATCAGACTCTCGAATTCACGCCGATTCTTTGTGAATTGTATTTCTGTTTTTTTTTGACAAAAATATAATAATCGTTAAGGATAATGAAAAAATTTAAGCTTAAAGCAACAAGACAACTTATAATAAAGATTTTTGATATCTGGTGATTTTTTTAATTGACCTTTATTTGATCTGTATGCTATTGGGTAGAGTTGGGTAGCTAAAACTTTTAACGTAACAGCAACACATTTGGTGAAGCGTTACCTCCCGCAACCTTTTCATTTCAGATGATGATTGGACCTTTGCTAGCTAGCTCACTGCCTTGCGACCAAGGAATTTGTGATTCCTTGTTCACGACCGTTGTTACCGATACAACAACTTCCTCTGGGACTGATAGTTTAAATTGCACTCTCTGAGGCACGAAGCGAGCAGTGTTCTGTTCGATTTAATTGAGAACCCATCGATGAAGACCTCAATAGAGGATAACACTCTCTACTAGTCGGCCACAGCGGCTCATGGAGGCCGCATAAATAATTTCACTACCATGCTCAGCTTGGTATGTTGTACATCGTACAACTTAAGGGCGAAATGTATGCAACAAACACTAACGTAAGACCCTGAATTTTGAAAAAAATTAAATGTGTTATTTATTTTTAGGTTTTTAGATAACGATTTTAAAATTGGAGTCGAGGGAACATCGCACGCTATTTTGTAGCCATGTACATTTTAATTGATTCTTTAAAAATTGATACGGGTCAAAAAAAGAAAACGATTTATTTTACGGAATATCAAATAAATAACTAAAGTGACTTAAAATTCTATTAAAAATTATAATACTAAATAAACTATTATTTTCAATGTACACTAACGTATGTAATGGTTTGTAAATACGATATTATAAATTGCATACTAGCGGACCCGACAGATGTCGTCCTGCATTGGTTTGCCTGCTATTGGCGGTTTCAGGAAACGCTTTTGGGATAAACTATATATTAAGCGATAAGTGGCATTGAGTTTGATATTACAATATTTTCCCACCGTCATTGTGCGATTTTCTGTCGCTGAAAGCAAAATTAAAGAATAAGTGCAATTTCTCGACGATCGTTGGAAAATATTGTATTTCATATCTATAGAAATATAATGAACAGAAATCGAAATGTCAAAACAACGTCAAGCTAGGACACAAGTTAATAGCGAATTTATTGATGCGTATACTTCAAATACCACAGAATTCGATATTAGCGCTACCCTCGGTAGATACACACAGGTAACTACGAAAACTATTCTCAGAATCATTTGTGGACTTCACAGAAGATTTTAAGAGTCGGTTATACATTTAAAAAATTTTTAGATTGTGATGGGGGATGAAATATTGGAGTTGTGTGTTCTGATAAGCAATAAGAAAAACTTTTCATCATAATCGGTCTAGCCACTTATGAGGAGTTCTAACAAACGAACAGGAGATTTATACACCTATATATAAACGTATTTATGTATTTGTAAGACTATTTTCCCTCGAGAAGACATACAGATAGTCAACTGGTTATATCCATAAAAATGTCTTCCAAATATTCTTCAATTGTGTATTAACCTTTTTACCTTTCCGCTATGAAAAATGAAAATATTTCAAAAAAATGGAAAATTACTAATACTTTTCAGTTTGATTTTCGAAAATCATTTTGATTCTCGTACCTCATAATACTTTATACTTCACAAAAAAATATGCTATTTTTAGTATTAGCACACAACTCTAGTGATGTGCTTACGCGCGCTGTTATTTTGATAATCAATGCATTCAGACAATTATAAAAGCATTACACATCAGAAATTTGAACTTGTACGGCGTACTTCGTTTAAAAATGATTGGATTGTTTTAGTTTTCGCTAACAACTAAATATTTACATCAACACACGATCTCTTAAACTGCGTAAGTAAAAGATTGTGCTTCTAGTGTACAAGTATTACACTCATTAGTTGTAACTAAACCTTTAATTTATGTATTCAAAATAAAAATAAAAAAACAATTTAATATCGATGCAGGCCGACCGATATTTAGTTCCTTTAATACAGCACTTAAACTTTCTTAACGCTAATACGATGAAACTCTATTCGGCCAACGTCGCCTTCAACCCCTGAGATTCGCCTGATTTATGAGCGTCTAATTATTCACACCCCTTTGTCGCGCGAAACTGTATTTCAGGGGTTGGTGGAGCATTCCGCGCGGCCGCGCCGGGCGCACGCGCATGAATCGACTCCACGGCCGCCGAAGTGTCAACTCGGTCACGTTTATTTGACTGCTCGTGCTTCAGCGAGTTGACGCGAGTTAATGGGAACCCGAGCGAGTTGGGGCGGTTTGTTTACTAATGAGACCGTTTCAAGGTTTGGATTTATTCTTAGACGGATGTTAAATTTCCGGCTTTGCGCGTAGACGGTAAAAGAATTTATATCAGTATTCGATTCATATTCAAAAGCAAAATAATTTATACCAGCTGGTCAACTCAACGGTCACTATTCGACCATAATTCGTTATTTTTTTTTTAAGTTCGAGCGTTATTGAGTTTTTTTTTTGTTGAATAGTATTATCTCTATAATTATTACATTTAATTTGCTTGAATTCTATTCTATTAGGTCTGTTGTGAGTATGCAATAATACAATAGGGTATGTTCGTTATATCTATTATATATTGTTAAGGGTGTAACTCTCCGAGAGGTATATCTCTTAAGAAGAAGACCAAAGATTCGAGTATTCGAAATGAAAGAGTATTGATATTATTATCAATATTTTTATTGATCAGTTCTTCAATAATTCTTTCTATTATTTCCGGACTTTTACTTATTAAATTATTGTAACAATACATTCTTTATCACTATGAAACTTGTAAACTCGGGCATCAGCCCTCGTCCCCTTTCTCCGTATTTCTCTCTAGTTCTACTCAATTGTTATGCGCGAGCTCGGATTCAAATATTCTATTCTACTCTAATTTTAAATTGAAAACGAACCCTCGAAGCCTCATTTGCGAGCACGACGGTCGGATACCTCACATGGCACCTACTCCTTCTACAATATCAATAGATGTAACGAACTGTAAACGGTAAAAATTATATTCAGTATTGTAAAAAAATGTAAATTACAGATTTAAGTACCGTGAAGTGCGAGAAATAGATAGTTTTTAATAGAGGCTTCGACTTTACGTCGAAGGTGCAAAAAAACTGATTGTTTTCAAAAATGTTGAATTGACATTAAAACTTGGCAATAGCTCCTAAACACGAAAGAAAAAGAAAATCGGTTGAACAATAGAGGAGAAAGAGGTACACAACTATTTTATCTATGCCGATTTATACACAGATATTTTAGTAGCGATTATTTGACGAGTTGATGCATAAAATGTATTGTCACTTTCCAAAATAAATTCATGACGCTATATTTAGAATCGGGTAGTGGATTATTGTAACAGAAATTGGTGAATCAAAATACTGATATGTTTTATCTAGTATCACAAACTTGTTATTTCAAGTAGATTGAATAAAATAAATTTATAAACAAGAAATCTTTCACTATGTAAAAGGAATCAAATTAATTTATCGAATTATACACTAATAAGTGCTACCCTTGCGTGTTTTATATATTTTTTTAAATATTAGATTAAGAAGAACGGAAATATTTTACAATTATTGATGAATTCAATAGTTTGAATGCGTCATCATGAAGTAATTTATAAAAATAGAAAATGACTGTATAGATTAAGACTTACAAGTCAGATCAAAGAGCCATTATCGATTCTTGCTACTAAACGAAAAGAAAAAAAACATAATATGTAGACAATTTTCTGAATGAATATTTATGTGATTACACATCAAACGACGCTTCGCTGTTTACATTCAAATGTTGGTAGTCGATCACCATCCATCATAAGGTTGCGACCGAAGGCTATATTGTATAAAAACGACATACAACCACATCAGAATAGGGCCAGGGACATTCCGTTCACATTCCCCTTAGGGATTTTCCCCGAGCGGCCGTCGAAGATGTTCTTCTATAGAAGGAACGAGTGAGTATCTTTAGAAACAAGAATTGCGTTATTTGTTTCTAATTAAAGAAAAGCAAATTTAAGCGTATTTGTCCTTAGAGAACTCAATTTTTCATAATGTAAGTTCAAGCAGTTTAATTGCATATACAGTTAATTTCCTATAAATTGTCCAATTCTATGAGCTCGAAAAGCGAACGTGAGGATTCCGAAGGTATCAAGAGCTTATTTAACCCTTAATGTCTAACTGTGATTAAAATCATGTATTTACAAATAATCTACGCTAGAAAAACAAAACGAGTTGTTTAAAAATATAACTATTTTTATAAGTGAAAAAAAAAAATACTTTAGAAAAAGGGTTTGCACCGAACAAATTATACAGTTTTATATTAATTCTATCCAGAAAAAAATCCGTTTAAATAAGCTATTAAGCTAGTTTAAGGAAACAATTAATTACCACACAAGCTATTTAAAATTTAACCCGGTTTTATTCTCATGGCTAAAATATTGCCTAATTTTCTTTCAGACATCTTCCTACGAAACATTGTGATTCTCACCGAATTTCCAAAAGTAGTTCTAAATCAATTTCATAGCTTATGTTTAATTTGTCAGCCTTCGGGAGCTTTCAGTAGTCCACGGGTAGTTTTAATTCAGCTTTTGATGTCTTCCGAATTCATAGAACAATCATACGAAAAGAATTTTCGAAATATAGTTAGGCGAATAAAACTATAAAAAATCATTAGAACGGTTAACAATATGCTGGTTCGAGTGAAAGGTATGACTACCTTTACAAAGGCTACACTTATTTCGGCGGCTTATTCTAAAGTTTTCTAGTTCCAACCATTGAGAGATCGTAAGTTCGATTTGGAGATTGTCAGCTGGTCGCGGGAAAAAATAGGTTTATGTATTCGTTAGGCGTAAGTCATTAATGTGGTAAGTAATGTAATGTAACGCGAAAAATAAATTTTTGTTACCGAAATTCGATTTGATCGAAATTTAAAAAATACAATTTTCGAATTCGTTAAACGTAGCTTAGTAATGTATATAAAATAAAGTAGGCATATAAAGATAACAATTTATAGTTCGGTCAACAGATAGTTTTTAATTTAAATTTTGTTTTAAACAACATGAAATTTGTGTTACACAATGCAATTCTTGAAATCACTCTTTTTTCAGTTTTATTTTTTGACCTGTTTTGTCAAAATTTTAGCTATAAATTAATGACAAATATCGGTTTTTTTTTTGATTAAGTAATTCCTACAGTTTTCGTTTTAAAAATTTGAATTAAATTTTCGAGTGTCTAACTCAATCTTGACTCCACAATTATGATAACTTCAAGTCTCGATGATCCAGATTTCATATGCAACTTGTTCCGTAGGAATGCGAAAATAATGAAATATATGTCGAAAATATGGAAAGTTGGGCAAATTCTTGGAATAACCTGTTTAACTTTCGAGGACGAACCCAAAGTGAATCCATTTCTACTGTTATACATCGTACTGTCTGCATTGATCGCATGTAAGTACTACAGTACCATTGATAGTTAATTTTAACTTCTATAATAAGCTGGTATACTGTTTGAGGTTACTTTGCTGACAATCACTTACCCATCGTGTTTGTGTACAATTAGCGTGTAATGATTTTTTTTTCTCCCAAGACACGTATAATAATTAAGTTTGAAATATTTTATTTGATACAGAATTATAAGCAAATACCATCAGAACAAATATTGCATTTCTGATTGTTGTGAAATGTTTAATTTATTTAATAATTTGATTCATAAATTTATCAACTTGATATTTCTTGTTACTGCGACTTAAAGTGCATTTGTTTCATTTCATTTCATTCTTAGTGACTTGTATCAAATGTGAAAAACTTTCAAACCAAGACATATGAATAAAAATTGCAAACCTTATTAAAAATTTAAATAACTCAAAAAAAATAAGACATTTTTGTGCGAATATTAAAAAAACTATATAAGATAGAGAAATAAGAAAAAGATTCTCAAAGAGAAAAAAAGTTCAAAAAAGACAAATGGCTCCTAGAAATTCCTCTCTATAATTAATGCTGTTTATTTAATTATAATATATTTGTTCAAAATAGGGCTCTGCTCGGGCGGCGCTGTTGTGAGCTCGAATACACCTTTGAAGATGATTTATTTTGTCCTATAAGGAGTTTAAAAAAGTCATGGAAATGTATAGACACTTACAGAAAATTTTGTAAGATTTTTTTTTCGTTTGTGTTGTAATACAGCAAGAAGTTTCTTTCAGATATTTTGATTGACGTTTCATATTTTAAAATAAGGTTTTATTTGCAAACACCAAATACGAGAAACAGCACAGAGTACATCGCGTAAAATTATTATTTTTTCATATTGTATGAAAAGTAATAATAATAATATGAAAAACTAACTGAGAATGGGAATTTCTTTTTTCACTTTCTCATATTTATTAATTTATTATTTTAAAATAAAAGGTTTCCGAGTTTTTAGGCTAAACAGATAGACAGACAGACACAAAGGGTTTATTTTCTTTCACACAAACCTTGTCCTGATAATAACGAACACGACAAAAAAGAATAAAATTATCCAATTTGGTGCAATAGTTCGGAAGTGATGCGCGTACATACATTTTGGCGATCTATTTTTATATAATAATATATAGACTAGCTGGCCCGGCAAACATTGTTCCGCCCTTTTTTGTTTGTTCTCGCCCGTACAACTAAAGGCCGTAGCTGCGCCAGCGTGGACGTATAAATTCCTTCATCTTTTGTGTCGATCGATTTCTAACTGAATACCCGTATCGTTTTCGATTCCGCAGCCGGTCACACATTTGATTGTAATCCCGACCCCACATCCGTTTTCAACCTCAGTTCCGTTATCCGTTTCGGTCCCGGTCCAGCTTGCGATTCAGTTCCGATCAGATTCTATACTCGTCCCGTTCGCAATTCTCTTCTCCACGCCGCTTTCGAGCCCGATTTCGCTACTAGTCACAATGCCAACTTAGACGAAGCCGTAAAGATTAAATAAAAGGATGTTTGTATATATGAAATCGATAAACTCAGAAACTATTTGACCGATCATTATGAATATTGGTATGTAGATGTATCGGTTGAGCGATACGGAAGTCGGTACAACGCAGCGCTACCTGGTGGCGACTTGCGTCAATGGGGATGGGGATAAAAACCTTCTTCGTGAAAAAATACGTGTACCTACCAATATTCATAACTATCGGTAAAATAGTTTCTGAGTTTATCGATTTCATGTGTATAAACATCTTTTATATATATATATAAGAAAGATGATTAGTGGTACAGCGCCACTAGCAATGCATAATATCAAATATGGGTCTGAAGGTACACACTGCTAACATTTTCTTCACCAATATGTAGATTAAAATGTCGAAGGACCTTTGCTTTCACACTAAACCAAAATGTAATAATCAAAATTTGTAGGAAAAGAAGATTCATTCTCCAAAGTCTTTAAAAGCATGTGTTAAGACGTTGCTTATATTCTAGAAGATAACTTATATCCGAGGTGTCATAGTAGTCTTAGAAGTACAATTAGATCGTTGCAATAGAACTAATAGTGTTGTCATTTCTGATAATTAATTTTGTTTCAGTGGCATCTGGTATCTACACAACATTCTTTATGGTATTATGGCGCCCTTTCAATTCGGAAATTGCTGCTTTTGTCATAGGCTTGTCCATGGCTGTTGTGGTGAACATGGCATTGTCTGTGTATTTCAATCGTAAAAGTTCCCTGAAAGTTCTATTGAAACTTTTACAGACGGTAAGCTATTAAGTATTATTCTCAGATTGAACACATTTATTTGTTTGTTCAATATTACAAGAAAAAAAATCAATAAACGTTTAATTTTTTGTTTATTTTCTATTTTCAGCCTGTGCAAAATTATAATTATCACATTAAAATAAAGACACCTAAGTTGATGGTTCTACTCTGTGTACTTTGTCTTATAATTTCATGCCACATTTGTTTTCAACAATTCACACTAATGGTTTATGAAGAAGGTATGCGAATTAAGATGATAACCTCAATTTGTTTAAAAGTCAAAATATTTGTATACCGACGAGAATGCAAATCGGACTTGCATGTGTTTTTTACGTTTGTGCATGTGCATTCAAAAATTAAATTTGTGATTCAACGCATATTGAAGATATAAGATTCTGATGGTTTTTTATACTATTAACAAATTTTAGACTTGTTCTTAATTTGAATAAGCAACTAAATAAAAAAATAAATAAAAAGTTGTACGTTATGTTATTTGCTAGACAATTGGTATTAGAGCGCGTCAACTTCTGCATACCTGGGGACATACGTAATGAACAAACTTTTGACATTTTTCATCCTCATATATTCCTTGTTTTATACATTTCATGTTGCATAATTTTATTACTATTGTTATTGTAAACTAACGCCTATTTCCCAGAAAGGTGAGCAGAGACCACAAATTATTATTAATTTTCATATGGGACCATCTCAGCATATCTCACTCGCTTCACTGGCATTCATTGAACTTTAAATGCAAGCTCATCGGTTTCGGGTGGTTAAAATTTGGTCCTTTCTTAATACTGTTAATAAATAAATTTGGTCTGCATGGAAACAATTTGATCTGCATAATTTTATCGAAGGATACTTAACAAGCATATTTACGTTAGATATGATTAAAATAAATTTTCTTATTACTTTGATATTCAATTATTAACAAACTGTTTTCCACATTCTCTACAATTTCCTTGTAATTGACAGATTATTTTTTTCAGAGCAAAATCGATAATATAATATCCTAAATTATTTTATGGACTTTTCGTTATAATGCATTGAAATGAATTGACCACATATTTTTGAAGCAAAACGCACGCATTAATTGCGACTCTATCTGCGGCCGAAATGTATCAAATTCCGTGAAATACTTTACCAGCGAATTTTGTCAATACTACAACCTACTTAGTAATATGCGTATATTTGCTCTAATACTTGCATTTTTAATAACGACAGCCTGTGATATTCATCGTTACTTTAACTTTTAAAGTACGCCTACGAAGCGATATACGGGTATATCAAAATAACTAATCCAATTAACCTTAAAGAAGCGTTTAATATATCTTGTCTTTGACTTTTTAACATTTAACAAATGATTGAAAAGAAAATAGAAATAATTGTACAAATTTTCATTGCTTAACGAAGGAAGACGTTCGAACATTACCTGAGTAATATAACTATTGAAAGTAGATTTACAATTATTTTATGTTTAATTTTTAAAATATCTAAACACAGAGACCCAAAAAAAATCATAATACCTAGCGTGCTGTCCGCAGTTTGAATTTCAATCTTGTTTTCGGTTCTAATCCTGATTCCTATTTCGACATCTACAAATATTTCCCGTATTTACAGTCTTCTTTGTATACATGTTTAGCCAGATGACTTGTAAAACAATTGATTATTTTACAATGTCATTTCAGGGCACCACCAAAAATATTTCAAAAAATATCGTCAATCGCCAAAGGCTTTTCCAAAATATTTTGTTTTATACAAAATAGTAATGTTTATTTAAAGGTTTCGTTGTCGAAATGGCAAAAACGAAGCATTTATAATTTCATCATGTCTGTCCGCATGTGAAAGGCATTTTAATCAAATCTACACGATGTATATTGATAAAATTTGAAGTATCTTGTATAAGCCGCTACTTAGTTTGATAGTTAAATAACAAAAACAGATATTTCTAAGGGCGGCACTACATACATGTAACAAAAGCTAAAATTTCGTCTTTAGTGCATATCTTTGTCGTAACGGCTACAGAATCCTACATTGAGCATGCCCGACATGCTCTTCGACTATCCCTTTACTACTTTTCATCCAAAATGTATAATTTAATTAAATCTGTAAAATGGATAGGCCAACAACAGAATGTCTTTTGGATATGAAATATTAGTATGGGTATTAGTTTCAAGACTCTTAAATTAATTCAGTAAGTAAAGTACGTACAAAAGCTAAAATTTCGGGGGAACATACTAAAAATTGTTACGGTTTTTACCTTCTCTTAGGTTCACTACTATTTATTAATAACGTGAGCTACATTTGTTTTTAGAACCTTTTTTCATAAAATTAGTAAGATTTACAGAAGTAATGACCGTCATGAAGGTTATAGTATATAAATTACTTTTCTTGTCATTAATCTATTTTCTGCCCGAGAAATTGTACGCCATGGTGCACAAACTGAAAGACGTCCTGAAACAAGCTGTGACAGGTAATTTAATGTTCAATTGCTTAGTTAAACTCTGACTAATTAAGTACGCACTTTAGTAGCTCTTACTAATAGATACTTTAATACTGTAACTATTTACTCGATGTTCGCATTGAATACCATTTTTTTAAGATATGTTCCAATATTTCACTTTCAATGTAACTGACAAATTTCGTGATTTTTTTTTTCATGTATTTCTTGCTAATGTTTATTATTATTTTAGACGACAATAACATACGCATCACAATTCTAGAATTTAAACAAATTGTGAAAATCCAACAAAATCTACGAGAAGCGGTTCATTGTTTTAGCACAATGGTTGAGATGCCGATGTTCTTGCTGATTTTGGAGAACGCTCTACATTTCATTTTAGGGCCTGGCAAACTCGTCGTATTTGTCAGATGGAGTAAGTCAAATAAATTTTAGTTGGTATACAAAAGCGTATTACGGTATTATTTATTATATCTATTCCCTTAGTATGCTATGATAACGTCATCTATTTTAGTGCTTAAAAGAGTAGTTCTTATCATTTTTGATTTTATGACGATTCAGTTAAATGTTATTACATTATCATCGATATTGTGTATTTTATTTAAAAAAATATTTCAATCAAATATTTCAAAGAGTGGTCAAAAGTGTCGGCTTTGGACGTGCGTGAAATTTTGCAATAGACTTTTAAATATGTTGTTTAAGGAAAAATTTAAATTCTATAATGAAAGAAATCTTCTAATTCTTCTTTTTCTTTCAAATTTTCGTGCATTGTCTTCCGGTTCTGAGCTATGTTTAAGTCTCTAGCTCGCCGGGAAATCAGTTTTAAATCGATTGCAAAATTTTACCCGCACAGACAAAGAATCAGTCGAAAAGGCAGATAGCCAAAAAAGCTAATTAATAAAATTTTGTGAATTTATGTACCTAGTTGTTTTGTAGGGTTATTTAACCATATTCCTGAGGCACAGGCTTTTACCATTTTCTCATTTCATGTCGAGATAATGAGTCGCTTAGACTTTAAGACGTGTATATAGCAAATTTTTTCTTTCTACTGCTGCTATTTTTTTTATTGAATTTATCCAATTACTGAAATTCGAAATAAAAACAGGAAATTTTTAAATACAAATTTTCTTTTTATGCTAACTTTATTATAAGTATTACATTAGATTTTTATTTATTATATTTCAAAGCTGCATTCTTTACTATTCAAGTTTTCTACATCGAACTCTTTGGCTGGATTGCGTTACAACCACGATGTACTTCGCATTGTAGCAATGATGCATAAAAAATGATGTATAGCATGTTTCATTTTTATATGATGAAAGTATGATCTATAGATTGATCGTCATTGAAGTAGTTACGAAAACGTCATTAAAATCTATGAGGGTGGAAAAAATTAATAACAAAATCATAAATTTAAATCTCTTTACTTAAGTGGCCTTGAAATTGCTACACAAGAAGGTGATACAGAAGAATGGTATTTGCTTAATTATTAATTAAAGAAACAAAGTAAATTCGCAAATATACATATCTACCTAAATAGAAGAAATTCAAAAATAAGATTATTAAAAACTTTTACAAAATATACTTAAAACAATTAACAATAAGATTGGTAGCCATCGTGAAAAATAGTTCAATGTGAGTGGATTTCAAAAAGTTTGTGGTGGGAAGCTTAGAGATAATGTATTTTTATGTTTTCTTTTAAGCTAACAGCTGAGCAAGCTTACGTTCCATCCATGTCTTTATTATCACTCTCTCTGTGACTGTCAGATTGTTACTACTGTCATTATGCTAGGGATATTTTCAACAAATAATTATTGTTAAGAAATTGATATAAGCAATCAATTTCTTATATATTTTTTATTAGTTTCCCATTAGTGTATATTGAAGCCTTTTTATTAATTTATAAATAGTACAAAAAATTTTAAGCCCTAAATTTTATAACATAAATTTTATGCCATAAAACTTTGAAGTTCTCATTTGAGCACAAAGTCTTAAATTAATTACTGGGACCTTTTTATTTTATTAAATTACGTTACCATAATAAATTATAGACACAATATTTCAGTGTTATGCTATAGATTAATGTCGAGGTCTTAAATTTTAGAAGGCTTTGATGGTGAGGAGGTTATCCTGATTACAGGATCGCGCAGTTTCATTTAATTTATTCATTTTTTAAAAATAAACATAAATATAAAGTTTGAAGTTGATGCCATTATGCATCTAGTTTCTTCCTAATTTTGGTAGCTACACTAAATTATCGTTAAATTTTCAACTCAAACAGATATCAGCGAGCATTTCAAAATTAGCTAGCCTGCTTTCGCCTAACAGACAGATAGACAAGTGTGTTAAATAATAACATGAGATGTTCACTGCAGCAATGCGTAAGCGCAAATGTTAGAATAGTTCTGTCTGTATCAGATTTGTATTTCAATACCACTTCTAACCAATATACGAGTATGTTAGTATATAATTTTAAAAGTACAGGACGAAAAACAATAAAATTTAAGAACTTGTTCAGTATACAGATTTAATAGAAAATGGACTTGTATAGAAAATTTTTTTAAAGATCTGTTCTTTAAGATACTTTATTAGTTTTAGTAAAATAAAATGCATGATCAATGAAAATATTGCTAGGTATTAGATAAAATTTGACTTATGACATTGTAAATGTTAATAGGCCAACTCCATCCGGAACCCGATGTAGTCATGCAGGTTTTGGAATTGATATGTTATTACCTATGGGTTGAAGTTGCGATCCAGCCTTTTCATCAAATTTCCACTTTGGTATGTAAAAGTATAATAAAGTGAATAATCATTAAGAACATCTGATCAAGTGTGAATGAAATTTGGATTGCATGTCGCAAAAGAGACCGGCAAAATGAGCCTGAAGCTCATGTGACATACACAAGAAATAAAACAAAATGAAAGGATTAAAACAATTTTTTTTTTCATATTTTTAAGAGATGGAGAAAGAAATTTTATTTATTGTTAAAAAAACCTAAAAAGAATAATATTGAATGTGCGAAAAGGGCGTCGATTTAACGTTGATTAGATAAGCTGTGGCAAATGTTACGATTAGTGTAAGCATGAAACTTCTTGTAAATCCTGCAAGATATGATGACAAATATTGCTATTTTGATAAGAAGTTTATATTGTGCACTTAAATGAAATTTCATAGTCCTCTCTACTCTCTCCTATTTAATATTTATAGAAATTTCATATAAAAGTTACATATTTGGCATAATTTCTTATGATCATTTTCATTAATTCCTGTTTCCGACCTAACCTGAATATTTTTGATATCCATCCCACCTAAACATTTGACATATCATTACCATTAAATTAACCTAAAATGAAATTTCACTAATTTTTATCGTATTTAATGGAAATACTGACTTTGATCTATATAAAGCATGAAGTTCTTAGTTAATCCAACAGCGATTAGAAATGAGAGCAGCTTCGGATTCAAATATTCACACATTCTAATATTCTTCCCGATTGGATGAAACCCATGCCTTGATATTCTCACTGGCTGTGACGATGTTAGACTAGCTTTAATTTGGGTCTTGTTCAAATATCTAATTTGGAGTCGCCTTAACTTCTATAGATTTACAGACATCATCAACTTTTTCATCCATCTCTTCGAATACACTCAGACTATTACAAAAAAAACACTTCAACCCGCATTTTACTCTTCAGGGAAACATTATGCGTAACGAATGGCAAAAACCTGGCACTGCGATCCTGCTTAAGTCTCTTCATTTCCCAATCATGTTTCTAATTTTAAATGTTCTTATAATTTAGATATTTTATACATTACATATTCTATTATATGGTCAATAAATAGTTTTATTTCCAGGATGACGAAATGAACCACTTGCTAAACGACTTCCTGCTTCTACATCTGGAAGACGGCCGCGACCGCGAGGCCTTCGTGGAGCTGGAGCGCGCGGTCCAGCAGCGCTGTGCCTTTCCTCTTAGTTTCAACTTTCTTGGCATCATGAACGTCAACAGAGGAATTATCGCTGAGGCAAGGTTTTCGTTACATATTTATTTTACATATCATTCGTATAAGATTCTCTCTATTATTCTTTCATTATCTAACATAACGCAAATTTAAATGTAACTTCTAAGTTATAGCAATCACGGTGTATACAAATTATGGTTTAAACTTTAAGGATTACTATTAAATTTAAATAGATAACCGTTTCTCATCCTAAAATTCAAACAATTGTTGAGTTTTAGAATTCAAATAAACTGTAAAGAATCATAAAGGACTTGTTTTGTGCTCATATGAATACGTATTCATATGAGCACTAACAAAATATCCCATTTTCTGCCTGCGTAATATAATAATAACGTAGTATTTCACTCCTAGTAAGATTCATCTATTGTACATAAATCTATCTTCAATGATATAAACGAAACGTAATTAAAGCCTAGCACATTAAGGAATGGCATTGATATACATGACCGTCGTGTTAGAACAAAACTAATTGTACTAGCCCCGAGCTAGGCTATATTGTGCCAGAATGAAAAGCTCAGTACATACAACAACCTTGACTTAGACTTGAAATTAGGACTCCTCTCATTAGAAGCGAACGCCATGAATAGTAACCGTAGAAAATGTGGGGTGGGAGTTAATGGAGTAGGAGTGTAATCTTACTCTTACAAACAACAATCAGATTGAACAAAGAATGGTTATATTTTCATATATGAAATTTGCAATATTAAAATACGATACGTTTAAAATATAAATATATAATATATTTTTAATGTTTCAGATGTTCGGAGCTTCAGTTACATATTCCATACTATTAATTCAATTTTATCATGGTTTCTTTTGATTTAGACTTGAAACATGTAATTAATTTTAAATTCTAAAAATGTCGTAATTAGTTTAATAAATATTATATGATAAACTAGTATAATTCCGTTGTTTAATTGTGTCGATTTCATGAAAAATGTTTAAAATATCATGCAAGGAGATCACCATATTATTTAAAACGGTAAGTAAATGGATTAAAAAAAGAAATTTGATTGTTATGATTAAAATAAGATCTGAGTTAGGCTTACATGATATTGTAGTAATTAGGCTAGGAGTTGGTAGCACGTGAGGCATCCTGCCTCCGTGCTTGGTCTCTCGTGTGTGAATGTGGGCTCGCGTTCGATTCAACGTTTGATTATGAAATTCAAATAAAACAAGAGAATAGGAAAGACGGTGAAACAAAAAAGAGTTGACGAGGACTCATGCCCAAGTACACAAGCATCGATAGTAATAAAAAAATGGATTGTTGTAAGTAATACAGTAGAAAGACCGTACTGAAATTCGTAAGGAGAGATAATGAAGAACCGATCGAAAAACAGATCTAGGTTCGCGTTATCTTGTATTTAAATAATGGAATTTCTGGACTTCACCAAAAATCCTTAAGGATACCCCTCAGCAGTACGTTTCACATTTTGTATATATATCGTGTGTTATGTCCGAAATGGCCTAATTGTTTTTTAATTTAGACTAAATGAACTTTAGGAACTCATTAACCATTCAACTCTCATATTGCATTAAAATCGCATAAACTATATTTCATATATACAACGCAATATAGTGTTTTTTTATCAAAAGTGTTTATATTCTTATATATATGGTAATACATCGTTTGTGTTGTCATTTTCTTAGAAAGTGTTTGTGAATTAAATTAAAATAATTACGAGTTTGTTTCTTTAGTTGTATTACTAGCCTTATTAAAAAAAAATGAAGTACTTTTATCATAAACACTTATGAAGTAGTTGGAAAATATCAGCCAAAAGCGATTCCAAATCCTATAGAAAGGATTCGGTATTGTACAAGGCGAATTTTTACAAACATAAAAATAAATATTGTGAAGTCATAGAGAGAAAAACGTTAAATAACAAAAAGTACGTAATCAACACCATTTGTAGTTTTATTCGAATGGATTTTATTATGCGTTCCTTAAATGAATGCGCCGGTTGCTGGTCGGAGTTGTCCTTATTTACCCTATCAAGCCTTCATACGGTGGCAAATCAAAAGAATGGATGAGACAGGAACTCACCCTCCGGTTTGATGTTACCTTTACTCTTGGCAGCCACCGTGGTTTCGTGCACCATTGCGAGTCCGTGCTGTCCTTAATACAGAACACGTAGAATACACTTGCGGTTTACAATATTGAAATTAATAATTATAATATATAGTATAATGAGCGATTTTCGATCGAGTTCACATTTTATGTACAGAAGAAAGTGAGTGCGGGTAGAAACAAATTGAGGGCGTAAAGGAGGGGGCTATCTGCCACTTTATTCATTAATTTCAAGAATACAACTTAAACATTAAAACTATATCTCGCATAAAACTTTCCTTGAATCCGATCTATTCACACTTAAGACATTCAGGTCGACAACGCTTATTTGGAAAAATAATTAAAATAAATACACGAATGTCAAATCCATCTGCAAGATCTTTCCTTAGTGTCCTGTATCAGTTACATATTTCTTGCATTCGAATTATTGCATTAGTAATGTGTTTCTTCATTTTATACCTATCGTATAATAGGGACAATAGTTCCATTTTCTTGTTTGTCACTTTCATTTTTTAGTTTGACATGATGATATTGTAAAGAGTTTACTCCGTCATTGGTTGAAAACATATATAAAATTTAAAAATATAGTTTGGAATGCTTTGTTTTTATAGTACAATTGATGTAGGCAAGGCTATGGAAAATAATTGAAATAAGTGATTGACAAAGCACTTATACAATACTTGCTTTTATTACAGGTTTTGTGAAAACTTAATCCACATTTTCACAATAGTAAGATAGTTCCAGATTACCACTATTTCATTTATTGTATTTATAGTCAAGTTGATGAACGGTACAAGCGATTCCTTGCACATTTTGGAGCTATATTTTCAGTAGTTACCGCTAATTGTTTCAAACAACCATATATATTTTAATCATATTAATTCATTCTACGTTAATACATCGGCTATTAAATATTTGTATGCCCGGTGCTTCATACAATTAAAGTGTAAACAAAAGTAAGTAGTAAGTATCGTAAAGGCACTACTATTATATTGATTGGAAATAGTTTTTGTATAAATAGAAAAAAATATAAAAACTAATTTTACCCGCCTTCTGGAATGTTGTTATTGTTAAATGCTATTCCATTTTCTAATGATATGACTGAAAAGCAGATCAACTATATCCATAAAAGTAATGCTTTAATTTATAACATGACATAGCGTCATAGTGACACAAATATACATTTCTTTGACATGGATAAATTTAAACATATTTGTTTACATTGTAAAAGATAGGATATTCCTATTAAATTTTTTAAACGACATTTGACTAAGTTGTCAACCCACAATATTGATTCTGCCATATTATCAAATACAGACGAATCTAATTTTAAGATTAACTGCAACTCGCTTTAGTCTGAGGATTTAGTGTGTGAGACGGAATTTTACGGATTTAAACGGGTAGCTCTGATATTAAGAATCCTGAGTCTGAGTCAAATCAGTCTTATTGTAAACGAAAGAGTGATGACAAATAATAATACAAATAATTGCATACTCAACCTGGTGCATCAAAATATTTAGGGCATGGAGAATAAGGAGCTGGAAGTTGAATTATTCATGGGCTGCGCTATCATTGACATAGTATATGTATTGCAGAACAATGGCTCAAAAACTTGCAGCTTCTGTGTGACTTTGCTCATCACCGGGTTACAAGCTCCTAGAGAAGGTCGGGTTCGATACATTGAGAATATTTAACTCTTATTCGAAATAATTTAAAATTTAAGGAAAGAACCGATACCAAAAATCTCTAGAACGAGTGTGGAATTCGAGCGGCTCATTGTGATGACCGTATACTGACCTCCTCATTCATCCTATGATTTATTTGAATCTCTTGTGGATCAAGCCTTATATAAGATAAGTAATAATAACAAATACATTATGATATGTGGTGCTCTTAATGTAAACTTATTAGATGTCACTGTAGTAGGATTCTGGATTTCTTTGGATATTACAATTTGTCAAACCTCTTGTTAGAGCCTACGAGGATCACATCTAATATTGTCAAGACAAATCCTCTAAGGCTTTGTCTTGACAATATTAGCTTAACAATATTTACAGAAACCATATCAAAAAATTATTATTAATAATTTAAAATCGGACTATAGCGTCAGTAAACCTCTTTTCAAGTAGCACTTAAAATAGCACCGAAAACAGTAATAAATTACATACCAGCAAATGAAAAATGAATGCATAAATTATGAAAAAACTGGCCAAGAACATGTCGGACCATGCTCATGAAGGGGTTCTGAAGTCATTATTACAAAGAAATGCACTACAGATGAAAAAATTCTCGCACAGAATAATTATAACCACCTTAGTCGCCTATAACTAGAAAAACAAGTAGATATATTGACTATTACTACAAAACTGGTGTAAACTAAAGTACATCAGCAAAAGAGTGTATCTTCATGGAACTTAGGTTTTTTGCAGAGAAGGGCAGTTTTTTGACTATAACTCATAAACGATTTATCCAATTATATTGAAAATAATTTACTTTAAAAGTGTTTACTGAACTTTATATTTATAATTTTTATTCATATTTTTATGAAAACATACGGTTTAAAAGGAAAAGGAGGTGAAGACACAATTTATGTCACTTTTGGAGCGATTATTTTCGAAAATATTTACTTAATCAAAAACATTACTTAGAAATCTTAGAGTATTTATTAAAAACCTGTCGAAATGCGTGTCATACGTTGATATTTGTTGAAAAAACAAATTTCGGCTTCTATTAAACTTACGGAGTGTCTCACCTAGAAATGTTTATTTTTGTTATTTAACTACCAAACTAAGTAATGGCTTATACAAAGCACTTACACTATTTTTTCAATTTAATCAATAATTAATTGATTAAACTAATTTAATCAATGTACGTCTTGTAGTCTAATAAAATGATTGTGACATACAAACGGACGAATGGACGGACGGATATGATGAAACTATAAGGGTAACGTTTTTGCCATTTTAGCTTGGAGCCCTATAAACACCATGCAGAGGGTTCTGGAACTACAATGCTGTGATGATCCTAATGAGTTATACACCTCGATGTTTAATGTAATAAAAGGGGAATATAATAATTTCCAAGTAAAAAAATATTAAAATAAATGAGTCGTTATCTTTTAGTAATTGGGAAACACTGAGAATATAAAAAATCAAAAAGACATTATATGACCTTAATGATGAAAGGACATTATAATGAAAATTTTGCTAAGTGTGCCTGAAACTACTAAAGAACCTTTAAATGTATATGTATCGTGGCTAGAACAACGTATATTAATAGTAAAGTAATAAAAAGAACAAAAATGCAATTAAGACAATTTGGAGTGTCATAAAGGTTGGGACTGGGAAAATTTGAGATCGCGATCTTATTGTCCAGCTTAAGAGAGATAACAAAATTTAGGAAAATGACATTGATGTTTCTGTTACCTTTGAAAAATTGAAAGATTTGATGGTTGATATTCCAATATCAACCTCCAAATCTCTTAATTCATCTCTCGCTCTTACTGAATCTCTCTGAAGGAAAGTGATCCGTCCAGTAGCATTAATTTGGAATTTAAATATGCAAATTTGGAAGACGTTATTAAGATGTTTAAGTCATTAGAAATGAAAAAGACTGCTGATCTTCATGGTCTGTCAGTTAATCTATTATTAAAATAGTAAAATCTATTCTTAGTTATCTTGCACCACACTTGGCATTTATCTTTATTAGATGTCTGGCGTGCTTCCCGCTTTTGATGAAACAAAGTAAAAGCGTCCCTGTACTTAAAGGTGGTAGTAAATAAAACTCCACCAACTTAAATTCTATAACCGCACTGCCAACATTTAGTAAAATCTTTGAAATAATGATTTTAAATCAAATGTTTTCACAGTTTTGTTTTAATGTCCAGAAAACAGTTCGGTTTTACATGGCGTCGTTCGACAATCGATGCTCATGTCGAATGTGTTCAACAATTTTTTGGAGTCTGCGAGGATTCACGAGACGTGTAGGAAGAATTTTATGATCTCTCCAAGGCATTTGATTGTGTAAATCATGAAATTCTGATCGGGAAGCTATATCATTATGGGGTTATGGACCTGGAATTCGTCCATCTCGAATCATATTTGAATAACAGGATTCAGAAGGTCGATATTAATGAGATAAGATCATCAGAATTTTTGGTCTCTATGGGAGTATCACAAGGATTAGTCCTTGGTCCGTATCTGTCTTTAGTTTATATTATTGACTTACCCAGTATTGTTGGGGATATTCATGAGTTAAAACTGTTTGCAGATGATAGTTTATTGTTATTTAAAATCAAAAGACAACAAACCACCTAGGACGATGTGAATATTGCTGTCTCCAAAGTAGAAAACTGGTTTAATGTGAAAAACCTCCTTTTGAATACGAAGAAAACAAAATCCGTAAAATTTTCACTTCCGAATGTAAAACATGGATATCGCACCATTTTTTACGTAATGAGAATCTAGAATTTCTTAAGAAATTTGTCAGATATCAAACCGCTAGATTATTTTATTTTGGTTCTTTTTATAATTTAATGCCATACGCCATCTTGCTCTGGGGTCATGTCACAGATATTGATACAATTTTCGTGCTGCAAAAGCGGGCAGGTCAGGCTATTTACAGGTTGAGACCTAGAATATCTTTTAGAACTAAGCTTAAGGGAATTGGAATCTTGACTCTGGCATCTCAATTTATATATGGAGATTTAAAACATGGAAAAAAAAGAATGTAGAACTTTTCAAGAAAAACAGTGATAGACATAATATTTTCATTTAAGTTGACTACATAAAGTCAAAAATACATTTAGGAGCACTGTGTGCGTAAGTTCAGTAAGGTCCGTAACAATACACAAAATCTATCATTAAACAAATTTAAAATTATAATTAAGTAACTGTTTGTTAAAAAGGGGTATTTCATAAATTGTGGATATTTAAAGGAAACATATTCATGAACATAACCAGCTTGACTTCTAGCAGGTTTGTTTCTTTCTGTTTTAAATTTGTGTATGTTTGATTGTTTAATATAATGTACTTAAAGTTGAAAACAGCAACCCTCAAATTTCTTGCTCGTTTTTCTTAAAGGAAACTGCCTTCAGTATAAATAGTAAAGGTAAGCAATAAAATATAAATTCTTGTGGTATTATGACATATTTCAAATAATGTTCATCATAAATGAAATAAAAATGTATTTCAATTTAAATTAATGATTGCCTTTTAGTAGCTCTTCTGAAAAAATGAGATTTACTACAACGTACTGAGTTTCTACTTCATTTAAATACAGTTTACACAATTAATGTGTGTCTGGAAGACTCTCTCTATAAATATTTCAAAGGTTTCTATGCTTAAAGAAATAATGCTTGTAGGTCTTTATAGCTACTTACTAAACCAAATAATAATTAATCATTGCACAAAATTCACTTTTATTTATTTTGTCATACCTCTGATTTTACGGTGATCGAGCTTAATAATAGTACATGGGAAAAGCTTCAATTGATTTATTTTGTCAATTTACTTGTCATTATCGCAAATTATGAGCATCTTGTCTTTGAATATTATAATCGTCTATAGTACTAATCCCGCAAAGTAAATTTTAAATTAGAGTTAATTAGCTATATAAAAAATACACATCTTATTCTCAGATTCCAACATAATAATTATATATAATTTGAAATATTATATAGAAATATTGTCACTAATAAATTTTATTCGGAGAATATTTTAGAAAGCAAAAGGTGGTCGTGGATCAAAGTGAATACAAAACTTCCTTATGAAATTTCACATGTCATTCTAAAAGTCGTCACATGCAAAGCAACGGTAAAATCTCATTTTAATTTCCATCTCTCGCCGCACTCGCAAATGTGACGCCAATATAGAAATGGACTTTTTGTGAAATGCATTTTTAAAATGTCACCTGAGAAACAGATTTCCATTATTTTGCAGAATAATTGCACTGGAAAGTAATTAATTATTGGAGCGTTGCATTGCACATTGACGTCGTTGTTATACGCTGCATCCTTCGTACCTAAAGCTTGTGTCTCCTTTTTACTCCTATCAAAAGTGAAGTGAAATTGACTTTTACTTTTTTTTGAGTTTCTTCTTAAAAATTCATTTTCACATACAACCCACAGTACGAAAATTAGACGGGGAGCGAAATCGAGTGTTAATAAAAAAGTCTAGCCGTTCTGTTATATTATGCCTTCATATTCTCTCACCTTCTACTGAACCTGTGTATTTTCTTCCATTGCTGATTTATGAACGATTTACTCATAATGCAGTTAAGTTAAGCGTTCGATGTATATAAGGTTAAACGTTATTGCCATTGTTACTAACAGTTTAATGTGGTTATTTGAAGTTTTAAAATTTTGTTATGCAACATAATTTAATCAACGTTTTATTAAAGAAATATAATAAAATTATATACTTGGCCATCTGGAAAGTATGAATGAAAGTAGACTGATAAAACAAATCTATAGAGCGAATGCGTGTTGTCGAAGGGTCGGTAAGGGTCGCCCTAGAAAATCCTATGCAGACCATGTTAGTGGCATATTAAAAAAGGGCCAAATTTTAAGCACCCGAAACCGATGAGCTCGCATGAAAAGATTGATGGATGTCAGAGAGGCGAGAGAGATATGCAGAGATCGTACCATGTGGAAATCTACAGTTTCTGCCTACCCTACTGGGAGATGGGCGTGAGTTTATATAATATTATTATTATTATATACTTTCTAAGAGAATTATAAGAGACACGTTTATTTACCCTCTTTCATTTTGTATATTATATTCCAAGATATTTCATATTTTTGCATTTATTTATTTCATAAATTTCTTTCTTGTATATATATGAAATACATAGAATATGTTTTAAAGAATAAACTCTAGTCGCACATCGGAGTTGACACGTACCATGTTTAGGGTTCCGAGCCAAAATGACAAAAACGGAACCTTTATCTTGTCCGTCCGCTATTTTCACTCAATGTTTTAGTCAATGTATGTCTTGTAGTTTTACTCAAAAACTACAAAAAGTTTGGTAGTTAATAACAAAATAAACATTTCCAGGAGGAGACACTTCATACATGTAAAAGATGTATGCTGAAAAAAATTTTTTTTCAGCAAACATCAATGTGTGGCATATATTTTGACGGTTCTGTATCTGCGAAAAATTAAAATGATATTATATTAATTTGTAAGTAATTGATAATAGTAAATTTCATAATATCGTATTCTATAATTGTAGCAGTATTCTGTAATTGTAAAAAAAACTATGAACACCTTTTTAAGGATAAAAATAAATATTTCACTAAATGAATTTCTTTCAATGACGTCATAATCACGTTAAGAATGTACGAAGAATATAAAAAGCTATTTAACTTAGCTGATTAGAGTATCTGAGGTTTTTGTGTTGGGTTTCAATTTTAGGGGTCGCTAACTAACGATGACGGCGATTGCTCAATGTGGTCTTCGAGACCCGGAGCGGATGCTTTCGATTTGACTTACATTAAGATACTGATATTTCAATTCGCCGTTGCTTAGAATCTAACCCAATATCTTCTAGTGCCAGGCCAACCCTCTTGGCTAATGAGCCAACGCCGGTCTACTTCTTCTTTTATTACGTTAGGTTAGATTTATTAAGGCAAACACTAGAAAAAGCTTATGATCTTCTGCCCGATATCCGACACAGCCGATATCTCTCACACATATTAAATAGTAATAAATATATATAGCGATTGAAATGGAGTTATGAAATTGGCAACTGTGTTAAAGATGAAACAGCACTTAATATCTTCCGATGGAACGTAATAAATAAAACAAAACGTTACCACAGATAGAAAGAGGAATTAATTGGATTTCGTAATAAATATTTTTATAAAACTTTATAAATCGAACTTGTAACAATTATCTTATAAATTGTACAGTGGTTAATACACAGAACATACTTCACGTAAGTGCTATAAAAATATTAACATTTTATCATTTTTAATTGATTTTCCCAACAGACTGTTTAACAAACATATTTCTTTTATTTAAACCGTTGTTGATTTATATTTTTTGCCTAAGTTCTCGACTCACCTCTGAGCGTGTTATCCTTCAAGGCTTATTCAGTACTCAAGAGGCGTGAATGAAGACTTGTTGGTCGTAAGCGATTTATTTTTCCAGGCGGGTTACAAAATATATAGAGAGTTTATCAAACGGGAAACATGCACAGTTTTTTTTTTTTTTGTGTATCATGGTAATTCAAGGCTTGCGTATACATCCCAAAACCAGAAAAAAAATGTTAATATATGCAAAATTTAGTGAAAAATTCACTTTTGAAAGCTTGCGTGAAAACTCTCAACGACTAAAATCTCTGACTTTGGCCAATGAGAGCAGATAATGAACGTCTGGCTTTGATCTGAAAACGCACAGAATGACCGGGAAATTTTGGCATAGCAAAGCTACGTAACAAACAAGATTTCAAACATTTTTATATTTATCATCAGGGAATTCCCCCACAGGAGCCGCTAAGTCGCTTGATCAATGCACTCGCCTTTTGTATATCTATTTCATACTTTTGATTCTTTCAAATTGTTAATTTCAAATTCTTTCTCAACACAAATCTCAAATTCGTGTATCGCAGTTTCCTCGAAACTTAAAAACTATGCCGGTCTGCCTTCGAACCTTGCACATGTATATTGTCAAAATAAATATCATAGGAAAAGGGAATAATTAGGAAGTAAGGTTCACCCCTTGTCGCATCCTGGGATCACACACGCGGCACCGCACAATTTGGTTTTTTATACTATCTTTTCTGCACAAGCGTTTTACACGTCGCATACATTATAAGTTACTTTTTCGTCTCGTCGGTAGTAGCAGAAGAGCGACACCTATCGCCCCACCAACAAGTAAAGGAAATAGGCAAGGAAACATATATGCCACATATGTACATATAATTGTTTGTGTATTAAACTGTATGTAAGCAATATTAAACACAAATGCCTTACTGACATTTACATTCATCCCTTTTTAAATAACAGAATCATACCCCTCAGTTACCATCGCGAGCAATTCGTACGCCGACGGCACGATGGTAACCTAACCGTTGGCATATATAAAGCATTTGTCATATAGCTTACCCGTTCTTAGACCACACTCGTACATTTTCACTCATGAATTGATTGAATACGATGACGGTCACGCTTTAAATCTCTATCTAACGTGTCTACACATGTCAATATATGCAGTCCTCATTGACTAAATGTGTATGACCCCATCAGAATAGATAGGGCATACACACACCCCATGTATTCTGATATGGGCACTGAAACCTATGCATAGACAGTGTTCAGGTTATTTTAAAATTTCTCAAACAAACATCGACTCTTATAAATTATTATTTTATATTTGGAAAAGTTCTATGTTTTAGTTCTTACAAGTGATTACGCCTATTATCAGTAACCGGCTTTTATATTTACAGGGTTTTTTTTATTATTTCCATTTTTAACGAACATTATGTTACACCTTAATCAGTTGAGTTCATTACGGATGAAATCTTGTTTTTAAAATATACGTTGTTTGATTTTAGGTCACTTGCGGCTAACCATCTATTCAGATTTTTTTAAGAGGCCTCATTATGTTATAATGACGCTATGTAACTAAGGTAAATTATTCACGTTTTTGTCATTACTAATGTGCAAGTATCGTTTTAAAGCACGTACTACTTCCTCAATTAAGACGAACAAAACAGGTTCAATCGTCATTGCTTGAAGTCAATATCTTCTGTTTTAATAAATACCTTACATCTATTACTGGTAGACAGCACTAGTAGAATTCGGGCATTTACGTCTTAACTATCATAAAGAGATTTTCGTGTATTTGTTAAACTATCAACTTATTCCAATAATATTGCATCGTTTATGACTATGGTGTTTAGTCCTGGAAATTGACAGCTGAAGCCGACTTTCACAGAATAAACAACAGTAATGATCGTTCAATAGTTAACGGGACATAAGCGTTGATGTTTACACAGCGCTGTCACGGACAATCGATTGAAGGATACTAATATATATCCGCCTTAGCCAAGAACGCCCACCTGCGATGCTTCAGTATTACAATCGCATAATTTAAAGTTGTAATGAATAACCATTGAATTCAATGGAAACTTGAATAATGAATCAAGTACATTTACTGTTGATGCATAAAACGTATCATCTATTTATTAATACAATTCAACTAATTACACGAAATATGAGCAACACAATTCAACTAATTATATGAAATATGAGCATCACAATCGGCACAATTAAAAACACCTCCCTGGCACCTTTGCAGGTTTTTTTTTTAATTTCCAACCTGTCGCTCTGATCTGGCCGATGATAATAGCAGAGTATTTATATAAAGGGTTTTTTTTTCTTGTAGCGTCTGTGGCATGGTGAACACGGCCCTTACTCTTTGACATTATTGCTGAGTATCAAATTTGCACATCTGATGTTCATCATCTTTCATTCTTGGGATGATAGGATTACTTAAACTTAAATTTACCGTTATTTAAGGTTATTTATTATATTCATCATATTTGTTTGCTTTGTATTTAACTCATCACTAGCAAACATTTTTTTTTTGTTTTCACGATATATGAATTTTTAACATTTGCTTCGCTTTACTAATAGTTTCTCATAATTACATGTTTTCCTAACCACTCTTTTTTCCTAACTGTCTCAGAACTACTAATCTATTTCTAATGATAATTATTTTACTTTTTCTATTTATTAATAATGTTAATTAATGGTATCAAATATAGGGGTGTCATAAACTTTATAGCCTTTAACAGCAATGTTAGATTCCTCAAAATCAGTACTTCTTTCAAGTGCTGTATCAGTATTTTAATACTAAAAAGGGTGGTTAGGAAAATATGTAATTATGAGAAACTATAAGTAAAGCGAAGCAAATGTTAAAAATTCATAAATCGTGAAAACAAAAAAAATGCGTAATATTTATTATATATTGCTAATTAATTATTTTTTTTATTAATGGAACATATAATCAATTTTAAATAACATACTTAAGTTACACTTTTAATGCAATACACGAAAAATAACCGTTTCAATCGCTTCGGCCACTTGAAAATTTGATGAATATTGAGAAATCTTACATCGCCTTGATCTTGAACGCAAATCCGATTTTAGTTTGAGAACAATTTTCATTTTTAATTTTGTTACCGATAGCGGTTCCAATTTTAATTTTCACTTTTAGTACCACAGCTCCAATTTTATTTCTCGATGCTAATCTTGGTCCTTGATAAATTTTTACTTTTAAATCGAGTACAATCTCGGATCCGGTTTTAATCCTAATTGCAGTGCAGGCTCAAATGTCAATTTAAATGTTGGTCTCTAGTCTCGATTCTCATCTTAGTTTTGAATTTGAATCCGATCTCGTCACCGTTCAAGATTTAGTTCACATTTCTATTTACGACCGGTGTAATAAATGTTATTTTTAAGGATAATACACAATAGTTTCTATTGATAATTAAATTCGTAATCTTAATATGGCATCTAACAACCGCCATCTTCGTTTTGATTCTTACCCAATATAAACAAATCGAAGGATACTTCTTAAAATTAGACATCAGTCAGACAAAATTAAATACATTCAAAGTTTTGAAAGACGTCAAATAGTTCTTAAAATTATAAATCTATTATAGCGTTCAAAATGTGGTTCGAAAAGCTCTGATATTCGATCTAATTAATTTTACTGATTTTTTTTTATTCTAGTGTCGCATCTGTCAAACTCGAATTTTACATGATGTCATTATCTTCGAATTATATGGAATATGCGAAATCTTAATACAAGTTTATTGATGTAAAAATGACAAATCCTTATAAATTTTATTTTATAATACATGAAGGTATCACTAATAATAATTAAGCGCTAACTTCTCTTAAAACATTTAGAATTTCGGGTCCGATATTATCTTACAAAAAATGATCGTTTTTCGTAATGTAAGGTTATGTAAATACCATCAAAATCACATTATAGGTGTTTTTACGTCATTTCTTGTATTCAGTTTTCGAGGTCGGTCGTTGAAAATGTTGTTCCACAGGAGGACCGAGTGAGTATTTCTTGCGATTATCCAAGTACATTGTTTGCTCTTGGGCGCCTTTACTTTTAGTTTACTAATCGATTTTGGAATAATGAGTCGATTTAGATATATCATCGAATTTGATTACGGAAAATGCATTTAAATACATATTTAATTTAAACTATATAGGTATAAGTTTTATCAGTTTTAATATACTCACTAATGTATATTTCGTTTTGATTAATTATCAAAACATTATTTTTTTGACTTCTTATGACCCTACTGTTGTTCAAATTCTGAGATTATTTTTATTGCTGTAGTTGTTGTGCCAAGTGTAAATTACCCCATCGCTGAGACATACCCTCTAACAAACTCTCTATTATAAATTATGGAGCTTGGTCTTTTAAGTCCTCCTCTATCCCGGTGCGGGCTAGAGGCTGCTAACTATCGATCAATTACCAACACAACAACAACTTCCGTAACCGACAGCTTTACGTGGTCAACGAAGCACGGAACCAATGGTTTTCATTTAACTCGAGTTGATTAAAGATCACTGATCCATAGATCGGTGGTCGGAACTGAACCTTGGTTCTTTACTACCTAGCCACCGGAAAACTATTCTTTTATTATTGGCAAAAAAAAAATGTGACAAGTACTTCTGGGCAGTATTCTCTAGTTATTAACCCTACATGACTCAAAAATTCTTAGGTTACAGAAACAGATAGTAGTCATTTATTGAAATATTTTGAAATCAATAATCTAAATGTAGATGTACAAGTATCTTAAAAAAATCTATGCTTAAACATTACACAGCCGGAATAATTTAAAATTTATCAATTATAATTAATGAACAATAAAAGAGAATATCACGATTGTTAACACGAGTCGCAACGTTGACACCGAAAATGACGAGCAAACAGTATTTGTGCAATTTTAATATGGAATTAAAAATTAGTAAAAAAAAAGTTATTTAAATCTGTGAATGCTTCAAACTTAACTAAAAATATTAAAACAAAAAGACGTAAAAAGATAATGCAATAAAATGTCTTAATAACACAACATATGTGCAGGCGGAGGGATTAGATAATATTTCCTTACTTCCTACAACTCTTGCTACTCTATTGTCTGCGATTGTAAATGTTTGTCACATTTGATTGGGTGATCTCTAAATCTTGTTTCCATTTTTTTAATACACCTTTAAGCAGTTGGGTTTTTTTTAATAGTTCTACATTAAAATTTTCTTCAATTTCATGGTTTCTCGTGTACTTGTAACGTTGAACGCCTTGGAGATCGTAGAAGCATTGTTTAATTCATAAATATTCTTCACCAACACCTGCCAGTGATGTACTACGATATACTTAATTGTCTTACGTCGATACATTTAATTGTGAGACATCGAGGGGTAATGGGGTATAGAAATACACTCAGAGAAATTTTGTGTTTCCTGGGTTCGGAGACTGGAACGTGAAGAGGGAGAAGCGCTTGAAAATGAGCACCATCTACCTATTTTGCCTAGATACCTATACTTGAGACCTATCGGATCTAGCTTGACACCTTTTAAAGTGTACCTCTATAGGACTATTCTTACGGTACCAATATAATTAATAAAAAAGATATTTCTATAGAAAGACTATTCGACACTCACAATCGGTAGCTATAAAATATAGCCTTTCACCAGAATCAGATGCGCCAATTATACAAACTTAAGTATAATTATTTTTTATCCTGGGTTTACAATAAGTATCTCAATGACCGAAATCAGTTTTTCATCAATTTTTTGCGAGTCATCTCTCGCTAATGTGCCTTTATTACTTTTTTATTGTACATTATCACAAAATTATTCGAGGATGTGACATAACATTCTGTATATTACTTTGATGCTTTGATGTGACCTTTCTGCTAAATTACATCAAAATGATTTTATTGTTTGAATATGTTTTTGACATTGTTTGTTTACTGTTTACTAAATAATAATGATTAGCGCTAAATTTCTTTCCCCGTGTTATAGATTATCTATCTGATCTGTTTTGTTCAATTTTTCATAGTAACGTAGCCTTAAAAGTTTATAATTAATGAACTCAATTTTTAGTTTGGACCTAGAGTATTAGCATAGATAAAAAAATAGATAACATGTAGAAAGTATTGTCAGTTGCACTAAGCATTAATTTAATCAATTTGATCTAACAATTTGAACATAGGTTTTTTCAATTTCTACAATTTAATGAGTCAAAGGATCACTTGCAGACATACAAAAGCACACAAAGATGCGGGCAAAGTTTGGAAATTAGGCCAGATGTTTGGAATCACATGTCTAACCTTCGAGGACGTACCGAGAATAAATCCATTTTTATTCGTGTATGTGGTAATATCTATTACAACTACGTGTAAGTACTGAATAATCTTTGATTTTTCCATATGTTGACACTAAATGCTGATCATGTTTTAAGCACCTATATTATAGTTCTATAGGTCAAAAAGTGAAGTATTACAGATATATGACGATACGCTCAAAAATTTGAAAGTGTCATTGAAATATTAATGAATTATGTTGGATAGACACACCTACTATACTACGCGCTGTGTAATGCGCAAAAACGTATAAACTATTATATATTCACGTAAAAACTACTCGAATGCTATTAAATACTATTGGTATTTTTTATCCATTATTATTGCTATTTCAAAAAACTTCACATCAACTTATATTTCAAAGAATTTTCTACGTCCATACGTGCAATCCGATAATGAATTTTATTATAATTCGTGAATTATGTTATAATGTTTCGATCTTAATCTTTAGTCTTAGACCGGAACCGAAAACTGAAGTTCTCAGTTTGTATATAGTATATTATTCATGATTTTTCATGCTTTATAAATAAAAAACTTTATAAGTTAGATAATAACTTTTATGCTTTTTAAAATATCCACCTTTAGATTCTGTACGATTTTTCATTCTCACGTTACACATCAAACCATACGTAAAATCTTTGAGTTTATGAGTAAAGTTTGATATTTGATAAAAAAATGAAACACCGCACGATCAGTGGAGGATGGCTCACGAGGTCCATTTTTATACGTCAAAATGACTGTTTTATTTTTGATATGCTGAAAAGCATTTTTACGACATAAAACAGTGCGCTATCTTGGTGGGCTCTTCTGAAATTTTATACAAGATTAGGCAGGCAGATGGTAATGTACGATTCGGCATTGATTATCTTCTGTTTTTCAAGTGGAATTGTGCAAACTGGACCCGTCCGGCAAGAGGAAAAATGCACCCATATTCTTTGTCCGCTACAATTTTGTTGATTTGCTGTCACTTCTGAATCCGAATTCATAAGAATGCTGTTTCGCTTCTGGACAATAACAATAGATCGACGATGAAGAGTCGCCTCTTATCATAACGTTATATACACCGTTTGACCGTGTTCTGCACCGTGCACGGTGATTGTACCAAAACATTGTTTTTTGAACCAATCAGCATGAATCTGCTTTTGCTGTTAGATTAGAAATGGGAATAAAAATCTATAAGAATTTGACGACAACAAAGTGTCACGGTTTTTGCAAGTCGGTGTATTTTTCTCTTTTATTTCTAACATATCAATCCCTAAATGCGCTGGTACGATTTGACGCTTTTCATCACAGACGACGCTCCTTGGTTTACAATGAAAACAATAGGCAAACGGCTATCCGCTAAAAAATACTTTATTTGATAAAATACATATTACCTTTTTAAATGGTGTAACTTTTAAAATTTAGATACTTAAGACCAAACACGAATGCAAAAGTATTAAGTAGGACTTCCTTGTCTATGAGTTTGAGCGTCACAGATCTGTGTAGATATATTATATGGCCGCCCGCATAGATATGTATTGCTTCGTCTACAAGTGCTTAATTTAAGTGTTTCGTTTGATATTAGGTACAATGTCTATACTATTATATAAATATTTACTGTACGTCTGCTCATACAATTTTGTTTTTTTTAATTTTCGTGGTAAGCGTGATTTTTATGGCTAAATGACACCAATCCTAGCATTTTCAAAATTTATGTCTGTCAGTCCGTCTGTCTGTCTGTCTGCTTGTCTTCTTATAACTCAAGTACAGTTTGAGTTAACTTACTTAAAATGGCACACAATAAAAATATGTGTTGATGTGTAATCGATGCTTGTTATTGCTAAATTTTTACTATTAGTGTCTGTTTGTTTTTCTGAGCTAATCTCTAAAAAGGCTAAATAGATTATGATCAAATTTTTCTTCTTATATGATAAACTATTTTCTATGAACAGGTATTTTACTCGGGTTTTTTAAGTACATAAACCATTTTACCGATTACTATGAAACTAACGATATGTAATACGCCAAAACAATTAGGTTTCTGAAGAAACTAGCTTTTGTACCCGATTTTATCTACGTATTTGCACTATTGAAACGATTCTAAAAATTCCTTAAATAATAAAATATTTCTCTGAATGAAATAGACTGTGAACATTTTTTCTTGTCTTCATCAGCATGTTTGTACTACTGCAGATTCTAAAAATTATTTTACTCAAAAAGCTACACTATCTTTGTGTAATGTAGAGTAGGTTTCATTTTGATATTAGCATTTTCCTCGACTTCGTCCAAACCGGAACCGTGATTGATAACGGAATCGCAAACGCAGACGAGACTGAGAGCAGAATCAAGAATCGAGAACGGGAGAGATAGAAATCGAGAACGTTAAGAAATCGAATGCGGAATTAAAATTAGAATCGAGAGCGTCACCGTAATCGGAATGAGGAGCCATATCGGAATCGGAATCGAAAGGGTGTGAAAAATAGGAATTTACATATATCTAGAACGGATTCCAAATCTATAGTTAGACCGCGATCGGAATAGAGAGTGAGATAAATTAGCATTGGGATCAGAATCTAGAATGGAATAGCAATAGGGATCATGACTGAAAGTGTGATCGTTGGTGTGATGAGATATAATAACTCATTCTATTTCCAGTCGGGCATAGTCGCAAACAAATGCTAATCTCAATATAAATTTGTTTTGTTTCAGCAATCCTGGGATATTTTTTAATATGGCAAAGGTTGTGTTTTGGTGAAATCAATTCGGCAATATTATTTTTCGTCATAAACTATGTCCTGATTCTCACGACTAATCTGATTCTGACCATATATTTTAACCGTAAAAAATATTTAATAATGCTACAAAAAATTTTAGAGATGGTAAATTTCATTTTTAATTTTTTTTCAGATGTGTCACTAGTTTAAATATAATATATTTGTACTACCACTCTAATTAGTAATATTTTTAAAAAACATCCCAATGTTCTTCCAGTCTATTCGAAGTTCTAAATGTAATATCAAAACTACGACATCTAAACTAATTATCTTGCTGTATACATTTTGTATTATAATTGAGAGTTACCGCTGTTTAGACGTATTGGAAAAATTAGTCAACGAAAAAGGTACGTATAGATGGTAAATTATCGCGTAAACGATACTTACTACCTGCGAGTCTGCAACTTACGGACTCGCAGGCAGCAATTTCACCCCTGCAAACTCCCAACAATAAATAATACTTGCATATTCGTGAGCAGTGAAAGGCATTGTTATTAAACAGTTAAACAGTAATCACGCACAATCTTAGTTTCAAAAACACCAATATCTTACACGTTATACTAGTACAACAAAATACCTAAACCTCTAAAGCCATTGACCATGACGTGGGGGGGGGAGGTATGCATCATGCCTGCATCACATAACGTTGTATCTCGTGAATTTACATGTTCACGTTCTAATCTATTTTCTCAGAAACGGATACTTCAATGGCTGGTTTCTTTTGAAAACTTGTTCTAAAAAAAAATTATGAATATTTGTGAAAAGAGACACGATTGATTCTATATGGTATACCACTCTCCATCCTCGATCGGAAAACATCTCGTATTCGTATCAAAACGACTAACCCTACCTAAATAACGTGCAGTGAACGTGAAAATGAAAGTGAGGAAGACGGTATCAAAGGACTTACTAAGTGGGCCAAGTAGACTTGCATAGACGTCATTTTCAACAGCCCTCATCCTTTGTACAGAGTTTGGACAGTACTTTTAGAGGTGTGTTGTGCCTGACGTAAAGTAGAGTGGCTGCGACACGAGCAGGTTGTGCATTAGAAACGCGTCCAACTAGCAAATTTTACCTGGGGCACTTTATGGACACGACAACGAACAGTAGTCCACTGTAGCGTTTACAAAGTGCCCTAAGTAATTCCCTGGTGTTCGATATACTTAGAGTGAAAATAAAAGTACGTAACCAACAAGTCGAAGAGTTAGCGGTTGTACGTGTTGTCTATACTAGTCGTATATCTTCACGTACAACTGAAACTCATGTAACTCTTATTTCAAAACGAAAATTATTAAGAAAATCCTATAGTGTAGTGATTTTGTAACCTACCAGAGGAAAAATACATGACTGTCCAATGAATAAGCACTTACCATGCTTGATGTATGTACATATGGTGATGGTCCTTATTATGCATGGTATCGAATGGACCTGCATTGAAAACAACATCCATGGCCATCCCATAGGTTTTCACCACCACCATTCACTCTCGATAATCTACACTATTTTTGTTTTTAATTCTTATTTATAATATATACCGTAATGTCTGAATACTCTTTGTTTATTTTTTACGATACTAGTATTGGCACTCGCGGTTAACGTCAACGAGACAAACCCCACAATGTCGTGTTGCAGTAATTCATAGTTTTTTTTTTAATTAGTTGTAATAAATTGCATGCAATTATATTAAGAGAAAAGTCATAATAACACATTTTTTATTCAATCTTTCAGAGTCTTTTATTTTTTTAACGGAAAGCATTGCAACGACAATAGCTATTAAAAGTCTCTTATACAAAATGTTTCTGTTGAAATTGAACGTTTTGATTAATGAAAACTTTTATTCTATCGTGAAGAATCTACACAACCTTCTTACCCAGGAAACTACAGGTAATTAAATAAAACATCCTGTTTTCGTTTGTATTTCTTATAAATTTTATATTTTCTATTGCATAATTTCAATTTAGGGAATCAGAACCATTAAACTAAATAAATCCAATGTATATGATGAAATAATCTACAATGAACGATTATGAAAGGGGAAGCCAAAAGAGACCAAATTAGTAGTTATAGGAAAAATGAGTAACCAAAACTGATGAGGTTATATGAAACGATTGACGAATGTCAAAGAAATAAATGATGTGTTTAAGGATCTAACTAAATAATCGTTTGTGGCTTATGCTTGTTTTTCCAGGAAATATATGGGTGTTTTAGATTTTTTTTAAACTTACTAAAACAAAATACCTGGTAAAAAAATTAAACAATTCTGCCCATGTAAAAGTTAGTATATAAATACAATCAAGTGTCTTAAAGAAGAAAAAGTATAAATAAATGGAACATTCTTATAAAATCCAAAATAGTTGAACACATTTTTACATATCAGAATCATCTTACGAAAGATGCTAATCACAAAGAAAATATTGACAGAAAGAGAAATGTAGAAAAATAAAAAAAAAACAACAAAAATAATAAAATAAATACATAAACTTTTTTCACGCTATTTTAATAGCAAAAAGAGTCTAAAAATAAACGCGACTATATAGCATAATGGAGTTTTGCTTTCGACTCTTATTATATGTTATTTCATTTATGAGCACGTTCGTTTCGCATAAGGGTAGGAGAGAAACAGAAACGTTCTCAAAAAAATAAATTAGATAATATTTGTATGCCTCTTGTACTTCAGTAGCTTCCATTAATCGTTTCATAAAAGTTCATCGCTTTTGTATATTTAAAATTTGGCCCTTTTTTGATATGCCATCAAATTAATCTGCATAACATTTCCTTGACAAATTCATTCTTCTGTCACAAGTATTCGCTATCTAGATTTAATTTATCTACCTAAAATAGGTGAATGCACAAAATATTCCTTTTTTTTCTAGCTAGAGAAACCACTGAAGTATACCTATTTCTATTCTACTTAATGTTCCTTTTTTGAACAACATTTTGAAACGACACCTTTCTCTTAGATCACTTTTCTTACATGGATCGTTCAAAAATACTCCACATATACTTCGCTATAAATGCCTTTTCACTATATTTATTCTACTTTTATAAATTCTGCCACACCTAAATTTTACTAACGTATTTAGATGCAGCGACTAGGACTATTATTTATTGCTAAATGCGTTTATTGTAGAACGTGTCTGCAATTCTTAATAGCAAACAAGGCCTCATTCACTTTGCTTCGCGCATTTGTTCTCTTTTAAATACATCTGTTATGTTTACTATGATTTTTGAATAAATTACCCAAATACATAAACACTTTCACTTTTTCAACTCTTTCGTCTTCTATGTAGGTGATTACCAGTCATCAATTAATATGACGAATATACATAGAAAGTGTAAATAAATATCAATATTTTTTTCTGATAAGCTTTATGTCTTTTATAATTAAAATTTTAAATTGAATTTGTATATGTAGTTTTACTTTTGCAAGAAAATTATTACGTTTAATAATATAGATCACAAAATGTATTTGTGTTACTATTTTTTAATTACTTGAAAAAGCTCGCCAAAAGCCGTTTTTAAAGGTTCTTGAATAATTTTAACTAACAGAGTATTACTTTTTTTAATTAAAATATGGCTTTTTTTATGTATACAACCTATGTATGGACAAAGTATTCCATAAACTACCACATCAGTTTTTTAAAAGAAATAAAAAAAATAATAATTTAAGAACGAAGTTATAAAACTTCATTCATTCAAGAAAAGATGTACAAATAATATACATTAAATAAAAACAAAAACAAATAGAGGTAACTGAGAGATAAATATTTTTTAATTCACGCACTCTATTGTATGATGGACTGTCGTTGCATACATATTTAAAAAATTGGTTGCCTGTAAAGTCGGTATACGGGCGAAAGTTTTACGTGACAACGACTTTGAGTGGTAAAATCATTTTAATGTGAATATTCATTCGTATAGTAGGAAGAAGGATGAAATAATAGTAACAATTTAAAACATTTATTTATACAAAGAATTATATTTAAAACATTAATTTATACAAAGAATCTCGCACTGAATTTCATATTAACAAAATTTTATTTTTTACCTTTACATACATACGTATTTATATACAAATATACATACAATAAGCAATACATTTGCGTACAATGAAACAGCGTTTATTACAACTTAACTTGTTCTATCTGAGTGGAAGGGACGCGTGCCTTTTTATGTCTGTCTCTCTCGCTCTTAGGCGGGCTAACCATGGCCGAGTGGAAGGGACGCGTGCCTCTCACTCGCTCTCATTGTGAGCGCATAACGTGAGCGGAGCGTAACGCAGTTTCTTGAAGTGTCACCCGGCAAACCAATTTATAAGACGTTGTCACGTCAAAAATATATTTATTTTTAAGTTTTTCCAGTGAATGGAGTGGTTTATCAGTGGTTTATCCTCTAAGATAATTTTTCCTTCATTTTATTTTATTACAGATTCTAAAAATCGTTAACTATATGTCCCCTGTTTATAACTTTAAAATCATATGTTATAATAAAAAAAATACGCTATTAAATTTTTATGAATAAATTCTAAGGAAATTATTCTGGACAAATTTTTATAGGTTTATTTAGACATTTATTTGATTGATATGGAACCTTGGGGAGGCGGGAGCCTAATTTATAATTTGACCTAATTTATAATTTAATGTTATTATATTCATTGATTTTTGGTTTTAATTACAGAAAATATAGATATGCATGCCATGATCTTTCAAATCAAACTGTTCTTAAAGATACAGAAAGATCAAAGAAATTCAATACAATGTTTATGGAAATTGTTTGAAATTCCAATGGTTTTGATAATTCTTCAAAGTTTCATATATTGTAGCTTAAAGCCTGGTCAACTAGTAACGTATATAAGATGGGGTAAGTTGTCTATGAACGTATGTAAATAACTTTGTTTAATAAATTAATTGCTAAGTTATAAAAAGTTATCTAATGAGTGAAAAAGAAACCATTCTGAATACTCAGTCTTGATCTCAAAGTTATTGATCTTTTCGCTTGTTTACATATGAACCTAACTGCGGGAGGGTAATGGTTCACTAATTTTTGCTAAAACGAGCCTAAGTAAATCAAGGTTGGGAGTCAAAATGGGCAATGCACAGACCCGCTGCACCTTTTAGCATGCGCCACTTTCACCACCACTCTAACTTCAGAATTTATATTAAGCGTTAATTCCGACTGGCACGCTGTCAATCATTTGATTAATTTAGGGGCTATGAACAGGACGAATAAAAACATCGGATTGTATTATGGCAGATATTCTCTACGCACACTTAGCGCATTCATCGGCCTATATCTAGGTACGTACTTACGACTGCTAGTCACAGATTTCAATTTCATTACGTGACTATGAAGTAATACAGACCACTCTCCTTTAAGGATTCAGTGCAGATTGATAGATACGGGTGTGTAAAGTAAATGTCGCCCTTTAATGGCAGATGCTCTAGAGCTGCTCTAAGGTATACACCACGTTGTTATACATGGAAAGGTATTATATACACACACATATATATATATAAAGAACACATTTATCAGCCTATATCTAGGTACGTACCTACGACTGCTAGTCACAGATTTCAATTTTATTACGTGACTATGAAGTAGTACAGACCAATCTCCTTTACGGACACATTGCAGATTGGTGAATACGGGTGTGTAAGGTAAATAACGATTTTTAATAACTAATGTTCTAAAGCAGCTCTTAGGTACACACTATGCCGTTAAACATGGAAAGCTAAGCAGACTGCTGACTAGCGAGCAAGAATAAGGAGTGTACGTAAGTATCGCTTCGCTACGAAGTGATAACGTTGGGAAGAGCGTTCAGAGTGGAGGTGAAACCGTCGAATGTCGGAAATATAAAAGAAAGTTAATACAATATCGAACCCCTCGCTTATTTGACGTGGTGCGTGCGGCCAACTTTGTAGCGGTGAGGACGAAAACTATATATTTATTTTAAATAAAAATACACAGTCGTTACATTTTCGACATTCCGACAAGAAAATTGAAAAGAAAAGTCCAAAAATTTGGAAGCTATTGCTGTTAATCAGTTTTTCTAATACCGAGTTTTCGTCAGATTTTGACGTTTGATAATTCTAAGTATCCATTATCACCACTTCGCAGAGCGATGTCTGTCTTATGTGTATTTGAATGGAATGACGGTTTTGATCGGAACGCGGTTTACGACATTAAGAAATTTTAACTCCATTAAAAAAATTGGATACCAGCGTGTTCGAATCACGTCGGAGGTCGGCAGTCTGAGGTGAGCGTTTTAATGTGATAACCGAAAATCGGACACAGGTGAATCGTGTTCCGCAGTTTTTTGGTTAGATTAACTAACACACTTGTAATGCTTTTGCACTCAATTTCATTATCAACTAGGGATTTGTCACGTACATTAAAAACTTTCAAATTGCAGTAACATAAACGATAAACAATCGAGAAATGCATAACGAAGTAGCACGCGGCCAACTTGAGTATCGTATATCAGTTAAAAACATCGGGCGTCGGTCAGCAAGGGTAGGTAGAACTAAATTTTTGTGATAAAGGATTGACCGGCCGGTTTCCGTTTTCAAAGCACAACGTCACGACACACCTCTTAGTAAGTTAACATATTTTTATTTTAGTTTATGTAAATTTGTAAAGGCAATATTTATTTATATGAATTATTGTTATATTGTACGGGTATCTAAAGTTATCTATATATTTAAATGAATATTCTTTATTTGGTTATATAACGCTACACTTGTATATGTTCATTTTCATATCTTTATTGTGTAATTATAGCAATTTTTGGGTCCAGATACGCCACATGCTACGTCAAATGATAATTAGTATAATTACTGCCAATACGTTTGTATGTTCTAATCTCTAGTCACCGTTTTAAAATCCACTGCCTGTTAGAATTAATTAGTTAATTACATTCGGATATAGGAACGTTCCATGACTTTTGTGTTAGCATAATAGTGTTTAATTTTTTTTCAGTTAAGCATTGGAGTTTTAGTCAAATCATATTTCAAGTTGGAGAATTAATTTATTACTTCTTATGGATTGTAATGACAATAGAACCATTTCATCGGCTTTCTACATTGGTGGGTAGCTGTTAATTTAATTATAATTTAACGTTTAGATTATTTAACAATAATGGTATTACATTAGTAGTAGTAGTAGAATTACGATATTTTATTTAGCCGTCATTTATTTCATTTATAAAATCGCACTAAAAATTAACATTGATAAACAGTATCTTCAGTGATCTAAACGATATCATTTAACTTTATAAAAAAAAAATGTATTTTAAATTTCAACTTATTAAATTTATTACATTTACCGTGAAGTTATCACCTTTTGGTGCGTCTCTAAGGTTTCAGTTTCATTTAAAACTAAAATTTTTTTGTGATTTCTTTAGACTTTTTTCAATATCGTTAATAATATAACAATTTTAAATAACAGAATTAAAATACGTTCTATAAGTCTTAAAATCTAATAAAATGCGTACGAAACGAATGGACTTTTCTCTAATAAATGATTTTGCATAGAGATCACAAGTACGACATATAAATAAATTTTCATCCATCAAAATTTTTGATAACAGCAAATAGATTGTGCATAACATGATATAAAACAATCAAAGTGGAAAACCGCTGGTATTCATTTCATGAATAACAAGTTAACTACTGATTCCAGATTAACCATAAATTCTGTTTCTTTCAGTGCTTTACTATACATTCGAATGTTTGTCTGTTTCAACAGCAGGTTTTCTTGTGCGACAACCGTCAGCTGAGTGACCACTTTTTTTTCCTCCGCCAATACTAGGCCACGCTTAAATTGGTTGAACTAGTGATACATAGTCGTTCTGATTAGTATACATATGTCAAATGATTCTTCTGCTTTTGGTTGACATTGGACATCATTCTTATTCCTGTTTCCGGAATATCCAACAAAAAATCTGGTTTGTTTGTTTATTACAATTTAAACAACATATGCTCCTAAATTATTTAATGGACGAGAGAATGTTTATATATGCAGCGTTTTCGTTGACAGTATTAATTTGTTCGACCTGCATGTTTATTTATTAGTATTATAATACACACCATTTTAATAGTGTAATTCATCCTTTATTACCAAGTTTGTTTTTTTAAAACCAATTATAATCTAACCTATAATATATCTTTCCAATGCTAAATATGTAAAGCTTACACTTTCGGACAACAACGAAAAGCAAGGAAACATTGAAGACATATAGAAGGCTCACACTGTTTAGTTTGTAAGAGAAGAATACATTATCTATTATTGGTTTGCAGGATCACGAAATGAACTACTTGTTAAACGACTTCCTGCTTCGTAGTTTGGAAGAGGACGTCGACTACGAGGTCATCGTGGAGCTGGAGCGCGCGTTGGAGCATCGCTGTACTTTTCCCCTTACCTTTAATTTGTTCGGCAATTTGAACATAAATCGAGGAATCATTGCAAACGTTAGTTATCTTTATTTATGCACGCTACATGTATAAATTCAGGCACGTGTATTGTTAGAAAACAAACGAAAAACGACAATAAATAAGGCATATTATGTTTTCGTCAAATCAGTCTTGGACGGGTCTGCACCCTACAAAGGAACATTACATGGTTTGTAGAATTATAGAAAGTAGAACTATCACTAAACGATTTTTTTAAAATTCGCTTGGCCACCCTGTAATGTTATGAGCCATCAGATGCCTGTTTTTTTTTTATCCAAGATATTTTTCTAGTTATTTCTTGGCTTTAGGTTAAAATGATTAATTGTCGCTATGTCACAACAAAAGGAACGCATATCAAATTATTGCTGAAAAAGACGATACTTTGCTACAAAGAAATGATATGAATATGATCTAATGAATAGCTTTAAACAGGAAAAGTTTATTTTTTTAACAATTGCATTTTCTGTTTCAGATATTGGGCGCTATGGTTACCTACTCCATTTTGTTAATACAATTTTACAGAGGTTTCTAATTCAAATTCAAAACATTTTTTGTCACAGTTTATAAAATAACGTTTGAAACATGTTATTATTTTTTGCAAATTTACACTTTACCCCTCTTGCGGTAGGCAGTTTTCCCTCAAGAAGAACGAGCAATAATATACTTAAGGGTAGCTCTTTTATAATTTCATCATGCATAGCCAAAACAAATACAAAGCCATTGAATTAACTCGGTAAGAGGTCGAGCCGCTTAGTTCCATTGATATTTCTTTTCATAATATTCGAAAATTGTATAATACCCTTTTTTTTTGATAATGATTGTTTAATAATGCTCTTAAATTTATATAAAGGTAAACATTATATGCATAGGGCTTATGGAACATACACATACAAGCCCTTATAATAAATTTTTGACTTTGCACAGTTGACTGACATGTAAACAGTTTATTTTTATTTCTGGTACTCAGTATGAACTCATTACCAGATCGTAATTGTGATCGACATAAGTCCATCACTATTTCTTTTAAGCGTCTGTATTTTTTTTTATTTGCAATAAATTTTCGTAAACAGATTGGGATGGAAAATTTAAGTTTCCACTTAAATCTGCCACTTCCTTCTGAGATATATACGAGATTCAAGCTTGTATATCACACAAACCTCCCGCTTCTGCAGCATGACAACTCAATGAATAGCCGCGGTAGGTCTCTACAGCGAGATGTCATTCGACATGCCAAGCTATGAAAACAGTCAAAATAGACTAATCTAGCTGTTTCGATTTTTGGTTATATGTTTTTGACTAAATAGACTATAGAAATAAGTCTTTCTGCCAACTAACTGATACGAGGATCCAATTGAATCCTGCTATTTAGAATATTTCCGATAATTTCTACTACATCATTTACAAAAACTCCAATTCTTCGTTTCGTACCGAAATATTTCGGAATCCATTTCCTACATTTGGATGTAAGAATCCTGTATATTTTGTTATCATTTCATTACGAATTGGATTATTTGCAGTAAACCATTTATCTACCTTAGAGATAGCATTATTCACGTCGACATAAGCGGGCTTTTATCTTTTGACTTTCAATAACAAAGAAGTGTCGTCTGCAAACGATACTATTTCATGGACATACTTAACAAGGGTAAATAAGTCATTTATACAAAGCAAAAACAGAAATGAATCAAGATGGTACCAGGGATCGACCCTGTGGTACACCCACGTGGACTACAAATCTAGATGACCTCATGCCTCATTGACATCAAATCTCTTAACTCCATTAATCTAATACGATTTTAGTAGGCTAAGTTCCCGGCCTGATACTCCATCTTGATGCAGTTTCGCGATCAGAATTTCATGATAAATACAATCGAACACCTTGAAGATATCGCAAAATATGCCGGTTGCATCTTGTGAATCCTCCCAGCTTCCATAAATATGCTGCACAAGACCAACATTAGCAACAATTGTTGAGCAACCCAGAGTAAAATCGAACCGTTCCTTACACATTAATTCATTATTAATTTTTACATATTTATCAAAGCTCTCATTGTTATTAAAAGTCCTTCTAAGTAACTGAAAATGTTATATTGTTACGTTTTCATCCATAAGAAACATTTTAAAATTCTCAGTTTTTTTTTTGTATTGTATTTCCCGTTTGTAATTTTGTTTATTTTTAGAAAGTTCAACAAATAACAGTCATACGTTTTGGGCATTATCTGCAATAACTTACCTTTTAATAGTGCTCCAAACGAAATATTCCCACTGAAAGCATGTAGCTCGAATTATGACAGCGCAGAGTCAAAAAGATCGCAAGCTTCGTCCATTTAAGAGCGCGAGCTGGCTGGATGGACGTCTGCATTTATATATATATTTTTTGGTTTTTACTGACATAACATAAATTTATCCTATACGATACTAACACTTAAATTACACTTATTTGATTTGTTGCGTTAATTAATTTGTTGGAATTTGTATCCGAATTAGCTAAGGGTTTCCTTAGCTGATGGCCATCATACTAGACTTCATAGCTAAATCAACATAGATAAGAATTTAAATAACTTTCATTTAAGACAATATTTAAATTTATCCCAGTTAGCTAAGGAAAACCTTCTAAACGGATTTAGCTTTGAAATCTGGCATGACGGCCATCAAACATTAAATAAACAGGTAAAGTAGAATCTTAGTAAATAAACGACATTATAACAGGACTTATAACAGTACAGACGCCAAAAAATATGTTCATAAGTAATTTAGAAACTGACATTTAATATGCACCGTAAAAGTTCATGCAAATAGAATAACGGAACAATGAAGAAAGAAACTAGACTCATTATGAAAATCCAAATTTCAAAATATCGCAAAGTTTACGAAATTTCTATAAAAAAAGCAATGATTTGATACATAACATAAATAAGTCTTCAAAATTCTAAACACGGTCGTTAACTTTATTCCGTTCAAAAACATGTGTCATTATGATATTTAAAACACTTACACGAATGTTAAGCGTGCACTCTTCGTACGTACCTATCCGTATAGAGAAATTAAAAACTGTCTATCTCTTTATATTCAAGCTAACTTTCTGAACGATAGTATATTCATATTTTGTATAGATCGTACCTTAAAGTACGAAATGGGATAGTTTATATAAAAATAATGTATAAATACCAGAAAAGAGCGACAACGTCTAAAATAGGACCAAGATCGACATTGAAACTGACACTGGAATACAGTGCAAGCCCCAGATCAAAAACGTACACGGGATCGGCATCAAAAGCAATCGAACCGCTATTGCTTCTATTATATTGTATACTACTATAGTAAAGGAAATAAACGAAAAAATCTAATTTTTCTCATTACGGTATTTTTTTTATTATTTACAGAATTTGTCTAGTTCATTCTATTGTGCATACTTAATGTATACCAAATTAATTTTACTATTTACCAACTAAATGTTGTCATGAAACAGTTTCTTTATATAATGGCATATGCCTCAAGTGTGTTCTGTGTGTTAAGTACGGGAATACGATACTTACGAAATATACTACGTGTATTATGTAAAATAATTTAGATGTTGTATTAAAATTTGGGTATTTTTAGAAAGAGTTGTGTATTTATAGAATTAGTACGACTAAGAGAAAAAATATGTGCGTGTTTCGTATTATATGTTTTTCCGCTACTACTGTGTATATCCGGTTTGTGACATATTTTTCAAACCCTAAGTCGAAAATTGTTGTAGGGCATAATTTATCTCTAATAAATTAGTATCTTTAATAAGTAATTCTATATGGTTTTCTTTGATTACCTTATTACCTTTCAACTTACATCTATACTAATATATAAAAACAGGACCAAATTCGAAATCAACTGTGGGACCAAAATTAGAATCAAGGTCGAAATCGGAGTAAAATTAGTACTGAGATGAGAATTGAGAGCGGGACCGGGATCAAAATCATATACTTACATCTTGTAGACTCTCATCATTTAAATGTGACAATAAGATAAAATAAAGGAAAGTGTTTTATCTCGTGTCTCATATGAAACACATTTATTCACTTTTACAGTTCTACACTAATAAGAATAAATGAGTCATTACACTAATAAGAATAAATGTTATGCATGCAGAACCATAGGAATATTTTAACTCGAGCAACACGAATCGTGCTTGGGATGACCCCGGCCGTGAAAAAGGAACTAAATTCTAAACAGATGGTTAGAAACGTTATAATAGTAAAACGTAAAAGTGTAATTATCGATAATAAGTACCTCTTTTTGAGGTTAAAGGATTGACACAAAATGGAAACTAAACACGTAAATAGAAAAAGATATATGTTAAGCAACACAAATAAAATAGTTCTCTACAGGAAACTAATGCTTTTAGTAGATCACATTTGACTATTGATTTAAAAATATATTTCGTCGTCTTTAAATTCTAAAATATAAAAAATATTTAAAAATTAATAAGAAAAACTACCATTTTATTCATTCGGTAACAAAGAAAATTTGAGAAGCAATTTTGATACGTTATGAATATGAATAGCTGTTAGGTTTGAGCCGTCAAATATCATAAAGACGGAGACTATTTTACTTATAAGCTGACGCTTATTTTCAAAAAGGGTGAGCACAAATCACAAATCTCCACGTAGTACGATTTCTGCATACCTCCTTTACTTCATTGACATCCATCAATTTTTGCTTGTCGGTTCCGAATATTTAAAATGTGACTTTTTTCAATACACCACCAATTTTTTTTCCATAAGAGACCCTTATTGACTCTTTAATCACACACATTTGCTCAATGGATTTGTTTTGTCAGTTTACTTTAAATCATGTTTTCCAGGTGGGCCAAACCCCTTCAATATATCTTTTTCTACTCTAATTATTACATGGTTTTTCAAACCACACTCTGACTGTATCTACCATTTTGAAACACTCCAAATATAACACTGGGATCGCATGTGCTTAGAATTGATTTTACTTTAATGTTTTTTCTTCCACACCCAATTTTGTTACTTCACATAATCATACACCCCAGAATTTCATTATGTATTGCCAAACGCCCTCTCTGAGTGGTACTTTAATTTTTCACGAAGGCAAGAAAGGCTTATTTCCATCATTTACTCTTTTTTTTCTTTGTCTATCGTCATTTGTAAGTAATGTACTCAAGTAAGCAAACTTTTCAACTTGTTCCACTCTTTCACCTCTTGTACGTATGGCATTCAGTCAAAATTTGCCTTCTTTTACACACCACAGTCCTACTGGTATTTACTTTCGTAGCACTGGAATCTGTGCATAGGGATTATTTACATTATTTTAAAATTTCCCAAATGAAACCTGAAGTCCCTAATATTAATATTTTGCATTTTAAAATGTCCAGTCCATTTTGAATAATAGTCTGTTTTTAAATAATAATAAGAGATAGAATAAAACTATGTTTATTCATATGTTTATCAAAATTGTCTTATAGTTTAATACAGCACGTACCACTTCCTCATTCAGGTCAAAGGTATGGTTTTACCGTCCCTGCTCAAAATCATATATATTTTTGGAAAAAAATCAATTACTGGTAGACACCATTAATAGACTTGGTGCATTCTCGTCTTACCTATTATAAAGATACTTCCGTAGATTTGTTCAACTATCAACTTATTTGTGTAGCTTAGCATTTTAATAACTGTTATGTCGTCTGTCCCAGAAAACTAGCAGCTTTCACAACTTACAGAATAAACAACATTGATAATCATTTAATAGGAAGTTGTTTGCACTGCGTTATCACGGACGATCGGTTCAAGGTGCCTAATATGTATCTGCCTTAGTCAAGAACGCCTACTTGAGATGCTTCAACCACACCAATTGAAATTGTAAATAATTACTTAAGTAGAGTAAACATTGACGTGTTTAACATATTGCTACACTATTAACATAACCTATCGTTCTATACAAAATAAAAGCACCGTAAGGAATACAATCCGAAACAGAAATTGCTTAAAACACTTTGTGGCACCAATTCACGGATTTTTTAGAAAGTGTTTTTAGGTGTTGGTCGACTAAAATATTAAGATATACACATATTAGGTTTTCATAAACAAACTTTCGCCTCGGTGACGCCAATACAATTACTTTCAACGAGGTGCATACTAATAACACACATCTTAGTTTTCTATCAATACTGGGTGTATTTTCTTCCAAACCAAAAACAAAAAAAAGGGTGAAAGCGCACCCCCATGCACTCCGTTCTCAGCACCCATGTTTCAATTGTATCAGCCGTAAAAGGTTCTATTCACCAAAATTTGTGTTTCTTTTGAGTGCTGCTGTGTTAGTATTTTACCAGTGTACACAATTTATTATTTATTGTATGTTTTTATGTTTGAAAAATACAAAATAACTTTTTCCATGGCTTCATCTGCGTGGAAATTAGATAAATATTATAAAAATAAAAAAGTCTCATATCCTTCTTGATCTTAAACGCAAGCTCTAATTTAACCTAAGAACGGATCTGTCTTCTAATCCTGTTTTCGATACCGGTTAAATTTTGACCCATTTCTCAATGCTATCTTGGTTTTTAATAAATTCTTAGCCCAAGCCTATTTTGAATCTGTTTCAATATTGCCTCCGGTTTTAATTTCAATTTTTATGCAGATTATAATTTCAATTTAAATATTAATCCTAGCTCCAAGTTTTGGTTTTGAATCTAAAATTAGCGAGACCCCAGTCTCGTCAACAATCAATGATATCGTTCAAACTTCTGTCAGGATTTACACCCCATATAATTAACACTGTACTTAAGCATATATTTCAACAGCTATCACTGATATTGACTTTTTTCGTAATGCCAATAAGACATCTAGTGGCTGCCAACTTAATATCTACCAATGTAGCGAAATTGAAGGACAATTCTTAAAATTAGACATCGGTGATATATTCATAGCTTTCAAAGTTTATAAAAATATAAAACGCTTAAAGTATTCGAAACGTCACTTCTATATGCCCGAGTGCACCTGATCGGTGTCTATTGTTTGTGATTAGCTTTATTATTTTTTCATTGCAGTATCGCTTCATGCATCTGCCAATATTGTATTTTAATTGTTGCCATTGTCTTCGAATACAATCGAAGAATCCACGTAAATAAATAGATGCCATAGCAGTCGAAGGTTACATTATAATAAATAAAGTCGTTAGTAGAAGTTTAACGATAACTTCTATTAAATTATTTATAAGATTGTGTTTGATAAGTAGTTTCCAAAAAAGAAACTAATCATCATGTTTTATGACGTAATGTTATGTAAATACCATCAAAACCACATTAGAGATATTTCTTCTTCATTATTCGATGAAGTATTTTCGATGCCAGTCGTTCCAAATGCTGTTCCACCGAAGGACCGAGTGAGTATTTCAAACGATAGTCTAAGTACACTTCTCGCTCTTGAGCGCCTTTACTTTTGCTTTAAAAAAATTGGCAGAAAAAGCATTTTTAAATTAGATTATTAGTTAATTAAAACTTAAGTAGTATGAAATTGAAACTCGAGTAGCATTCTACGTACGCTTTAATGTATTTACTAATACATATATTTCGTTTTCACAGCGATAACGATAACTTGTTGACATGCAATGATGATCAGTTCTATTAGCGACTTGTTATTGTTATTGGCATGTTGCTGCTGATAGGCTTGAAAAAGCAATCACGGACCAATACATTGGGTTTATGGGATCCTTTTGACGGGCAGCTTAGTTTCATGGGAATCAATCGCTTTCTATTTTTACTAAGGTTTTTGTGGTTTGATGACTCTGAGACGCGAATTCAGCGTAAAATTCAAGACAAACTTGCACCCATCAGAACCATCTTCGACACATTTCGAAAAAAATGTTTAAAAAACCTATAGTCTTGGTGAATTCGTCACAATAGATGAGCAATTGCAAGGATTTCGCGGATGTTGTTCTTTTGTCTAATATAATCGAAAGAAACCCGCAAAATTCAGGATAAAATTTTTTGCTCTTTGTGATGCAAAAACTTTTTATACTAGTGATGTGGAAATTTACTGCGGGAAACAGCCTGAAATTCTATTTCAGGTATCTTCAACACCCACAGAAGTTGTAAAACGTTTAATTACTAGTATTGAAAACACAAACAAAAATGTAACGACAGATAATTGGTATACCAGCTATAACTTAGCAAATATTTTGTTTCAAAAAAAATTAAATTGTGTTGGCACATTGAAAAAAAATAAACCGCATATACCTCAAGAGTTTCAACCGTATAAAAAAAGAGAGGTTGGATCTTCAGTTTTCGGATATACGACAGATATAACATTAGTATCGTATGTGCCAAAACCAAATAAAGCTGTCATTCTCCTGTCAACAATGCATGATGATGGAACTATAAACAGAGAAACAAACAAGCCAGAGATAATTCACGTTTACAATATGACGAAAATTGGTGTTGATGCCGTAGATCACCTTATTGGCACATATTCTGTATACAAGCGTACTGACAGATGGCCAATGGTAGTTTTTTATTATATTGTAAATGTGTCAGCAATAAATGCAATGATTGCTCAGAAAAATCCAGAATTTGAATATACAAAAAACTATAGAAGAATATTTCTCAAGTATCTAGCAATGCAACCAATGAGTCCTTGGTATACAAAAAGAGCAAACATATTATGTCTCCCACAGGATCTTTCAGGGATTCTCCAAAAATATAGAAAAACCAAGTCACCACCGCTCTGTTATGTAATTACTGTCAAAAAAAAAACACGCGACAAGTAGTTTTGGTAATGTTGTCAAGATACCAATCGTACGTGGTTTGAAGTGGTATGACTATTGCTTTTTTGAACGGGTAAAGGTGTACAAGGCCTGCCTTTATATTATGGTGAAGGAACACAACCCTTCTGTTTACTAACACTGAGTATTCTTCCGTCTTTGATCTTGTTGTAGATATATACGATCTTAAACCAGATTCCAGAGTTAGTCCTAATTTCTAATAATTTGATATGATTCCTGATTCAGATTACAATAATAGACCTTGTTATAGCGTCAGTCTTGTATCGTACCCTTAATCTGGTTGTCTGTTCCGTCCTTAACGTGGTTAATGACTTTTGACTTAAGCGCATGATCCAGCAATGTCTATAAAGTCGGTATATTACACAAATAAAGCAACAAGTGTTCTGAAATCAAGAGACACTTATCTATAAAAAGTAATTATTAGATCGAAAAAGTTTTTTCGTAGTTTATAAGTAAAAATTTGCAGTAAACCCCATTGATTGTGCTGTTTGTACCTAGCTAATTTTGATATAATTACATAGATGACATTTAAAAAAATAAATATAAAAAGTAAAAATAAAAATGAAAAACTATGTTGTTACACTTTTTTCCATGTTTCCCTTACATAAAAAGTATAAACACTTTAGTCCCCTTTAAACAGAAAAACAAGTAGGTATGTCGACTATTATCTTAAATTGTGTAAACTAACCAGCAAAGGAGCGTATCTTCATGGCACTTACGTCCTTTTGTTTAAAAGCACGGTTTTTCGGCAATATATGGAAAACGATTTATCCTATTATGTTCAAAATAATTTAAATTGAAATTATTTATTAAGCGTTATCTTTGAATTTTTTTTCATATTTTTGAAATTACGGTTTAAAAATTAAAAGGGTGAACATAAATTATGTTATTTTCGGAGTCGAAATATGTGCCGCTCGTTGATGTTTGCTGAAAAAAATTTTTTTCGGGTTCTGTTACATGTATGAAATGCCCCCTCAGAAATATGTATTTTTGTTATTTAACTGCTACACTAAGTATTGGCTTATGCAATACGCTTATACTATAAATTTTAACAATAAACATGTCTTAGTTTTTGAGTAAAATACCTATTACTTACGGATGGACGGACGGCTATGGCGGAACGGTTTTGTTTTTTTGACGTGAAACGTCTTTAAAATCGCGCCGAAACATACGGGTACCAGGTTTAAAAAGTGGATCGTAACGAAAAGGTCTATATCATCGCACCTTAATAATTAAAAAACTATTAGTCTTAGAAACAAAAATGTGGTGTGAATATTTCACTTATATAGTCAGCTCGCTGTTATGGCATTGAGTTCGTGTCGGGTCGAGCGGGGCGGCGGGGGACGGATACTGCGTTAACTGTACGAAACCGGCGCTCTCGCTTGTTTCTATTCAGTGTAACTCGTGACTTCGACTTTATAGCGCGGTGATTCTTTCGTGTGTTTGTCAAGTATATTTAAAATGATTGATTTATACAAAAATAAGTGTAATTTGGATAGTATTTATATTTAAAATAACCAGAAAGTAATAATAAATATATAAACATTTGCTATGTCGGCCTCAGCTCGTGCAAGAGCCAGCCAGATATATAAATCACGGCTATCGTTACAAAGAGGGGGCTATGGGCCACGCACAGGTACCCCAATGTCCGGCGCCGAGCGAGCGAGACGGTTTCGGGAACGTCGCAAAGCTGCTGCCGCCGACCTCGCGAGTACCTCTACCACTGGAATACCTATACTTATGGACGTAACGAATGAACAGACAATCCATATATCTATTGAATCTGCCACGGAACTGAGAGATTGAGAGATGTCAATATCAGTAGAAGTGAAGCAATGCAAAATCATTGGCGTTCAGCGGACAAACGCTTCAAAACGCTATTTGAAGCCAATCCGTTTGGTTTATCTTGCAGCGTCTGTGATCGACTTTGGTTCGAAAGAGACTTAAAGAAAGTGAAACATCGCAACATTTCTTTCCTTCAAACAAAATTCCCCGATGAAAATATGACGGAATTTAGCTTATGCAGTACCTGTAGCAAATCGATAGATGCCAATAAAATCCCAACGCTGTTGCGCTCAAACGGTTTTCGTTATCCTCCAAAGCCGAGCGGACTGCCGCTGCTTGACCTGATCAGCATTCGATTGATTTCTCCACAAACTGTAGCAAAATCATCGTAAATGCTAACAAGTCATAAGGAAATTCAGTCTTGAGAAAACATAAAATGTTGGTGACATGTGCCTGGTGGACGTTAAAGTCGAAGATCATACGCTGTTTATCCTCGGTGCCGTATATGTACATCCTAAGGCATCGGCTGAAGCTGTTAAGCTATGTCTTTATCAATCACTCCTGCCATATTCAGCAAACTTAACAAAATTAATACCGAACTCTCAGCCAGACTTGGAGACTCCCAATCGTTTTATGCGGCGATTTCAATTGCGATCCACAACAGAACAGCTATCTCGTTGAGTTCATGAGGAATGAATTCGGCCTCAACTACGTACAAACATCACCGACAACATTAGGCAATATTACTATAAACTGTAAATTCACCAGAAATATTAATGTTGACATTATGCCGTATGTTGCTTATTTCACATATCACAGACCTATGTTAAATAAAATTGTTGTCGAATATTAATCGTAATAATAAGTAATTTATGTTTCTAATATGTACCTGTTCTTTTTTATTAAAATACTTAAAACAGCGTCAATCTTGTTTTCATTTCAATCTTTTACTTTAAAAGCGATTCGCTAACATAGACGTTTCACGTTAAAACCAACGGCCGTGTGCCCCGGCACAGCCCCACCCGATTTTTTCCATTTTAGTTTGGAACTCCGACAACGGTCTCCCACCATTTTTTCATTGGTTTTCCGTTCTCCAAAATGAGCAAAGCTAACTCAGAAATTGAATACATTTTGAAGTTTTACTACAAAAATTAAAAAAATGGGACACAAGCCACAAAAAACCTTTGTTACGATCGAAAGAAATGTCCATAATAGTAGCACAAAACTAGTTTGAGCGTTTTCCCTACGGTAATTTCAATGTCAAAGATGAACCTAGGCCTGATCAATCTGTTACAGATAAAACCGATGCTATTTTGGAAAAAGTAGATCAAGATCGGCATCTTAGTTTTTACCACGCAGCTAAAGAGCTGGAAATCGACCACAGAACAGTTTTGAGCCGTTTGAAAAAAGCTGGAAACACAAGAAAGATCGATACTCAAATTACACATGAGCTAATTGAAACAAATCTAATGTATCGTGAACTTATTTGTGATTCTCTATTAAAGCATAATGAAACCGAACAGTTTTGGAAAAAATTGATCATTGGTAATGAAAAGTGGTTACCTACGACAAAAACATGCAAAAACTATCATAACCTATGTGCGAGCAAGCTCCACAGACTATGTGTTGATGCTATGTGTATGACGAGATTGTAAGAGCATTATTCATTATGAGTTTTTACCGCAGGGCAAAACCATCAATACAGATCTCTATTGCCAACATCTGATAAGGCTCAAACAAGAAATAGAGAAAATACGGCCAAAATTGATCAACAGAAAGGGTGTAATTTTTCACAATAATAACGCCAGACCACACACATCTTTAGCCTCTCAGCAAATATTGAAAGGGTTTGGTTAGGAAGTTTTAATGCATCTACCATATATATCAGACCTTGCATCCTCAATTTTTTGCCTATTTCGGTCTCTTCAGAATTATTTAGGTAGTGTTATATTAACATCAAGAGAGGAACTATCAAAGCCCTTGTCGCAGTTTTTTAATCAAAAGTTCTAAAATTTCTACAGCAATAGGATTATGTCACTACCAAATGACCACATGCTGCTGAAAAAAAACTATATACATTTTGTAATTAAATGTAAATAAAATATAATGAAAAGTTGCATTTTTATGTAAAACAGGAAAAAACTTTTCGTCCCATCCTGTACATATGTAGAAGTATCGAAACAAAAAACACAACGAATCGCCATAAGGTGTAGTCTCTAACCAGCATCAGTTACCCAATTAGACAAATCAACGTATACCTGTTTTAAATCCTGTCTCTACAACAGGGTTGTCGATGATTAAAATTCATTTATAATTTTCTCTCGATACGTCTCTCGCAAATATTTTTTATTACTTATTTCTTACACCCTTATTTTCTCTACTTTAATATAGCCATTCTACTAAATTACATCAAAATACTGTTGCTACTTGATTTTGTTTTTGCTATTCTTTTGTAACTATTTATTGAATAATTACGATTAGTTCTAAATATTATGCCCCGAATTTCAAGTTTTCCATCATATATATGATTTTTTGTTATATAAATATTCTTAGTGATTTATGGCGGTAATTGATGAACTCCATTTCTATTTTAAACTTATAATATAAATGTGGTGAAAGCATTAGTATGGAGCATAAAGAAAGTATTTCTAAATTTTAAAAGCGTCAATTAAATACACTTTTTGTAACAAATATCTCTAACATTTTGAAAATAATTTATTTAAAATTTTACAATTTAAAGAGTTAAAAATCTATTTTCAGATATACAAGAGCAATCAAAGATGCGGGTAAAGTTTGGAAATTAGGCCAGATGTTTGGAATCACATGTCTAACCTTCGAGGACGTACCGAGAATAAATCCATTTTTACTCGTGTATGTGGTAATTTCTATTACAACTACATGTAAGTACCGACTAATCGTTGACGTTGACGTTGGCAGTAAATGCTGGTGATATTTAAGCAACTACATTGTGTCTATTTTAGTAACATTATAAAAGTGATAAGAACTGATATTATAGTTATGTAGGTCAAAAAGGTCTAGTATTTCAGATATATAGCAATACGCTTAGAAGTTTTGAAAGTGTCATGAAAAAACATCGACATGCTAATCGTACAGATGCGTTTACTAGCCCTAAAAGGCGCGTAGTTGTAGTTACTAGTGTGAGAAGCCCTCACATTTTACTCGTATAGACTTATCAGATCTTACTAATCCGCTTTACTGGCAATTAACGCAACTGCGCAAAAATTGACTATCAGAAAATTGTTTTTTTAATGATTTGCGTGTACCCGTGGTTTAGCTCGTTTGTGCATAGAATGAATTACTACATTTTGAATATTAGCTGTTCTCGGTGTCTACTGGTATTTATACATTTTTTTTTAACCTGAGAGGTAATCTTGTTATGTAATTTACATATAATTTATGCAATAATAAACTGATTATATTAATATTCTATCCTATTTAAAAACGTATATAAGCTACTCGTACTGAAAATTTGATTACAATCCGTCCAGTCATCAACCTATTACAAACATACATAGAATACTTTTACATTTTTTATGTTATAAACAACTTATAACCATCTACAAACGATTACGCTTCGAATGGTCAAAGTCCGACATCAGTACGTTCACTAGTTTTACGTGACGCCCGGACATGAAACCCATTTTTATTGCATATATATTAAGAAGAGATGTATAATGTGTGTGTATGTAATGATATTAGTTTATTTATAAATATAGATAAACTATAATATTTTCACGTATTTAAACTACTCGCACACCCATCTATTTGTATTTTTGTTCCATTCCTATTGTTATTTCAAAAAACCTTCAATCATATTAACTTATATTCGAAATAAATCTATTCGTTATACAACTATAATCACATGTTAAGTATACACTAAGTAAAATATTTATTGCTTTTATCATATTCGCCTTTAAATTTCATACCCTTTTATATTCGCTTATAGCAGCTATACTCTAAGTGTGTTACGCGGAACCCTAGGCTTCCGCGATACCCCTGTAGGGGTTTCGCAAAAATTTAGAAAAAATCAAAACACCTCTCTCTGATCGAACGTTTGGATTCCGCTCGCCACGCGTATACTTGTGAGCGCGCAGTTCCTTTGATAAAAGCCGCCTCTGAATTAGACGCTATAGTTGCGAACAAGCGACTTTCGCCTCTAACTTCAAAAACATAAAGTCAAGATTGTTTACTACGATTTTTTGTATAGCTATTTTTATTTCCGCTTTTTTTAATCATAGGCGCCAACTCGAATATTTTTGAGAATATTCGAGATCGAGTCTAGGACTAAGTATAAAAGCGGCGATCGCGCGTCGCGCCTCGTCATTCAGTTGACGATTAGCGTTCGGAGCCATAAGTTCCTACCTACCTACTTACAAATTGGCTAGCGAATTGCGGAGTTTAAATGTGATATGAAACTAGTGTTTATTGTTCTACTGCCTGCTGTATATAGTTTGAATCGGTGTTGTACATTTCTTTTTTGGACTAAACTAAGTCTTTTATACGCAGTAATGATTGTGCATTATTTTGACCCCACCATCCTGACGTGTAACATTACTTATTAATAAAGAAGAATGAAACATTGGCTTAAAGGCGTTAAACGTGTTGCAACATCTTCTAATGACGCTAAATGTTCAAAAACAGTACGCGCGGAGAATACAGCAAAGCTCCACGGTTTCAAAGACGAAAAAAAGGAAGTATGATGAATTATATATCAGTTTCGGATTTATTGATTCCAACAGCTCTCTGCATACTATGTAGTAAACTGCTTTCTAATAGTTCCATGGAACCTGCTAAAATTGCGCCGACATTTAAAAACTGGACACCCCGAGTCTAAAAACAAAAATTAAGAATTTTTTGTTCGTAAAAAAGAACAGTTTTTGGAAAGTCACAAAAATATGATGCATGTAACACAAACTATCAATGAAAAGGCCACGGAGGCAACATATTTAGTTAGCTATCGCATTGCACAAGCAGGTGAAGTGAACACTATCGCTGAGAATTTAATAAAGCCATGTGTGTCAGACATAACAAAATGTATGCTCGATGAAAAATCTGCAAAGCATCTTTCTACTGTGCCGCTATCAAACGATACTGTTTCACGGCGAATCCATGATCTGGTAAGCTACATCAAACAAGAATTAGTTACAGTCTACAAAAAACACGATTTGCCTTGCAAATGGATGAGTCAACTGATGTCGCTGGTCTGGCTATATTGCTGGCTATCGTGAGATAACCTGAAATGAAAGTTCTTTTGAAGAAGATATGCTTATATGTTCACCGCTACCCAAAAACACTACCGGGGAAGAAATTTTTAATAAAATAATCATACTTTTTGAAGAAAATAATATCAGTTGGAATCATTGCATTGATATTTGTACACATGGGGTCAAGGCGATGACTGGTAAAACAGCAGGAGCAATGTCACAAACAAAAAATAAAGCGCCTAATTGTAGTTCCAGCCATTGTATTCTGCATAGACAAGCACTTACGATGAAGCAAATGCCGTCAAATCTAAAATTTGTTATGGATGAAGCGGTAAAAATAATTAATTTTATCAAATCACGACGACTACAATCCCGATTGTTGTAAGAGAGAAATAGAAAGCTTTACGTTACTCAGTGAGTTTGTTAGCGATAACGACTCAGAAATGTTTCAAATTGATGTGTTTGAAGAATTGGTCCAATATCACACTTCGATGCGCGCATCTTTTGAAAAGTATTTTCCCGATGAACATAATACACAATTGAAATTTAATTCATGGATTCATAATCCTTTTTTATCCAACTTGCGTAAGCCCGAAAGTATGTCAAACGAGATATATGAATCTCTTTTAGTAATGTCATCACACACAAGTATGGAGTCACTGTTCAAAACGACGCCTCTCAACGATTTTTGTGCAGAATCAGAATGAATATCCAATGCTTGGCAAAATGGCTCTGAAAATTCTTCTCTCGTTCCCATCAACATATCTGTGCGAAACAGGATTCTCAACCTATGCAGCCACGAAAACAACATATCGCAACAGACTGGACGCCGAACCTGATATGAGACTTCAACTGTCTTCTATAAAACCTGATATCAACCAATTGATGAAAAATAAAAAAAACATTTTAATACTTCCCATTAGTTAGATTTTTTCTTTTTATATATCTTCTAATAATGTACTTACCATGTGGTAAAGTAAGTAATAATTAGTAACTGTAACATTGTACTTTTATTATGCTTATTAGTAAAGAATACACTTTTAAAAACTATTGTTTTATTGTAGAGTTCCGTCGAGTATTTTGCTTTCTAAAAGGGTTTCATCACCAAAAAAGTTTTAGAACCTCTGGCTTAAAAGATATTTCAAGACATTACCACCACTGATCTGAATAAATATTTTTATGTACTGTTCACATCAAGCCTTTCATCAAATGAATGATTTTTGGAAAAACCTAAAAATTGCGTAATCCAAACTCTAGAATATAGAATGGAATACGAGTTTTTTAGAAGCCAAAAATGTCTTTTCTTGTTAGTGGCACGTGGAAAAACATTACCATCAAGTCACGATCCAAAACGAGCGATGTCTTGAAATTTTTCAAAGAGATTAGGCAAACGATTTCAGTGCAGCACACAGTATTAACTATCGCCTGTTCTTCAAGTGAGATTATGCAAACTGAACCTATCCGAAAGGGAAAACGGCGGACGTTTTTCATCCCGTACGTTCATAAATATCGCCCTTCACAGTTATGTTGTCTACTTTCTGGACAATAACTATGTAATTATGTTTCGTTTGCTATCGTAAAGTTGTAAGCAGCATTTGACGGTTCTTGATCGATGATAACAACATTCAGTGAATCAATCACCACGAGTTTGCTTCTATTCTGAGGCTAAGAAACAGGAGAAGGTTCCAAAAGATATTTAGCGACAACACAGTTTATTGACTCTTACATATCGATGTACTTTTTTTATTTGTCCCATACCAATCTCTAAAATACACCTGAACGTTATTTGCTAAGGACGACGGTCCTTGATTTGTAACAGACACGATTGACAAGCAACCCACCTCCCAAAAGATACATTATTCAATAAATCTCATTTTACGTTTCAAAAATATGTAACATCCAAAATTCAAACATTTTAGACCAAAAATGAATATAAAAATTCTCTACGATCTAATTTTCTATTGATTACGCCTCATAAATTTAATTATATGCTACATAATCCCATCCAAGTAGATACGTATGGCTTTGCTTATGTTATAAACCAAGTGCTTTGCTTATATTATAGAACTCAAGTGCTTCATTTAATTTTACATTATTTTTTTAATAAAGATTTTTTTTCAGCCATTGCAGGATTTTTTTCAATGTGGCATAGACTGAGGGTTATGGAACTTAATTCAGCACTAATATTTTTCACCGTAAATTCTGTCATGATTTTCGTGACTAGTACGAGTTTGGATATATCTTTTAACCGAAAAAAATATTTAATAATACTACGAAAAATACTACAGATGGTAAAATCTATTTCTAAAATTTTTTCTATACCTGTTGCTCATTTAATTGCAATATACTCTAATACCTTACAATTTATTTAATAATATTTTTAACTCGCTCCACCCTTTCTTCCAGTCTATTCAAAATTCTAAAGGCGATATCAAAACTACGGCTTCCAAGTTACCTATCATTATGTACATATTTTGTGTTGTTATTATGAGTTACCGTTGTATATATTTACTGGAAATGTTATTCGACACAAAAGGTACGTGAGAAACATCATTTGGATGTTTATTAAATGTTCAATATATATCCAAAAAAAAAACCGATTAAAAAAAAATAATTAGGAAAGACATTATTCCTCCACGAGATAAGAAAAATTTCTAATACATGTCGTTGTGAATCTGTATGTACATGAAGAAAAAATTCTAATCACAATAGGAAATCGTGTAGATAAAGACATTGATCCTAAAGATCGTTTGAAATAATGTTCGCTTCGGTAAAAAGCGAGTCTACAACACTATTATTGTAAAATAATATACATAAACGTAAATAATAACAGTCACCAACTCTATTATTGTAAAAATGTATGTGAGAATGCTTTTGTCCACAATTGGACGTTCAACGACTGAAACGGACAAAGCTGAACTTTTTAATTTGTAGGTTATAATCAATGGGGCACTCAGATACTGCTGTTTAGAAGTAGTTTTGGCAACTTATCAAAAATTATGATTTTTTTCGTGATTACAAAAAGACGAAAACAAAAATATAATATTTTTCAACATTATAATGTGGTAATCAAGTGGTTTTTAAGAGAAAATTAAAATAATAGTGCAATTTAATCAAATAGCTCATAATTTACCATCAATGTCTATAAATTTTAAATCATGAATATTTTTATGCTTTCATAATTTTATACTAAACACCTAATATTAATGGATGTAAAAAAATGTATGACATTTTATTAGTCTATTAATTTTACAATACTAAACAAAAGATTTCATGCTTTCTTTACTTAATCGAGAGCAATTGCATGGTACGATTTCAAAAAAAAACTAACAACAAACACTGCATCAAACAAATGCATTTTTTACTTAATGTTTCAGAATCTCTAATTTTATCACTGGAAAATATTGCAGTGACAACGTTAGCTATTAAAAGCTTTTTATACGAAATATTTCTGATGAAATTGAACTTTCTGATTTCTGAAAATTTCAATGTTGTCGTGATGAATCTGTACAACCTTCTTACACAGGCAACTACAGGTAAATTAATAAAATGTCCAGTTTTCCTCGGTAATTTTAGTAATTTCTGTTTCATAGTTTCAATTTATGAAATTGAAGCGAATAAGTCTGCAAAAGTGAATGTATTTGTTGAAATAATTGAAATAGAACCGCACACTAAAATTGAAAAGAGGATAAACCGGTAACGTTAAAAAATAATGAGTACTCTAAACCGACAAGGTCATATTGAAAAATTGTCGAATACCAGAGATGAAAAATATACTTCAAATGAACATTTGTGGTTTATTCTTATTATTTCAGAAAATATACCTCTGCTTTTAGATTTCTCGTACAAAAATTTAATACATCGTTGTTGAAATAAGCTAATCCATCAATATTATTTTATCTAGTGTAAAATATTGTAAGTAACAAGAAGCAATATATTGTAATAAAATTTTCTTAAAAAAAGCAAACGAGTTAAACAAATCATAGAGCTTATAATCTGTATCATCTTACGAACGACGTACAACGCAAAAAAAAATGTCTGTAAAAAAAGAAAATATAGACAAATAAGACGCTCTTTTGCTTTCGAAGCAAGCGCAAGTAGCTATCCACAGTGGAGTTTATATTTTATTTTATTTGTTACTCACGTCTATTTTCCAGAGAAGTAAGCATAAACCACAAATTTCCAAATGGTGCGATCACTGCACACCTCTCCTGCTCCACTGATGTGCACCAATTGTGTTTTATAAGCTCGTCAGTTTTGGGTGCTTAAAATATGAACCTTTTTTAACATGTGACGAAGTTAGTCTCTGTAAATTTTCTAGGAAGACTCTTGGTGTCTCATTCCTTACCCACATCCACTTTACAGATTTGCTTCGATTGTCTCCTTTCATTAATTCTTTCTAGATAGCAAAACCATTATAACTTACCTCTTTTTTCTCTATCACTATACCTACTTTCAAACCACACCACTTTCTGACATCACTGTTCTCACATATAGCTTTCGAAGATACTTTACACATACTACGCAGAGATCGCATCTCCCTTGCATTGACTCTTCTTGATTCTACTTTCATTTTTCTTCTGTCGTGCACGATTTTCATTATGGTTAGATATATGTGCAGAAATTAGAAATTTCTAGGCCTACGTGAGTGCAGGGACTATGATCCATTATGAATAGCTAAATACGCTTGTCATAAAATGCTTTTACCGCCCATGAAACAAGCAAGTTCCCATTCACTTCACATTTTGTATTTATTTTCTTTTCTTTATCTCTGTCACGTTTTGTCGTCATTTACGTCATTGTTATCATAAAAAAATATACTACCCAACTAAGCAAACTCTTTCATGTTCTATCGAGGTGATTACCAAAGTTATAGTACCTGTAAATTTTAATAAATAGAAATGTGTATACTTACAAATTAATGGCTTTTTGTTAGTACGTTTTTAAATTTTTATAATTAAACTCTATGGATTTATTTTTAAATCAAATAATATTGTTTTTGACAGTTTTAAATTACGAAAGGTACTTGAATTATGACTTTAAATTTACTTGAAAAAATTCACCAAAGACCACCAAAGACTCATTTTTTATGGTAATTAAATTATGCCATTATTTGTGTACATGAAGTTTATGTACCGATAAGTTTTTAGAATTTTGTAGCCAAAACATAAAAAAAAACAAACACTTTTTGTTTATCTATCCTAAATTATAGCTTTCGGTAAACTTTAGTTCAGCTGAAATTATACAGACTGTTTTCTTATTTAAAAGCTATACAGAAATATGTAAATAAATTAAAAAAACCAAATAGAGGTAACTTTTCATACAAAACTGAGAGATTATTATTTTTTTCTCCGCGTTATTCACTGTTAGGGGATATCGTTCCTTACGAATTTAAAAATATATTGAATTTAAAAATTCATTAATTATAAAGTGTGTTCTCTTTTCTTTGATATATTTTACTGTATAATAGCTTTTAGTCATAACATATGCCCCTTTCCTCTAACTTTTCAATCGTGTATTTTGACTCACATTAGTTAGAGCTTTATAAATAAATTTAACTAAAACTAGTTTGAACAATTTCATATATTTGAAATTTTGAGTTGCCAATAGTAACAGTGTATTCACCGCCTTATTAGCAGGAATGCGGATTTTAATAGCACAGTTATCATTATCAAATTATCATTCATACACATGTTTTTGTTGATATTATTTTAGATTGGTTTTTCTAATTTAAAAGAATAACACCACAATACATTCAGCGCAATTAATATTCTACATAATTTTATTCATTGATAATTGCAAGTCTGTGGAGGCTTCCAACTTAACCAGCTTTGTCAGGTCTATTTAATTGATGTTGTCCTCATTTACATTCATTATTTTTGTGACTAATTTCAGAAGATATGGATATGCGTGCTGTGAGTCTTCAAATCAAACTGTTTTTAAAGATGCAGAAAGATCAAAGAAATACAATACACTGCTTATGGAAAATATTTGAAATTCCAATGGGATTGTTAATTTTTCAGAATTGCATATTTTGTATTTTAGAACCTGGCCAATTAGTAACGTACATGAGATGGGGTAAGTTTTTATTGATGTATATATTTTTTTTAATACTGGAGTGACATATGAAAAAGGACGGTAATTGTAAATTTTATGCATGTAAACATATTTATTAAATAAATTAATTGTTAAATCGTTGCAATGTTATCTATTGAATGAAACATAAATTGTTTTTGCTAGCATTTAGCCTTGATTTGAAAATCGTAGATCCCTTCTCATGGTTACTTACAGTTATAGGTTGGAGGGGGGATCAAATGATGCAATATTATTACTACCTAGATGAAGTCCGTAAGTGGAAATTGTTAATCCGCCGACCCAGTGTATAGAAAGGAAAGGGAGCTTTCACCATCACACTATCACTCTTGGTGCATAATAAACGTTAAAAAGTACATACCCATCAGTAGGCTGTCAGTCATTAAACAAAGTTAGTGGTCTTATTGCGAATGAACAAAAACATCTGACAGACACATTGTTTACGCACGCCTAGTAATCCATGTCCATCGGCCCATATCGTAAGTATATACTTACGACTACTAATTCAGGTTTTATTTTGCTGCGAGGTTACTTAGATCTCATTCCTTTGTTTACCCAGTGCTGAAAAGTGGTTAGAGATGTATAAGGCACATGTCCAAATTTAATGTCAGATGTTCTTAAGTTGTTTCTAAGACAGGCATCACGACGTCAAACACAGAAAACAATGAGAATTAAATAATAGCAAGCGTAATTAACAAATTACATGATTCATCGCAATTCCATGTAGTTAAAGGATCGCGATGATCTTTATTCATTTACTCTCTTCCCACGCTTACAGCGTCATAATATTTCCCCACGCGGTCGGTATATTGTACCAACACCAGTCTGCCGTAGCGAGACAATTAGGTATTAGAGCGACCACAGTTTAGTTCACTGTTTTTTGACTTTGGAGTTCGACGACACATTTTGCGCGGCCGAATTAGTATTGTGTTATTCGGCACAGTGGATCCTCTCCAACCTGTACAACAGTAAGATCTAAACGATTAAATTTATATATTCCATGTCAATTACAAAGAAAGAACATATTTACTGAATTTTCTAAAGTATTGTTCATATTGAAAATAAAAAGAAAGTATATTTAAAAGAAACTCTAGATTTTTCAAGCATCGCAACCTCAGAATAATCGTCTTTAGCACTTGGGCTAGGAACGTAAAAGCTCTGCATAAAATTATGTATATTATAGTCAAGTCAAATACTATATTTGTCATAGTATTAGCAGATATTAATTCAAGTCCCAAATGAAACAAATAATTTTCAATAAAATACTAATTTTAATAAAATCAATCAAACCCACGATCAAGATTCGTATGTGCGCTAAAGCGTTTTGATACATTTATATAAATATTAAGGTTAATTTCATAGATTCTTTCAAATAAATTACAGCTAAAATTACAATGCAATAAGCAAAATTAAATCATAATATTAATAATAAAATGTCCTTACATGAAGACACAAACAAAACAATACATTTAGCAAAATATATTATGTTTAATAATAAAATTTCAATTTTAATACTTGCGGACAGACAAATCAGAGTCAATTTCGTATATTACAAGACGTTTGCTTTTAAACAATGACATATGTCCATAACAATTTATGAGATCGAAAACTCGTCCTTCTTACATTGACTTTTTTATTTCCTTTTTTTTTTCATTAACATACTTATAGAAAACACGTTAGTCGATCTAAAGACGTCCAAAATAAAGACTGTTTTTTTCATTATTATAGTATTCAACGGCACGAGCTCATTCAAAGGGATGACTTGAACTGTGTTACTATGAACTCGAAATAAATATACATTTTTTTTGTAAACCTAATTATCTGTTTAAACTTAATTAAAATCATGATGAAAAGATAATGTTTGAGACAATAATACAGTTCTTTCAAAAATAATATGGTTTATAAATTAATGGTTTATAGAAAAACTTTGAAAATACTTGACATTGAATACAAAATTGTATTCAGTGATAATATATCGAAGCTTTCCTAGTGGCCTTCTCGAAATGCATTGCCTTCTAGTAATAATTTAATTACCATATTTGATATACGTAGTATTAAAATGCTGCTGCTTTTAAATTTGACGATCGTTGACCATCTACTTATGCTTTTTTGCGATGTAACTTGAAATATGGGAATTTTTTTTAAAAATGGCAACGTTGGTACCTTCCATTACAATTACATTAAGTCTATAATTTTTTTTTAGCTCAAAATTGGAGTTTTCGCCAAACAATATTTCAATTTATAGAACTAATCTATTGCTTCTTATGGATTGCAATGACGGTTGAACCATTTCATCGGCTTTCTACATTGGTAGGTAACTTATTTGCACCATAAAATTAATTACGATTTAATACATACATTATTTGTCAATAATGGAAATGGTGTTTTGTTACATAAGACTTAAAATATTTGGTTTACCCTACGTATATTTTATTTATAAAACTGCACTTAAAATCATTACTAATAAACAAACTTTTGGAAGGAAGTTCTTTGACGCGGCTCAAGAAGTAGAAGTTGACTTGTACGAATCATTACAAAACTAAAAACCTTTATGCCCTCTCTTTAATATATTTTTTAAATATAATTAGTAATTCACTATTCCGCATCAATTTTTTTACGGAGTGAATATTTTTCCTAAAATATTAAATGAAATCCTTTGATTTTATTCCTCGCTCTGCATTATTTAAATACAAAAAAAATTACTCCTGAGTTCTCCCGACCACACTTTTAGTTCTGTGACCTAAATTATAATTTTTTTTAACAAAAAAATAGTTATTTGATCTTTGTCTTTTTTAAGATAAGAAGTTAACAACCTCGTGGACCCTAAAGATTACATGGACACCGCTGCTTATAGCCACTATCCCAGGGAACTGACTAGTGCGTTGCCGGCCTTTTGAGATGAAATACACTGCTTGAATGAGAAATTCTTTGTCGTAGTTCATTGGGAATGCCATTTTTAAGGTTCCAAGCCAAAATGGCTAAAACGGAACCCTTAGTTTCGTCGTATCCGTCCGTCCGTCCGTTCATATGTCACAGGTATTTTATTCAAAAACTACAAGACATATATTGATGAAATTTATAGTATAGGTGTTTTTTTGTAATCCGCTTCTTAATTTAGTTGTTAAATAACAAAAATAAATATTTCTGGGGGGCACTCTACATATGTAACACAAGCAAAGAAAATTTTTTTTCAATAAAGATCAATGAGTGCACATATTTCAAAGGTTCTTTTAAAAATGCTTTAAGGTTCCTTAGCAATTTTTCTAATTACGTTAAAAATTTTGGAAATAAGTGCACCGAAAATTACAGAAACGGTGTTCTTCTCTCTATTTTCTAAACTGTATGTCCTTAAACTTAATTTGAACATGATAAGATATACTGTTATTGATTTATTGCCGAAAAACTGCGCTTCACAACAAAAGTACGTAAATGCTATGAAGATACGCTCCTTTGCTGATGTATTTTAGTTTACAATAGTTTAAAAGTAATAATCGACATACCTACTTGTTTTTCTAGTTATAGGTTACTAAAGAGCTTATAACTGTTCTGTGCGGGAAAGATGGAAAAAGTGTAAAAACGTACTTTTTTCATTTGTAATGCATTTCTTTATAATAATGACTTCGGAACCCTATTATGAGCATGGTCAGACATTCTCTTGGCCAGTTTTTTCCTTATTGTAATCAATTTATTACATTTAGTGTAGAAAATCACTTTTGGCTGCAACAACAAGGTTTAACCTTAATTATATAAAACTTGAAAAATCATGCCTAGTTCAGATTTATTTTTACTTTTGTTAATAATAATACAATTTTTACAGATTTTCATTTTATAGTTGGCAAGTAAATTATTGACTCTAGATTTATCATTAATTTTGCTTCTTAGAGCGCTTTACTACGGGAATCACACTAAAATTCCTTAGAAAATGAAAAACTGAATAAACTAGCACGTTATTTATAGTGTTTTTTTTTTCCTAAATAGTATCCATTAAGATCAGTACATCGCTACATTCGACAAAACGACTGCGAGAAACACTTTGCTCATAAGAACTTAGGGGTCGTTTCGACGGCCTTTTCATATGGAGCCACTGCTACCTCGTCATCCGTAAACCATTTTCTTCAAAGTTATTTTTTTGTTTTATGAAGTAAATAAAAATTACATGGTGTGGGCTCAGGGCTGTAAAGCGAGTGGACCTCTATTTCTATATCTAACGTTCCCAAATAGTAAGTTGCTTGTCTGGCTGTATGTGCTGATACATTGTTATGATGAAGGAGAATCCTACAGCGAGATAATTTTTTCTGAACTTTTTACAATACAAGCAGGAAACCATTATTAGTGTACTAGTCTGCAGTGACTTTTTTATCTTCTATAACAATTATTGCATAATGACCTGTCAGTTTTTAGAAAGACGCCCCCATCTTTTTCCAAAGCTTCGATCTCAACATAATTTAGTAGGCAACTCCTTGTAAGGAAACACCCACTGAGCAGACTGCCTTTTTGTTTCGGGATCGTAACAGTAAATACGATTTTCACCATTTGTAACAATATTGCACACAGCATTTGATTCATTACTACCGGCAAATTTTGCATCTTTTCGCGGCACTAATTAAGACAACGGAGTTTTTGACGTTCGGTGAAATTATGAGCTTTACAAAGCTTCCAAATTGCTAAATATTATGAAGGATTTTGTGCACTTAATTCATTCCAATGCCTTAGCTTGTACAAAGGTGCTGGTAGGTGGCTGTTTTGTTAGACTTTACAATGGACCACAAAGTACTGATGTTGTCTTCGTTCGTTACCCTAGAAGGACGTCCCTAACGCAGATCGTCAGTCGGATTGATGCGACCACATTTGAACTAGTTAAACCAGTTATGAACTTCACCATCAAAGGCCAACCGAAGCCTGTTATGACTTTCTTGTTGGTTGAAATGGCAACGAAATACACAAAAATTCATTGCACGAAAATTTTCATATCAATTAAATTCATGTCAACGTTAGAAAAATATTTTTATTTTTCGCGCCAATATGTAAATAAAAATGACAGATGAATGATATATATATATATATAATAAAATTGGCAGAGAGTTCCATTTTGAAAATTTAAATATGTTTTATTATTTTATAGTTTCTAAAAATTTTAAGTGTCATTTATATATGGTACAACTTTTTTTGGGTGCCTATTAGTTTGTCTGTTGTACTGTCCAGAAAGTCTCTTGTTTTGAGCGTCTAGTCCCGTCGTTGTGGTGTAGCAAGAACCCACGGAGAACGGTGTACGGTCACTTGCTGCTCACAGAAGTAAGCATGCCTGGAAAATGCTTTGATAACATATCATTCAATACTGATCGTTTTTTGATCGTGCAAGAGTACCGACACCGAGAACCCGTCAAGAAAACAAAACTTGCGATCAAAATTTCATTTGCACTATTCACTTGATTTATTTTGATAACAGTTGGCTAATTTTAATGTATCCACCCGACCGACGCAATGTTTCTGAATCATGCTGATAAATCCATGATTCATCGCTCTCAATGAACTAGAACGTTAACTAAGTAGAACTAGCTTTAAATTTCGCTATCATGTCGCAGAATCATTCTGTCACAACCTTTTACTAAATCTGTGCTAGATTGTGCGGTACTAAGCGTGAAACTATCACCCTTAATTAAATACGCCCTTCTAAAATTTCATAACACCTTTTAATCTAATCTCCAATATATACTGAATCTAGTCGTATAAAATACATTTATTAAATTTCAACTCTGCGCGTCCCGAGTTCACTATTCTTACTTCCCAAGTGGCCGTCCAGAAATTTCTAGAATTGTCTTAAATATGTCACGTCTGACATAAACAAAAGATTTAGTGTCTTCCAAAAATACCACCCCACAAAATAAAGCAATTTAAAAATAAATGTCAACAAACATGAAAAGCGTCGATGACACGCAGCGGCTGTTAGTGAATTCTATTTTCCCATATTTTTTTTATCTTCCTAGGGGCATAATTTTGTTGTACTATTTTTAGCTTGCGATTGTAGTTCGCATTAATACATTCAATACTTTTGTTGACTATCGTAATCTGTTCGCCCTGTATTTTCATTTATTAATATGAAAATAACCCAGTATTTAATACAATACAACCTGCTCCTCTCTTTTAAGTTTACTTTGATTTGCAGATAATAACGAATAGTTAAATGTAATTCAGGACATATGTAAATCTAAGAGAATCAAACTATTTGATTTTCAACTGAAAAACTCTCGTCATTATTTGTGCTTGGCTTGCAGGATGACAAGATGAACTATTTATTGAACGACTTCTTGCTTCGTCGCTTGAAAGAGGACGTCGACTGCGAGGCTTTCGTGGAGTTGGAGCGCGCGGTCGAGCAGCGCTGTGCATTTCCTCTTACTTTCAATTTGTTCGGTAATTTGAACATAAATCGAGGAATCATTGCAAATGTTAGTTACCTTGATTAATGTAATTATGCTGTATGTTTCAATCCAAATAGGTGGATTGTTTCTGAACACCCAAAAACCGACAATCAAATGGCGTACTTGTTTTTTAATCAAACTAATCTCGGGATCCATACCATACAATGGAACATTACAAGGTTTCTAAAATAATTAAAGTACTGACCAATATTTTAAATTTTGTTTGACCGCTCTGTCACGGTTAAAAATCACCAGATGTATAGTTTTTTAATGTAAGATTTTTCTAATTATATTGATGATAGAAGGATTGATTGTTATAAATACAAGTAAAAACTGTGCACACTAAATTATTATCGCTTTTATTAGAGAAATAAAGCGCATTGCTCGTAAGCTTCTGCAATGGTTGGCTTTAGCAAAAATTCCAGACAAATTCACTTTTTATGTATTCCGCCCTAAAACTCCATTTATTAGTGTAAATAATAATTATTAAAGCACTCATTAGAGCTAATTTTATTTCCCCTAAATTGCCCATACGTCAAAAGAATTTCAAAGGTAAACGTAGTTATATTCTTGAATAGTTTACAATAATCGCGCCTAAGCAAAATCCCATGACACAAAAATACAGAAATTCTTAATTTTACATTAACTAATGTTGTCCAAAAACTTCACATGAATTTCTAGAGATTGAGATGCCACAGTCCAAAAAAAAAATTAAAAAAATAACATTAATACACCAATTACACCTCTTCAACTAACAAATTCTATAGCCATTTTTCCAAAACAAGAGGTAAATAATTATTAGTGTACTAGTTTTTTTTTCTGGTACACTAACAATTACTTTTTTTTATCTTCTAAAGCAATTGTTGCATAAAGATTTGTCATTTTTTAGAAAGACGCCCCTACCTTTTTTCCGACGCTTTGAACTCGTTTTACTTTAGTAAGCAACTTCTCGAAGGAAAAGACCTACTTAGTAGACTATCTTTTTGTTTCGGGATCTAACAGTAAATCCACCTTTCGGCATCTGTAACCACGTAGTACACATAATTTGAGTCACCACCGGAAAATCTTTGCATCGTTGCGCGGCACCTATTAAATCAACGGAGTTCTTGAGCTTTGGTCAAATTATGAGATATCCACCGAGTACAAAGCTTCCTGAGCGCTAAATATTCACGAAGGGCTTGAAGGGTTTTGTACACTTGACTCGTACCAATATCTAGACTTGTCAAATCTGCTGGTAGATCACCCTTTTTTCAGTCTCTATCATAAGTCGCACAGCACAAATGTTGTCTTCAATCGTCGCCATAGAAGGACGTATCCCACGTAGATCGTCGGTCATATTAGTGACACCAGGATTGAACTCATTAAACCATTTATAGACAGTGTCAAGCAGAGTGTTCAAATTTCATAATTTAAATTTATTTTATTATTTTACAATTTCTAAGTGGGCAATCCTAAAAATTTTAAGTACATTTACTGCCTTATATGCACTTAACTAAGTATTAGTCTTATTTGGTTGGCGAGCTTTAAAATTTTATATCTGAAATCTGAAACAATAATAATTAGACAGTGACGTACTTAACTAAAAATTGATTTGCATTACGTTATTTCGATATTAAATACATAAAATCGCTGTTAATGGAATGATATAATGATTAACATAAAATTTTCTGATAAAATTAATTGCAATTTTTAATATGATGTATGGTTTGTAAGTAGCTTTGATCAGAAAAGGCTTATTTACTTTTAATAATCATGGTTTCTTTTTCAGATACTGGGCGCTGTAGCAACATATTCTGTTTTATTAATACAGTATTACAAAGGTTTTTTTAAGTGAGTGGAAATGTTAAATTTGCTACGGTTTCATTCATAACGCAAATTTCGAAATGAACTCGTTAGTAGTCGTATTATTTTGTCAAATTACTCTAATTAGTTTTTGTATTGTATTTTTCATTTCTAGTTTAGTTAATTTTTGGAAACATAAGTGAAATAAAATATTAGCAATATTACAATTAGAAAGCATAAGAATAATTTGTGAACGTTCATCTGCAATCAGTTTAGGGAAGTTGTTCAAACTAAAATGATTCTGGAGCACTATTTTTTGTATACTCAACTGAGTGATGAAACTTATGATTCGTTGAAAAGGAAATGCTTTTAAATTTGACCTTTATTGGCGTCAAAAAACCAAAAGAGCATTTACTTTTGACTCTACCAAATCCATAGAAGCACATAGCACTTCATTTTTTTCTCCTATTATCGCTAAAGAGTTCCAAAGTATTCCTGCTAATATTGTCACATTATAATTATTTAATGAATGCAAATATGTGGGTAGACTAATAAGCAATTAAATTTAATTCTGTGTATAGTAGGTTAAATAGGCATTAAAGAGTAGGTTTAGGCGACAAATCGAAGAACTAGCCCTTATCTCCTAACCAATATAAAGTTGCGTGGCTTGCATCGTCAGCTCTGCATCATGAAATCATAACTACCAAACGGAAAAAAGAAGAATAACTAAAGAAATAGTTAAAACACATTATAAATATCTATAATATTTGAAGCTTTCCCTCGATTTCCTTGGGATCATCATCATCAGGTCCTGATTTGGTGATTGTGGGACCACTACGGGACCATCTCGGAAGTATACCCTACCGAAGTCGTTCTATAATTGACGAAATTATGGCTGAATATATATAAAATAATAGACACATACGAACATAGAACCTCCTCCTTTTTATAACTATATTAAAAAATATATGAGTTTTAGAAATAGCGCCAATGTCTAAGAGAGGATCAAGGTCGACATCGGAGCTGGTACTGGAATAGAGTGCGAGACGTTGAAAAAAACTAGAAGCAATACCATTGTTTCTATTATATTCTAAACTACTATAGAACCCGAAGTTTAAAAAAATCATTAATTTTTCCATTTGTCTAATTATGGTGTTGTTTTATTATGTACAAAATTCGTCTTGTTTGTTTTATTGCGCATATCATCTTAATTTTTGTATTTATCAAATAAATGTTATCATAAAACAGTTCAAATACATAATAGCATACATTTTAGTGTGTTATCTATTCGTATTCCTGTACTTACGAACTGAACTTCATGTATTATGTAAACTAAATTAAATGTATTAAAAGTTGTCATTTCTAGGAATACTTGTGTATTTATAGAATAAATACGACTAACAAAAAAAAAACTCTGTGTGCTTAGTGATCTATGTTATTGCGAACCACTATGCACATCACTTTTGTAACGTTTTATTCAAACCCTGAGGTGGAAATCGATGTAGAGCATGAATTACCTGTAATAAATTGTGATTCTTGCTAATCTTTGTGGTTTTCTTTTATTACCTTCTACCTTATATATATATATATGCGTGCGTGCGTTCGTACATTTGTGTGCATCTGTTGTCAATACCGTTGGGCCGATCACCATGAAAATTGGCATGTTAAGTATTTATTATGGAGAAGATTTTTGTGATATCCGCAATTAAGCCAAGATCGTGCTATTCTCTCATTGACTGTATCTTCTCCATGACATTCACCTATTGTCTTTCCTGCCGGTACTGCATTAAGCTTTTGTATTTAATAATGTCTTAACAACACACGATTTTCATATTAATCCACTTCATACGTGTTAATATAAAAGGTCTTGTCCCGTCAAATATTACATACAGTATCATTAGAAAATAGTAAAACAATTGCACTCTTCATAGCACTAGAGATTTGTCATGATTATTATATACATAAAAAGAAGAGTATGGATTTCATTTACGAAAACGGACATTAACTATTTTACAACCTCAGTAGGATATCTCTTTTGTGAAATCCTTTGTATCGATTACTGTTAGAGACCGTTTCGTGTATTCTTATCTTTATTGTCATAAAGTGCCATCTATATATTTGCTAAGTTATAAGGTTATATCAATAATTTAATATCTGTTGTATCTATGATTTGACATTACTGAAAACTGAAAAGTCTCGAAAGTTAAAGAATAAACAATATTGATGATAGTTTATTAGAATCTGATAGGAAGGCTAACAGCTTTTGTTTGCACGGGGCTGTCATGGACAATCGATTTAAAGCATATAATGCGTACCCTCCTCAGTCAAGGATGCCTGCCTGCAGTGCTTTAGTGTTATAATCACATTACCTACTAAAAATTGTAAATAACGATTCAATTTCAATGTATTAATAAACGGAACATAAATCTGGTAGTTATTAAATAGAGACAATAATGTGTATGCAACACAAACTGCACAATGAACACAATCCGAAATAAGGATTGCTTAAAACACCTTCATAGCTCACCTTCGGGTGTTGTTTAAAAAGAGTTGACTATGAAATGGTTGATTATAATATTAGGGTATGTCTATTTACTAGTGTTCACCCAGTGATCTAAATTTGATCGTAACTCTTTAAATACTTAAGTTTGCATATTATTTAAGTTCTTTTATCGTAGAAAATCCATAATCAATGTATGTGATGTTTTTGAATTCTGTTAAGCCGCAAGCGTATATAAATACGAAATATGCGTTGTTTGCATTAATTTCCTACAACGTTTATGAAATTTACGATTTGAAGTATATCACTATGAATATATCGGTCATTTCAAAACGAAGAAGTTCCTGGATGATCGCGGAACACCTAGGAGTAATAAGACTAGTGTGACCAACACATCTAAGTGTAAGATTGGCTATTCCAATGATGATGTCCGTTAGTGTAAAACTAGGTTAAGACAATTATAGGTTTACCTACAGCTAATACAGGTACTTCATTCTCGAACATTCTCAACCAGAATCTCGTAAAAATCGACCTCGTGATTTCTGTTTTATCGCTTGCTACCTTTCCCTTCTTTTCTTGGTCTACCTCTCGCATATTCCACGATTATAATTTTTTAACTTTCCACCGACAAAACAATAGCAAACCAATAATATTCTTATCATCTATAAGAAAAGTTTAATTTCTCACTTTTTTATATAATAAGGGCCAAACGAACTACCATAGAGTAGGTGGTACAGCCACCCATGGAAACCCGAACCCAGGATAGTCAATAGTGCGTTACCGCTCTTTTAACAAAAAATATGCCATGTTCTTGAAAACTCCCTTGATGTAGCATTACCATAACTCCCATTTATATAAAGCATGCGCAAATATGCTACGTCTCTTCGTAAGAACAACGGGTCGGGCTGTCTATCGTGAGTCACCGTCGAGATGGTGACTTTCAGTGACACTCATGAGATCAAATCGAGTTATTATTAACATGGACGGTCGGAAGTATGAAAGTCGAATAATGCATTGCATGATTAATGATTGATTTATTGATTGTTTCATGTTTTAGAGCGTCATTTGGCATAAATTTTACATAAGAATGCTAATTATAAAGTAATTAAACAAATATAATGTAATTATTTAAAAAAATACCATAATTTGCGTCATGCAGTCGAGAGTGGATCCAACCTTTGCGTAAGTAGCGGCCACACATACAAATTTCAGTCAGGACCGGTTCTAATTCGGTTATAATAAAAGGACAGTGGACAGTAATGGCCACCATACTTTGATTCGCTGATGCATGCGGTGGGGTAAAAATTTATAATTTTATAATATTGCAAAAAACAAACACAAGAACCTATAGCAAACCCTCAGATATATAACATAAAATTATTGATCGCTAAATGACGAATTTTCTTGTGGTAGTGTATGTTTATTCCTAACACATAATCATATCAAATATATTTAATTAAACGTGACATATTAATAAATATAAAGTTTTAAATTACAAATAAAAATGTTAATAAAGAAGAAGTAAAATCAACAGTAAGAATATTATTTTACTTCTTGATTTTAAATTAAGAATTCTATATTCTAAATACCTCATTTAATAGCAAATAACATAATAAATATATTATAATACTATTTAATGATGTATACCATCAAACGGAGTAAACATTACGTTGTTCGTCATTCCAGTATCTGAAATTAAACGTCAACTTCAACTTCTTTTAAAATTACCGAAAATTCAAGGTCGATTTGTAAGTTACACAAAAGCCCTGTTATCGTATACCGTAATGTAAGGTTGTGTCAATACCATCACAATCACATTAGAGGTATTTCTTCCTCATTTGTCGTATTGAGTTTTCGGGACCGGCTGTTGAAAATGCTGTTCCACAGAAGAAACGCGTTAGTACATCACTTAATACTTGAAGAAATTTACCCATAGTTTCAAATTTGATATATTTTTAAATTTGAATATGCCTATTAATACTTTATATTTTTGATGTCGTTGATGTCATCGCCTCTGTAGAAATCGTAGGATTTGTGGCTAACAATTTCGGAAAATTCTTTTTTCACACTCCTTAATTATTATTCTTACACTACTTAGTTATTATTCTTACACTACTTAAAATTTACTGAATCAATCGACATATTAATTTGAAGAGTCATTATTAGAACTATGAAATGGATTTATCAACATATCCTAGTTTAACTCGATTATTTTTTTTAATAGATATAAATATTAGTATTTTAGCGTTATCATGGCTTACGAACAAAGCTTCTATGTCAATCCGTTACGCAGATCCATTTTTTTAATTTTCTCATTTCTTACTTCAATTTTATCATTTCTAATACATAATTCTACATATATATATTAATATAAAAACGGAGTATCTAGAATACACAGTTAGGTTTACTGGGGCGTCAATTAAATACGTTTTTTGTAAACTCTATATCCTCAAAAACTCTTTTTGACACAAAACCGACTGAACATACTTTTCAGTTTTCACAACGTATTGAGTTAAGAGATAATTTTCAGATACACCGGAGCTGTGAAATACGCAGGCAAAATTTGGAAACTAGGTCATGTATTTGGAATCACATGTCTAACTTTCGAGGACACGCCGAGAGTAAATCCATTCTCGCTCGCGTATGTGGTAATGTCTACCGTGACTACAAGTGAGTGCTGATTAATCGTTGACATTTTCAAACGTTGATAGTAAATGCTGGGGCATATGATAGCCACTGCATTTTTGTTAAAGTAAAATAGTGGGCAGAACTGATGTTACAGCATTATAAGTGTAACACTGGAGGTAAAATTTTATTTTTTTGAATTTAACCAAAAAGAACACGTGCCGCCAGCCAATTTAAGTTCACTTTTAATAAAATTATAGTTTTTTTAAAAAAATAAGTCACATTATTTAAATTTAAACAAATAATTATGAAAACAGAGCTATACAAAAAAAATCCCTAGTTTTTTGTCAAAAGGAAGAATTTCTTAGGGCACCGGAAAAAAAATAATTTTTAACAACCACCCTAATAAGTGTACATACGAGTGTGTATAAGTCGAATTGGCCTTGCGAATAAGATACATTGCAATGCCCCGAAAATTAATTAATTTTTTTATTTAAAAAAATAAAAAAATCATAAATTACAAGTATAAATATTTGTTTTAATATAATGAAAAAAACCAATAATTCTACTATCAGTGCATCGTATTGGTGCAATTACACTTGTTGAATACGAATAATTACGCTATTATAAATCACAAATCTGATTATATTCCGGTGTCGATTGATAGAATAGTTTAAAATTTATATCAAAAAAGCGTTCCTGACAACTTTCTTTTTGAAATTTCCGATATCTACCTTTTTGAGATAAGTTAAAAATCTCAGTAAATATAATTTAATAACTAATTACGGACCTATCTTGGACATCGCAAACTGTTTTTCGATCCATTAGTCCGTTACAAAGCTTTGAGGCGACTGCATATAATCACACACAGGCGCGCGCGTGCGCGCACGTACGTACAAACATCACTGGGATAATCAAAGGACTCTTAAACATCGAGGTCTAATGAAAACTTGATTTTCGACAATCGGAATGAAAACATCATCTTTCCAGTTTATGATTTTTTTCAGTTTTTATTACGTGAAGTTAAAAACTAGTAATGTAACACTCACTTGCTGGGTAATAATGTGTTATATTTATAATATACACAGCGTTATAATATGATAGTGGAATGGTAGAAAATACGATAACATGATTCATAACAAACTTACAGGTACAACATACTTAAAGTTTGTTAGACTTTAGTTTATTAGATATTTTAAGTAAGAGCGTTAGTTATTATTTGAGATTGTTGAAAGTGAATTAATAATTGTTAAAGCACTATTTATCTAATATGGGAATGTTGCTAGTTAAGTATGAATAATAGTTTATTAAATTCTCGTGTGGTATATCTTGGCAATTGGCAGATAGTTTCATTTACTATTGCGATGGCAAAAGAACGAAGGAAATATTACGAAGGAATAAACACGTTCATGAAACTACAAGTACATTAGGCAAACTGCATGGTTTCCTAATATTTACCTAACATGTGGTTGCCTAACACTTTATAAGTAATGCATTTATTGATTTTAAAAATATTTTTCTATATATTTTGTACCCTTTTTAATTCTTTCTAATTATTTGTATATTTATAACTTCCGTTAAGAAAATTAAAAAATTTCAAAAATCTATAGCTTATTGGTTTTACTCCATTTTTCGAAAATCGAATTTTCATCAGATCTCCACGGTTTGAGATCCAAAAAGCCACCCTGACAATTTTTAGGTGGTGTCTGTATGTCTGAATGTATGCGTGTGTTTTTGGATATATGTGAACCTCTCATAACTTTTGAACAGCTTAACTGATTGTAACCGAACAAGTGTCGTTCCAAAGTACTTCTCGGAAAGGTGGATTTTGAGAATTGTCAAAAATAAACAATTTGGTATTTCTTTTTTTCGAAGAACTTTTAAACAGATTTATCGACTTCGTAAAACTAATCAGCTTTTGTCTTTAAAAAAACTCGTCAATCGCCGATGTCCGATTAGAATCCTTTGTGAGATATGCTTAACGAAAAATTTTGAATAAAATTATTTTTTTTAATTACTCCGAAATTTTATACTCTGGTCGAGTGCATGTTCTGAGTTCTCCCAGAACTTAAAAATCTGCGTAGATCGCCTCCGGTCCGGTCGAAATCGGTTGATTCGTTCATGAGATATCGTCAACAAAAAATTTTTAAAAAATTGATTTTTTTTTAAATCACTCCGAAATTTCATTTCTGATTATTTAAAGTTAGTGGGAAGTTGCAGAGATCGTCTTTAGGGTCAAACCTTTTACTCATTTCTTATTTAATTGTTAGGGTTCCGAGCCAAAATAGTGAACAGGGAACGCTTATAGTTTGGTCATGTGCGTCTGTCACAGGCATTTTATTGAAAAACTACAAAACGTATATTGATGAAATTTATACTGTAGATTTCTTGTATAAGCTGCTAATTAATTTGATGTTTAACTAGCAAAAATAAATATTTCTACGGGAGAGGGGTACACCACACATTTAACAGAAGCTGAAAAATTTTTTTTTCAGCGAACATCGATGTGTGTCACACGTTTCAACAGTTTTTTTTTTTTTAAATAAAGTCTATAAGCATTTTTTTTTATTTACGTGAATAAATTTGGAAATATTCACTCCGAAACTTGCATAAATTTTGTACCTTCCTCTCTATTTTTTAAACCGTTGGTCCAAAAAATATGAAATAAAAACGGAGATGACATTTAATAAATGCTTTCAACGAAAACGGCCTTGAGTTATTATCGAAAAACTGCGCTTCCCAACAAAAAGTCATAAGTGCCAGGAAGATACGCTCTTTTGCTGATGCACTTTAGTTCAAACTAGTTTAATAGTAATAGTCGACATGCCTACTTGTTTTTCTATTTATAGGCGACTTAAGTGCTTATAACTTCACTTCCAACTATATATTTCAAAATATAACAACATATTTTTTTTATCTGTAGTGTATTACTTTATTATAATGGATTCGGAACCCTATAATGAGCGTGGTCCGTCACACTTTTACCCAGTTTTAAGTATTGTAGCCACTTGTGCCTTCTATAAATGTAAAGCTTGTCTGAAATTTTTCATTTATTTGAGTTTAAATTTAAGACTACTAAAAAAAATCATGCGCTGCAAGTTACGGTTTTGAGAAGGATAAATCACAATATCCATTTTTTGGGAGTCAAAGATGATTTCCCGGTCGGTGATAGGTAAAGATTTAAACGCAAGTTCTTCTTGTTCTTTTTCGATAACACTAAGCTAACTGTTTGTTGTTTTTCAAGTGGGATTATGTAAGCTGAACGATACGAATGCATTCATTTTATTGCCCATGTTCCCCGCCGGATTCTTTATTGGTTTTCTGTCGCTTCTATAGCCTCATCAACGAGTTTGGTGTTCTGTTTGAATATTAGAAATTCACCTTTCATAGCGAAAAAAATACCACAATATCGAAAATAGGATTTAAGGGTCCGAGTCGTGCTATGACAACGTTTTTTCACCGATCACAAACTGATGAGGTTTTCTTTCATTACGAATGAAGGGATGAAAAGAAGTTCATGATAAGTGCAGCGACAACAAACATTTCTATTTTACATGTTTATGTAATATTTTTTAAGTCCTTCTCATATCAATTCCCAAATGAAGTCGAATCTCCTAATAGGTGATGAGTTGATATTCTTTAATTGTGCACTTTACAGTAACTACATTTTTCTCAATTGAGGATTGATATTCACACATTTCAAAATGGGCAGAAAAATGATCAATATTCATCGCATCCATAGAATATAGATCACATCAATTCAAAACAGAGAACTCAATGTTCAACGGAAGCGTTTCCCTCCCCAAACCATCTTTAAGAGGGGCATCATTATGTTCAGTTGAAAGTTAATATGAAATATCATGGAAAATCATCATCATAAAACCTTCTAGCGTTGATTTCATTTTTACTACGCGAGACGATTTTCGATTAGCAATAAAAAAAATGACAAGAGATTCTCAGCCAAAAAAGAAACAATTAGCAAATGACATCTCACTTTTTTAAGTAATATAACATTTGAAATTCAAATATTTATGACCAGACAGATGTACAAAGATCTTAGCGCATCCTAATTGTCTGTAAGGTGCTTAATCTGTGTGTCGAGTTGCTTATGTGGTTTATTTCGTCTTGTATCATTTCAATACAAAATTTATTTTGTTTCAGCAATCGAAATACTGTTTTTAATATATAACAGACTAAATTTTGGCGAATTCAATTCAGCAATTTTATATTTCACCGTAAACTTTTTAATGACCCTCATGAGTTATCTCGCTCTGGCTGTATTTTTTAATCGTGAAGATTATTTAAAAGCGATACGAAGGCTGTTACCAATGGTGAATTTTATTTCTAAGTCTTTTACTACACGTTTTTCTGATTTGAGTCCTAACATACGCTTCTGCTCTACAAATTGTTTAGTAACATGTTTTTAACTAGTCACTACTTTCTTTCAGTCTGTTCAGGATTCTAACTGTCATATCAAAACTGTGAGATCCAAGTTAACTATGCTGTTGTACATATTTTGTTTTGCAACTTTGAGTTACCGATGCTTTTACACAGTGGAAAAGTTATTCCAAGAAAAAGGTTTGTATAATCATTATTATTTTTATTTTTAATAAAGATAAATTTTCATCAAAAAAACGAGTACACATTAAAAAAAAATGAAATTGTGATAGTGTATCCTTGTAGAGATGAAGAAAAAATACTTCTCTCCACGCTGATCGAACATCGTTTACTAAGAGGCGACTAACTCGGTTACTAGGGTGACCAATAGTGGCGTTTACTTAAATAGAACATACATATACACCACTGCGGTAACCAACCTGCAACAGCCGAACACGTTAACGAAAACGAATGGCTGACTATGATGGCAACTTCAAATAAATAACCCCGAGTCACTGTCGGTGGCACTGCTATTGCTGCTTATTGTATCAATCATAGCAACATTAAGGCATAACTATCCAAAAAAAAAGCCTGATTTTGCAAACTTTGTTCAATCCTCCATATTTCGGGACATTTTCGAACACTTTAAGCCCAAGATTTCTGTGCTGACAAACCTTTGAAAACATTTATGCCACTACTCTCTAGTGACTTCGAAAACATGTTTTTCATACTTCTTCGACAGCCTTTTTTGGTGATTAAAATCGTTGACCGTGTAATTGGTTTTCACTTTTTGCAAACAAATAAAAGTCACAAGGTGCCAGGTTGGGATCATATTGCCGTTGCAGGATTGCTCATAAGTTCTACCTTTTTCTTTTTCAATAATTTATGTGTCTGTTTGGCCGTGCGAGAACTGACCTTGTCGTGGTGGAAGATGATGCGACGTTGACGGTTATTTTTATGAAATTCATCAATACTTTCCGGCAAATAAAGGGTCATGTACCAATCACTATTCACAGTACGACAATTCTCCCGTAGCAGTAGCCACCTGTCCAGTTTTATTAAAAATTGTTGTTTTATCTTGAAGTCGTAGCAATACATCCATATTTTCTCACCAGTTACTATGTTCCACGCCAAATTTGGTAAGCATTGCATTGCGCCAAGCAACGCGGTTCGTTTTTTTTGAGCCTCAGTCTCAGCTTTATGTTGGATCCACCGTAACCACATCTTTTTCAAACTCAAATGTTTGTGTAGGATTTATTGTATTTGACTTATGTCTATACATGAAAATGTCCAAATTATATATAGGCCAATATATAGGCCACATGCCTGTCTGTTTCGATCATACGGCGCACAGCACCGATATTTTTCTCGTTTCCAGCGGTACACGGGCGACCATCACGAAGTTTCGCTATACATATCACACGAAAATCTAATATTGTTACAAAGAGAAATCTTCGAACAAACTTAATCCAACTTTATACAAATAATATAATCAGCCTCTATATATAAATGTAGTCTACGAAAACACCTTTGATTCAAATCTTAGAAGTGTTACATTCTCTTCGGTAAGACCAGATTGATTATTGACATATCGGAATTCCGTGATATTTGTGTAACAATAGACGTACTACGTATACCAGTCCTAAATCAAAAAGAAGCAAAAAACTGATCCAACTGCAGAAAAGAGTGAGACAATGAAATGTCATATTTGAAACTATCCCCCGTCATCAATTTTTTTTTAAATTTTCGATCTAGAAAGACTATTATACAAAATCAGTACAAAATACATCCATTTTTGACCTAACTTAACTTTGGTTACAATATAGCCATAATATCTGAATAGTGACTTGACGTAAGGCGCTATGCTCAGAGACATCAGTAGAGTTTGGAAGGAAATGGGTTTAAAAAGGAACATAGATAAGACAAAAAAATTATCAATTACTAGCTATACCCACCCTAGTAACGTTTGAGAACTCTGTAAATCGTTGACAAAGGAGTTCACTCGGTGCGAAGTTTTGATTGCTTAGACTTGGTTTTGATAAAGGTATTACATAAAAAAGCTCATTTTGGTTGAGTAACTTTCTAGTAAGTCACGTGGCATTTTCAAGTTCAACCTGGAAATTGCTTGGCGTCTACGGGTCCGAACTACCTGCACAATTCAGTACAGTGATGACATACGGATGCCAGACACAGTCTCTTACGGTTGATCTAGTAAAAAAATTCAAAGTTACTTAACACATAATACAAAAACCTCCACCTCTGGTTTGTCTAAGATGAAATAAATATTTATTATCTATCGAAAAAGAATAGGATATAATATTTAAGAAAATAAATTTCGTTAAAAAACTAAAAAAAAATTCTTAGATTCTGCAGCGTCACTTGCCGGGTGCTCAAACACACTCAAAATCTTTTATCAAAATTAACATTATATATTTTTTTTTGTTAATAAATTCAGAGAAATTAAGTGGAACAACCTTAAGAATAAGTGAAAACAATACACTTCTTACGTAATCTTTCAGAGCGTCCTTTTTTGATTCTGGAGAACATTGCATTGACAACGATAGTTATAAGAATTCTGTTACATGAAATGTTTCTGCTAAAAACTGCACTCTCTGGTTACTGAAAATTTCAGTTCTATCGTAGAGAATATATTCAACCTGCTCACACAGGAAACTAGAGGTAACAATAATTTATCCAATATTTCTTCAAATCACTTTACAATTTAAATATTATTTATTGTATAGCTTAAATTTATGGAATTAGCATAATAAAAGAAATCTATGAAAATTGATGAGATCCTTTTAAACGGTTGATGAATCGTTTAAAAGGATCAATGGATCAAAAGAACTACGTGAAGTTTGTACCGAGTGAGTATTAATAGAGTAAGAACGTCTATTTTTTCATTTGTAATAAGGGTCATTTCGTAAACAGAAACTTATGTAAAACGCCATCTGCTTGTGCATGAGTGAACGAAGTCGTTAAGTCTCGGTCTATTTTTTTTTGAGTTCCGAACCAAAATGCCAAAAACTTAACCCTTATAGTTTCATGTCCGGATCCGTATGTCACGGGCATTTTATTCAAAAGCGACTAAACACATATTGTTATTTTTTTTAGTATAGGTGTCTTGTATAAGCTATTACTTAGTGTTGTGGTTAAATAGCAAAAATAAATATTTCTAAGGAGGGCACTCCATATAAGTAACAGAAATCGAAAAAAAATATTTTCTGAATACATCAACGTGTGATATATATTTCGACAGTTCTTTTATAAACACTTTAAGATTCCTTAGCAATTTTTCTCATTACGTGAATAATTTCGAAAAAAAAACGTTCCAAAAGTAGCAGAAATTGTGTGTCCCGCCTCTATTTTTTAAGCCGTTTGTCCAAAAAATGAAAAGAATAATGGGCGTGCCGTTTAATAAATACTTTCAACAAAATTATTTGGAACATGGTGGAATATGTTGCTTTTGAGTTACTACCGAAAAACTGCGCTTCTCAACAAAAGGGCATAAGTGCCATAAAGATACGATCATTTGCTGATCCACTTTAGTTTACACTAATATAATAGTAATATTTACTTTTTTATCTATAATAGTTATAGGCGACTAAAGTACTTATAATTATTATGTGCGAGAAACATGAAAAAGCACAATAACGGCCTATTTTCATCTGTGGTGCATTTCTTTGTAATAATGGCTTCGGAATTATATAATGGGTATGTTCCGACATGCTCTTGGCCTGTTTTTTTTTTTTAATTTTTAACACTGCTTCGATATTCTCAAGCGATAAAATAAATTTTCTTCATGCGAGTAGAAGTCCGTAATAGATCCTAATATTAAAATAGTCCAAGAGTACATGGTGTATGTTTCGTGTAGTGTTTGATTCAGGTAAACATTTTATACAATAGTATCTATAGATAAAATGTGTACGTAATAGATTATTTTTCTTTTTCTACCTGGGTACACTACGTAGGATGATTTCTAGATATTATGACTTAACAGGTACTTAGGCAAGGTTTTTTTTTCCACCTTTGCTAGAATTTTTGGATCTATTTATTTAAAAATACTTCTATTTTTATTCACTTTTTTTTGGTGATAATTTCAAAAAATACAGATATGAACGTCGTGACTTTTCAAATTAAACTATTGTTAAAGATGCAGAAAGACCAAAGGGATGCATTACATTGCTTATGGAAATCGCTTAAAGTCCCATTGCTTTTGATAATTTTTCAAAATTGTATATATTGTAGCTTGGAGCCTGGCCAACTAATAACATATGCGAGATGGGGTAAGTTTATTGAAAATTAAATAAAATTGTATAAAAAAAAATTAACAAAAGAAAATAGATATAGACATATATATGTATATACATTAGCGCAAAGAAAAAGTCTTTTTTTATCTGGCTAGTTTTGATAGCATTAAATAGACGACATTAAAAAAAATTAAAGTAAATACGGTGTCCCGCTATTTTTCTATCGTTTTTCTGTCCACCAAAATTAATGAATCTGGTGCGGCGAATTGCGCTGGTTGAAAAATTTTGTTTCACAATAATGACACACTCAAAAGGATAGAAAACAGAGAGGACTCACCAGTAGTAGTACTTCAATTTCCCTCGAGTGGCCACCACTGGTCTCCTACGCGTTTTATTATGTGTAGCGGCGCGGGCGCGGAGTTTGAGTAGTCCGTTGCGATTTGCGGGCGGATTGGTACTAACAGATGAGAGGGTAGGGAGGCGCAATATGAAAAAGTTATAGGCAATGATGACAACCAGGACGGAATATGTGTCATCATTGCAACACAAAACACCAACCAAAATTACGGCGCAACCAGAATCTAACATAGAAACTCGGTACATTTTGAAGTTTTATTACAAAAAAGGCAATAATATGATACAATTCGCAATAAAATTTGTGGCGTTTAAGCATTTATGTTTGTATCTGGCTGGTTACGATGCCATTAAATAGACCACATTAAAAAAAAGAAACATAAAAAGTAAAAACAGTGTACCGCCATTTTATAATTATTTTTTGTGTCAAGCAAAATGAAGTTTATTTCAAAAAAGGGAAAAATAGAACACAAGCCGCAAAAAAAATGTGCGACGTTTATGGACCTAATGCAGTGTCAGTAGGAGTAGCACAAAACTGGTTCAAGCGTTTTCAATACGGTAATTTGATGTCAAAGATGAACCTTTCTCTGGTTGACGTGTTATGGATAAAGTCGATGCCACTAAGGAACAAGTACAGCAAGATAAGTATATAAGTTCTTAAAACATAGCTGAAGAGCTGGGGATTGACAACAAAACATTTTTGACCCATTTGCAAAAAGCTGGATTTACAAAAAAGCACGATACTTGGGTCCCATAAGGACATTGATACGAGATACGGCGTATTCTGCATTGGTGCTCGGTCGGTTTTGAATTTAATTCAATGATTACCATAGATAGCTTTTTAACTTCATTTAAGATAGGTTGAGGATGGTTCGAACTAGTGTTGTAGGTGGTGGATGTTCATGGATGTTTGAACGCATATTGTCGTTTATAGTCTCTTGGACGTGGGCGTCGTCGGCAATTTTCGGTATTGACCAGTCGGGTCACCAGTTATGGAGTTGTAGGCGTCGTCGCACGTATTTTTTTTATGTCGATGTTGTCATATTTGGGGTCATTAGTTATAGAGCTTCGGGTGTCAACGAAGTTCTCAATGGTGGAGCAAAAGGTGTTGGAAATGTACTCAGTGAAACTTCAAATAACTATTTACATTTAATAAAATTTTATATTCTATTTATATCCATTTATGTAGAATGAGTTGATTATTTGACAAATAGAAAACTCTAAAAGTTATTCAATCATAATAAATGTAATTATTTCGGCGTCGCGCTCAACGTCACGCACTTTCTCTATAGTATGCGCATGCTGCGATTTTTTAACACGCTTTTATAAACTTGGGTTGTACCTAACTATGTAGGTATGTATGTATGTAATGGAATCTTTGAGCTTAATTTTCACCAGTTTCAAAAAGTCTGATTAATTTGAAACTTTGCGCACGTATCAAGGAGCAATGACAATACAATAATTTGATAAGTTTATCCTCTTATCCTGATTAGTATCGTCAGGTTAATAATTTCGTCACGTATCGTCTGCGTGAAAGCAAGTGAAACTTGTTACTAAATTCTATTATTGTTTTATAATAGAATTTAGTAACAGTAATAAGCATTATTAATAATTCAACTATTGTTGTATTGTTAAAAATTACAAATATTTACCAATAAACCGAACTAAAAAGTGAAAAATAAATATAGTTTAAAGAAACTAAAACACGCTTTTAAAGCATATTAAATAAAAGAAATAATCAATATGAACTCAAAATAATGACAGAAAAATACTAATATTATTGTGGAAAAAAAGCGGGTTGCTCTGTATACGGAAAATGTGGCACAAAGCGCCCCACGCTTTTTTCACGATAATACTAGTATTTTTCGTCATTTTTCATTATTTTTTTGAGTTCATATTAAGGATTGTTTTTCATTATTTAGTTTAATGTGATTTAAAAGCGTGTTTTTAAGTTTCTTTAAACTATATTTTTAATATCACTGCCGCGACTATAAACGTTTTTTCAGACGGTGGGTAGAGTGGCGCGTACACGTGTCTGAAAGACGTCGTGGTACATTCCGTGACGAGCCTATGACGTGTGCTATCTTACGAGGATTGTGCGACGTGCAATTAAATCACTTTTTCCAGGGCTGCTCTTGATTTCAAACGAACGTGTGATAGTCCTTTTTAATACTACTTACGTATTTGCTCACGTACGTTATGAACAGGCTACAGAATAAATCATCCCACTACTAATTACATTGGAATCTATTAAATTTTTCATTTCTCATCAAATGACATATTTATGTAAGCCAAATCATCTTAAACGCCTAAAATCGACTAAAGGTTGCTAAAAAGTACCTGTAACTACCTTCAGTTTATTTTAACAATTATGCAGTCAGCATTTTTTTTATATTAAAATATTTACTGTAACAATTTCAATATAATTAAAAATTTCGTATAACTACATTTATAATAGTTGATCTTTTCCATTACTATGCTAAGCTTATAATGTGTTTTTTCAGGTAAACATTGGAGTTTGCGCCAAAGCACGTTTCAAATTGTGGAGTTGATCTATTGCTTCTTATGGCTTACAATGAAGATGGAACCATTTTATCGGCTTTCTAAATTGGTAATTAACAACAATAACTTTAATTAACACTTAGTACATTCATTATTTATCATAATAGAATTATCATATTATTTCAAAAAAATTGAAATACAATATTAAATTTACTCGTCATATATTTTATTTATAGAACTCACTTATACTTTTGTGTTCTAAAATGTTTTACCGTAAGCGTCGCATCAAGTTTGGATTACTGAATTACTGAATTTATTACTTTTTGATGTAATGTTAAGATATCTAAATTAATTTATAATTGGAAAAATTGTGGTTCGTTTTATTTCTTTTTACCCTTGTTAATAATAATAAAACTCTTAATATCGGAACCGAAAATAATGGTAATATTCATTAATTTGGAAATTAAATATACATTAAAACGTATGTGGTTTCTATAAAAAGATATTTCGTTTAAAAACGGAAAATATGGAAAAATTCCATCGTCCTTTTGAAATTTTCAACAGAATCTAGAAAATTATATAGAGGTTAATAAATCTGACTGTAAAGTAAAATTTTAAGGGTAGCGAGTAAATGTCCTAGTGCGTGCTGACCGGGTCCTAGTGTGTCCTAGTGCCTAACTGTCGGTTCGACTTGCTTAATAAATGATTCCCGCACAGTAAGTCACCATTTAATTTTGAAGGACGTCAGCAGTTTTTGTCAAAATCGCTAATAACTTCTGTAGAAAAGCGTAACGTCAATATTTTGCGATAATATAAAATTGTAAAGATATTTCTTTGTCGTCATATGCGTGCCAGTGCACATACAATCTGTAGATGGTAAATCACGAATAATCTACACATTACATCTGGAAGGTAGTAGGTATCAATACTGAAGATAATGATTTAATGTAAGCTTTAATAAAGCTTTTTTATGTATAAAATATCAGTTCTGAATCATGTTTTGGTAGCTTCATTTTAGATTTTATTTTTTATGTACTATAGTAAAATTTTATAAATGTTGTAAATGACCACAGAAAGGAGAAGTCTAAAAAGCATCTTCATAGAAATGGATACAACAACCAGTTTATATATATTTTTGGTCATGATAAAAATTCTTTTCAGACTCCTCTGACTGAACTTTTTAACGCATTTGACAAAATCTGCTCTAATTTAAATTAACATCGAAGAAATTTTACATAAATTCTAATATAAACATAAATTAAGGTTATAGAAATAACGGAATAAAATAATTTTCAGAGGAAAGCAATAAATATTACATCTTTGGACATTTTTAAACATTTTTAGGACGATAAGGTCCAATTATCAAATATATAAGATAACAAAAATATAATGAATTGATGAAGCCGAGCTCTTCTGCATATATTTTTACTTTTGCATATAAATACATATTAATACTAGCTTTCCGTGTCCAACTTCCCCAGAATGGACCAAAGGCCATTCCATTTCGATTAGAGCGAGTGTAGGTGATTAGTAATTAGTGACTAATTTAATTAATTTAAAAATGTAGTGCGACTAATGATCAATACAGTTTACTTGCTGCGCCTAGTTAACAGTTGTTGGGCGAAACGGCAAGTATGAATAAACAACCTCAAGAAGCGCGGCCACATTTGAAAGAAATACTGAGAGACATTTTAAAAAGGTGGTGTCTCAAACCGAATAACTTTTGGAATCGGAACTAGTAAGACCAAGCGGACTATAGATACGAAAATGGATATGTAGAAGATCTATTTATGGCGCAAGCTACCAATCCTTTAAGGAATTTGCTTCTGAAGATGCCATGGAATATTACTTTGCTCTCAGGTTTACTGAAGAGTCATTTCATATAATACTGAATCTCGTCGCCACCGTCATACATAATTTCGATGCGTTCATGCGACCTGCTTTGCCGGCAAAAGTGAAATTATAAGCTATATGTTATAATTATTGGCAAATGGAGTTAGCGCTGCTTGCAACACCTGTTCAGGGTACCAAGATCGACAACTTGTAAATTTATATCCGAAGTTTGCAATACTATTTACAACGCTTTTAGAGACTGCATAAAGGTAGACGATATCAAATATAAATATTTTTTTATTTATATTAAGGTATGTTTATTTTTTAATTTTAAAACATTCAAATACTTGCTATTTCCAGAACCAATAAATCATCTTTTGATGAGTTTTGTGGTGTTTGTGGTAGGAGTGTATCGTGGTGGTTGTGTTTAAGGAGGGTTTTTTGGTTGTCGTGTATAAGGAGAGTTTTGGAGGGGGGGAAGTGTTTACCTATAAGTTGGTGACGCTGAAGACTGACATAGAATTATATAACGGGCTATTTATATAGTTAGATGTTCCGTAGTCGATGTGTTGAAAGCGTAGATTACAAAGCTAATTTTGGATAATCACCTGTTCTAGTATTTCTAGATGCATCATTTCTTTTACTTTTAAAATAAAGGGAAAGATGCACCTAACTATGCATGTGAGTTTGATATGTTCTTCCAAATATATCGAACTCCGTATCTGTTTGCGTGGGTAAGTTGGGTGTGTTAACTGTGTCAGCTATATTCTTCATGTGACAAGTAAGGGTTTTTTTATTGATTATATTTATTGTGTTGGGATGCAGAAAATTCCTCTCCATCAAGAACTTCATGTTAAGAATCTGTAAAATAAAAACACATTAAAAATCAATAATTTTATTTGTTTTAGGTACCTAACGACGACGAATGGGAAATCATTGAACTAAGATTTAAATATTTTTGAATATCCCTAGTTACTCAGATGCTATAGATGGAAAACATGTTGTCATTAAAAGTCCACCAGTTGCAGGAAGTTATTATACAACTATAAAATATATCATTGTTGTTTTCATGACAGTAGCAGATAATGACTACTGTTTTTCATATTTGTGTGTTGGCTGTAATGGGCGTGTGGATGATGGAATTCTCTGCCATTGTGACTTTAGGCATGCCTTGGAAAATAATTTACTGTCTGAACGTTATATTCTAGTGGGTAATAGCATGCTTCCTTTAAAACATACACGATGAAATCATACAGTGGAAACCAATTAATTTTTAAGCAAAAGCTTTTGAATTAAAGATTATCCGGAGCAAGACGAATCACGGAAAATGCTTTTGGTATCTTAAAAATTCAATTTAGGATTTTCTAAAATCCCTTACCATTCCATTAGAACAAAGTGGAAAAAAATCGTAAAAACCTATTGCACCATGCATAAATGGGCGAGAAAAATGGAAATTCTTGTATAAGTCTTCACTGTTGATATGAAGGACATGGTAAATAGAAATTTTATTCAAGGATCCTGAAGAGAATTTCCATCAGATGGATTCGTTCCATTTCTTTTGAGAACGTAGAATAGACCATCTTAATATGCACAAAACATACACAATAATTATGTTGATTATTTTATAGGATAAGACGTCTACTCTTGGCAATTACGAATGGTAAATTGAGCTACGTGTTATTGCAGATAATGTGTTATTGTGTAGTATTTCAATAAAGAACATAAAATATGTAATTCTTTTTTTTAGTTACCATATTACTCTGTGAGTCCCTGAATTGTACATATATAGTGTTTAAAGCGTCGTCGAGTAATTTAAATCATTTTATTAGTAGATACGTCATCCGTTCCAACTCCAGATCTTGTCTTATAGACTTCAAGTTTCTTATTTTAAGATAGGCTTTTTTTCTTCCAAATTCTAGCTTCTCTTATTTGTTGAAGCGTCGCTTCTCAGATTTCTTTTATTTATATTTAAAAAAAAAAACTTGTAATAAAAATTTGCCTGCACTTCTCGCTGTTGGTTCATTGTGAAGCAGCCACACGGTTGATTAACACTTCGTTTCTAGACCATTCTCACAAATCTACGATTTCAGTTCGTTGCGATATTCTTGCCGAGACGAGTCTACATCAAATATTGCTGTCACGTCACCAAAATTATAATATGAGAATAACAGAGCATTTTTTTGGATTTGACCTTCTTCCTCACTTTCAATATTCCTAAATTTTATTTATTTTAAAAAGAATGAATTTATTATAAACGTTTGTCTATAAAAGTCGATAAATACTAATAACGACATTTCTGAGTTATAATGAAAAATCGAGGTCATCTGACTTTAGGTATCAATTCAGAATACAGGAATATTGAAACGATTCACAGTATTTCATTTTATTGTTATAATAGAAGAACACATTTTTTTGGAATCATTTTTTATTCACTTGCAGGATGACGAAATGAACCATTTGCTAAACGACTTCCTGCTTCGACATTTACAAGAGGACGTCGACTGCGAAGCCTTCGTGGAGCTGGAGCGCGCGGTGTACCATCGCTGTGCATATCCTCTTACTTTTAATTTGCTCGGCGATTTGAATATAAATCGAGGTATCATTGCAAAAGTTAGCTATCTTTATTTATGTAATAATTATGTATGTTTTTTTTACGATATGTGTATTACTTAAAAAAAAGGAAGATGCCAAAAATACAGTGGTATAGTATTTTAACGAAAATTGTGTTAGGGTGCGTCTGTACACTTCATTCATTACATAGATTGTAAAGTAATTAAAAGTAGTACCTATCACTGACCAATTTAATTTCGCTTGACCGGTCATTGACATTAATACGTTACTAGATAAAATTATGATATTAAATTTAAAAAAAGATTTAAAATTGCTTTAGGTATTTACTCCTATAATTGATTTTCGTGGTTACGATAACAGGTGATGTACAGAATATAATTATTGTTAATTAAAGCGACACTAGAGAAATATTAACGAATAAACTGCGTTCACGTTAAGGTTTTTCAATAGTAGGCGTTAGTAAAATTCACTGTTAAATGAGATTCACTCTAAAACTCTGCTATCGGTCCGACTTATTTATTAGCATACATAAAAAATATTTTTTGTAATGCCAATCAATAACTCTCCCAAATTTCTCATATATAGGATGTCAAAGACAAATATTATATTTATGCCGGAGCTGTTGACACAAAATTACCAAAAATCTTCTTTTTATAATCATTAACTTTTTTTAAAAATTTGGCATGAAGTTGTACTTATTGAGACATTCTATACAAAAAAAAACAAATGAAATTATACTAATAAAATATACCAACAAAACAAATGTAATATTCCAGTTCATATATGCTTTAATCGTAAAACTCGTCACATTGTAGAGTTGTATATGATAACATGCATTTCTTACATGTGCGAAATTAAGTATTGTTACGAAATTATCAAGGGTTCGAGGATTGATGGTGATCACTTAATGAAAAACATTTGTGCAAAAAAGCAGAAAGTATGTATTCAGCAATACTGAGTACACATATACATATTATTTAATACGGAATCTCTTTAATACTTTTAGTTGGTTGCACTTAATTTGTAAACACATTGGTTGCAAAAATAAAACTGCCTCATCAGTACTCGAATTCCTATGTATAGATGCATCCCTTGCTTAGACGTCTCGAAACTTCTCCGAATATATAAACAAAGTCAATTAATTAAACAAAGTTATTCATAAAAACATGGTACGTCTGATATAAGATTTGTTGGAATCTGGAACAACCTAATCTATTAAAATGTGTTTAAAATGTTAAAGAACGGGAAGGTAGGAGCTGCAAGGGGATTTGTTTACATTTGAAGAATAAAAAAATATATGTTTTGTTTGTTTTAATGCTCTCATGTTTTACGTTTTAAACGAGAACTATTTTCCATACTTTATACAGGTTATGAGCGTAGTTTGCAAATAGTTATACTTATTTAATTCCTAAGCGTTAGAAGTTGATGTAAAATGAAATTTAAATTGCAAACAATAATTTGTTTAGATACTATAGGGTTATAATTATAGGTTAAAAGAATCCTCTTTTTCATTTATAATACACTTTACTTTGATTGATTGATAACTTAATATTTGAAATCGCTGATAAGGAAATACTGTAACGAGCGATATTGAATTTTTTAATATAATTAAGTGCAATAAATTTTTGATCTAACACGTAGTTTGTGAATAATTATGAACTAGAAAGGTTTTTTTTTTAATAAACACTCTATCTGCTTCAGATATTTGGCGCTATGACAACATACTCTATTTTATTAATACAGTATTACAAAGGTTTGTCTTAAGTTCGAGTGTCGATTAACTGTTATATTTTAATTCATTAAACACGTTTCAAAATAAACACGGAAGTGGTCATGTCGTTCAGTGAAGCTAAAGTGCACTTTTGTAACGTATCTTTAGTTTGTGATAATGTCTATGAAATGTTAACAAAATAAAATTGTAGGTATTGAATTTAACCGTTAAAAAGCATAACAATAAATTTTGCACGAAATATCAGCAACTGACTTAGGGCAGTTATTGCACTAAAGCACGGCAAATATTTAGCTATTGCGGTATCTCAAGTCAGCAGTGTCACGGAAATCGTGACGTCAGCGCGATTGGACCGTTCGGATTTTAACAGCGCTCACGGGACGTCACCCATTTCGAGATAGTAATCAGTCAATTGAAATTATACCATACCGTCATTGTTATAATAGTGTTTTTTTTTAATTTCTTACATATTATACATAGAAAAAAAATTGCGCTGCTATTAAATTGTACTGTATAAAAAATGACATTTTAGGTTATTTAAAATTAAATGAAAAAGATATGATTATAAAATAAATGTTTGGATAACAGGAACTAGATGTTAAAAAAGTAGAGCGACTACGCTACTTTACAGTTTACGTTTTCACGTTAGAAAGAATTAAAAAACTGATTCCATTTGGTTATTAGATTTCGTAAAATCATCAGAACACTTTATGTAGTTGTGATTTAGTTGAATGTCTAAAAATGGAAAAGAAATGAATGACGGTAGAACTTGTATATCTGTAAACAAAAATAATTATTTTTTAATAACAACGGAATTCACTTTGTCTGCACATTTTCTTAGCTCTGAATATAAACTAACCAACTCATTGTTGGTTACAACATATAACAATAATTACTAACTAACTTTCGATCATTCTGTCTTCGTTCTGACGGCGGAAGCGCAGTAAAAATGCATATTTTTATAACAAAAAAAAAGTTTTGTTTGTGCAAAAAAAAATGGTGAAAAACAAAAAAAAACGAGATGCACTTTTTTATGCATTTTTGTTGAAGATTTATTGTTGATATTACAAAACATCTTGATTTAATATTATAATTTCGTATGTTGTAATTAACGTAAAAAGGTGGTTGTAATTGAATATACTCATTTATGGTTATACCAACAAAACGTTTGTTAACTAACTACTTTTAATAACTAACCGCTAGATGGCGGTAACAAAAAAAAGTTTACGTCACGCTATAGATGTGCCGATGATCAGACTTAGGCAATTCCAAGAACCTCTCTCTACGTTATCACTTCTCGGCCTTTTGGCTGAGATAAAACGTGGTATTTGTTCTTTTCAACTTTGTATCAGGACTTTCCCACATCATAAGAATGGTAGATTAGACTGACTTTTATATTTCAATTAACGTATTTTAGTAAAATTCATAAATGCAGTTTTATTAAAAGCACAAGTTTAAAAGTTTGGTTGATAATACAGAGATTCATAGTATATATCTCTGTACTAGTTAAGTGAAATGAAACCGCCTTTTATAGATTTTACAAATAATTAATGTAAGTTTATTTAAACTTTTATGTTAAATTATCACAAGGGTCTCATTAAAATTACTAATGTTATTGTTATAATTATTTCCTATTTGATTTAAATTATTATAGCACTATATGAAAATTTAAATTCTGACTTTATCCTGATTATATAAATCAGGACACAGTCAGCTGGAACCGGCGTTAAATTGCTGAGTCGAATCTGTTTATAACCGACCAAAAAACTGAATTGAATCTGCACGTTAATTTTAAATAAGAACAAATATTTGTTTACTTTTATTGCTGTCTTTTAATATCAATCTAAGGAACCGTACACATGTACTCTACTTTTATATTGTTAATAAATGAAATACATTACATTTGTCCTAAATAAATAATCTATTAATTTATATTAAAATCAATGACAGCGCAGTGATGACACCCCTGATTAACGCGTGACCAAGTATTTTTACAAGGTTTGTAAGCTACGCACGTGTGTGTGCGTGAGCACAGTTTAACATTTGTTTGGAGTTGACTTACTGTGTCATCTGTTTGCGTGACTAAAGAGATTCTGAGTCACAGATTTGCCCTTTCACTTGTATAATGTAATATTTGATAGATCCAGTGGCATTAAAAACAATAATATTATTTCTTTTTGACTTTACTGATGTCAAAGAAGCAGATTCTTTATTTTTTTGAAAACAAAGGCTTTAATATGTCGTGGTTCTTCGGATGTATCGTTCTCCTAACTTTATTTAGCCACTTCATAAAGCTTACAGTCATAAATTTCGGCTATTGTAGGCAATAACTTACCTTTTAATAGCACTCAAAATAAAATATCCCAACTGAAAGCATGCAGCTCGAATTGTGACAGCGCTGAGGCGAAAAGATCGCCGGTTTTGTCCATTTAAGCGCTTGAGCGGGCTTTATGGACGTCTGCTTTTATGAATCGATTATATGTAATTCCTCATATAACAAAGCTTTTATTTTATGCTATTGTGTTGTATCGGTACTGAAATAAACTTATTTGATTCGTTCTGTTAATTATTTTATTTATTAGGTTTGTATTTAAATTAGTATTATTACACATGAAGGCACAATATATAACATATCAAATAAACAGGCAAAATACAATCTTACTAAATAAATAACGCTTACACTTATCCACTTATCCAATACTTTAAAAATTGTACTGTAAACTGATTAAAAAGAACTTATCTTTAACATAGATCTTAAAAATTATAAATAAAACAAATACAACGACAAGTCAATGAAAAAAATAGATTCAAGTTTGTTGCAGTTAGTTTAAATATCGATACATCGTTACATACATTAAATTTTCTTAAAAATAGATGTGAAATCATCGATATAAAAAGAACACGAGCCTTAATAATTCTAAATCAAATATCAATAGTTCTTATACTATTTGGCACAAAAAAATTACTCTCTTTCTTGACATATAAAAAAAATGCGAATTGTTTAGTGATATATAAAATTTGCTTACTAATATTATATATGTATCCATATAATTAAGTTTAATGATTATTTTTATTCAAGCTAATCCTCAAAACTATAGTGTAAAGAAATAGAGGTAGATAAATGCTTGAAATACAATTATATTTATAATCGTATTTCATTTAGAAAACAAAAAAAATATAAAAAACCGGCAAAAAAACAGCCATGTCTAAGATAAAATCAAGATCAGTGTGGTTTAGTTTTAATATACGCACAACACAGCAGCCGGGCAATGGTTATAACAAATAAAATTGATAATTTTAACCTTTATTTTGACTGGGTATACTCGTAACAAGTGTTTTAGAGAACTTTTTGAACATCTTTGACAATTTCGTTTTGAATACTTTGTAAAATCTACAAACAATCAGAAATGAATCCGAAATTTATACAGGTTATTCTTTTTAAATGCATAAATCACAAATAGATAGTACTGTATTTATTTAAATAAATGTAAATAGGGAGTAATATTGTATAATATTAAGGTTATATGATTGTAAACTGCAATTATAGACGATATATTAATAAATAAAGGATAGTTTGTCATATTTTTCTGGTTATGTATTATTTCATTATTTACAGTTATATTGACAGAATTTTTATGGTCGTTTTGTTATATATACATATATTCATGTACATTATATTAATTTTTATAATTACGGACAAATGTAATTTTAATATAGTAATAATGCTCCGATTCACAACAATAAGTATATTAGTGTGTTTTGTGTTGGCTACTCACGTACTTACGAAATATAATGTTTTTTTTGTTATGTTCACTAATTGAGATGTTGTATTAAACTTTGTTATTACGTGAAAGAAAAAAATTGAGTGTATTTTGTGATGTATGTTTTTACACTTCGTCGACTTCTTTCCTTCCTGGATAGGAGGTCGAATGGACAGGGGGCCTTTCTACTTCCTTAACCCCTCTCTTCTTGCTAAATTCTATCAAAATCATGATCGCGGGCATTAAAAAAATATTATTCCCGATGAGCATTACTGTAGGATCTCCCGGAGTTTATCCTGGGCAGTGCCAATCCATACGGGATTTCCGTACCGGGGAATCGGAAACCCTAGACTCGATTGAGACGACGAGATTAGCTACCCGTCACCTCTAGTTCGGCGGAGAGATGAAACGCGGATTCAAGAAGTCCGCTTCGGTATTCTGAACGTGTAAAAAAATATAGATGATGAAATTGATGATATCTGCGAACTGATGAAAGACAAGCGCCCTGATATTTTTTTCGTGAATAACACTAAACAGAAGGGTAATGGTGGGGCCATCAAACACGGTTCTTTCAAGATTTATTAGTCTGGTGTTGACCAGAGCTAACGAGATTGCCGGGATGTCGGCTACATTCTATAAGAAAGATTATATGAATATTAAAACGATTACAAATGTGTAAATCCAAGGCTCTTCTGGACTTGGGTTAAAACTGGACTAATTCAGATTTTTATTTTAAGCATATACGCTCCAGATATGTCAAAACTGCTCGAGGAACGGGAAGAGTTTTGGGCTGTTATAAAAAATATTCAAGTGAAATCTAACAAAAAAGAAGGGATCGTCAAGTTAGATGATCTTAATGGCTGAGTAAGTGTACAGCGGGATGGATATAAGGAAGTCTTAGGTAAATTTGGAGATGAAAGAGTGAATACGAATGGTAATTGCTTTCTCCCACTGTGCTAATAGTTTAACTAATGTGTGAAAAACACTATGTTTAATAAATGTATATGTTTAAGGTGAGGAGAAGATAAAAGCATGATAGAGTTTGTAATTGTGGATGGAGGTAAGTTCATTTAGTAGAAAACGCAAATACTTATCACCATTCAGCACATTTGATAAATAATGTGGTCCAATTAAATAACCTTCAATTACGTCAGCCCCCAAATTACGGCTAAATTTATGCTGAAACAACTTTCTTTTAATGAGTATTTCTACCTTTATCTGTCCAACTATGCAGATTGTGGAAGTTTAAAATACCTTTTTTTTGAAAAATGTATTTCGTCCGTCCATAAAATCAGTTTTAAGAAATTCCTGTTTTCTATGCATGAATTTAGCACAAACCTGCAAAAAGTTCTTTTCCTTGCAGTGTCGCCTTTCTCAAGATTTCGTATGTGAGTGTAATGTTAGGGGTATCATCTCTCTCTGTGTTGCACCGACACCACTTTTCAGTTCCATATAATATGTCAAACTGGTAAGTATGGTCGTCTTATCATTATGCGTCACGCCACATCAAATCATCTGCAACACTCAGAACACTTGCTGTAGTATCTAATTGAAAAGCTCTTAAAATGAGTTCTTTGTCCTGTGGTCAGTATTACTGACGAGAAACAGTAAGCTCTCGATGATGGAGTTTCCCAGTTTTCCATAATCTACGAAATGTGTTTGTAAATACATTACAATCAAGGATTCTCTTTTGGTTACCATATCTTTCTCGATACATTTCTCAAACGAAAAAAGTGATTTGATTAAAGGAGCGATTTTTTTTAAACAAATTCATTTCACTTAGTATGTTGAGCACTGTCTTGCTTCATCGAGAGTTGAACAACGAGAGCGCTCCGGAGGGCAGGCTCTAGCTTTATATAGACGATCTGTTATTTTGTCTGAAAATGTACGTTTGAGGGGGGTGTGGTGTTGACGGGAGGGCACCTCACGTTTTCGATCGCCCGATGGATGACGTTACAGCTTCCTGGACTTGTTTACGTCCTCCGAGCTTCGTCTTTGTCTGCTTTTCCCGAAGTGTTTTGCACATTGTGCTGTTGTCATCGTAGCGGATACACCTTAGTCCATCATGCTGGCTACATGTACCTTGAGTTCTGCAATTATTTCTAAAAATGTGCAATATAGGATTTGCGTATTTTCTTCTCTTCCTATTAAAGTGAAATCGTACCTGAAAGGTTTGATTTTACTTGGAATATAATATTTTCACTTATTGCTCCATCGGGGAAAACAACTCTGACATATTTATTTTTAAAATTTATCCTTGTTTTCGTATATATAGCAAAAATTATAAAAAGTATTTCAATTATAAAAAAATATGACGTAAGTATTGTAATGGAATACATTTTCTTTTATTTTCTCTTCATAGGTTCCAAGGGACAAAAGTTGTTGCTCGATCTTTTCGCTATTTTCTTTCAATTTTAAGGGTTTTGCTAGAACGAAAACTTTTTATGTTAATTTGGACAAACAGGATGGAATCGATCATGCATCTTTCGCAAATATTCAAAATGTCCTCTTTTTTTTGAACGACTTTGTAAAAGTAACTAAAAAAACCGTGTCTTTGAATATATACTTATAAATAATAGAAAATAATTCAGAAAAAAACCCTTTGAAATGCTCGGCCAGCCTGAATCACGAGCGCCGCCTTCACGCACCGCCGCAGCAGCGCGCCACCACCACCCCACGATGAGTGGTGGCATCCAATCACTTACCTATAAATGACACTTGGTTGAAAGATAGCCAAAGGTATTATTAAATTAGTCTCTGATTTTCCTCATGTAGTCCACTTGCCTCTACCCAAACAAGGCAAACTAAAACAAATTATCGTGTAAACGATAAACAGCACGCAATATTAATCGTGGACTAGCAGGTTGTTGACCATAAAGTTTCGGCTCTAAAACTTTATAGTGAAACTTACTATGATAAGTAAGTTTCACCATAAAATTTTAGAGCCGAACGATGTCATAATTGCAAGCTCCTCAAACAAATAAATAATGTTTGCATAATCGATAGCAGTGAAAGGCATTGTTATTAAGCACTTCAATATGAATAACACACAATCTTAGTTTCAAAAACATCAATATAGTAAACGTAACATTTTATAACAAAATACCTAAACCTCTAAAGCCACCCGTCTGGTGGTTAACCATGCGTGGACTTGTACACCTGCAGTGGACTTGCTTAATACTCACTGCCGATGCCCGCCGCATGACGGGGTGGGCAGTTTTGGGAGTGTGTATCGTGTTACTCAGCACTAAGGCTGTACTTTGTAAGTTTACACGTTTACGTTCTGAGCTATTTTCTCAGAACCGTCTACTTTAAAGACTATGGTTCTTTCTGGAAAAATTGTTCTAATAAAGAAGGAGATTATAAATATTTGCGGAAAGATACATTATCGATACTATACGGTACATGTTCTATTCTTTGTTTCCAAAGTTTTTTGGAAATATGTATTGTTTATTTACAACTTACATTCTATTTTTATTGAAATATTACCGCCTAAATTTTCACTATGTAATCCATTATTACAGTATGAGATGATAGCCGTAAAATATTTTACATGTACATATATATTACCAATTTCATCACTTATGTAATAATCTGGGCAGTTTACATTGGTGGACATTTCATTTTTAATACCAATTTTTGTTTAATATCTACAATTCAAAATTATTGAATTGTTTAAATTGTAAGACAGTGAACTCTCTTTCTTGATTTTTAATAATTTGCAATTTTTTTATTAACAAGATTTCGTAAATTTCAGAGTCTATTTCTTTAATTATCGGTGGTCCAGTTATAAATTCATATTCAGATTGTTCTAAAACATTTATAACAAATGTCAAAGGGTTGTTACTATAGGTATAATCTTATTCTATTTATTGACTCTAAGGTTAATTGGTTTTAATCCTGTTTGTCTCGGGTATTTGTTCATAGATCTCCTTAAGGGCATGTGAGTTGATTATCGCCGAGGCTAGTATATTATGTTGTGATAAGACAATCACGGTCTGAATATCTATTAATTATATAAAATTTATAGATACTGAAATTTTCTTTCTATTGCAATGATTCTATCAATGCTTACATAATTTTCCGATAAATGTTTTACTAATTTTTTTTTTTGCGTTTTTTAATAGAATATTAAGTTTTTCATGTTTTTTTTCTGTGTTATTTTATGTTAGATTAGAGAGCGTGTGGATTTTAGTTCGTCCTCTTAGTGTATTAAGTCATTGTTATCCAAATGTCCTGATATGCTCTTTACCTTAATGCCTAGACCGTCGAATATTCCTCGTTTTATTCAGATTTTGTGCGTATTAAACAATTTGGTCAATTTTTCTTCATTGTATAACAAATTTTCAAACTCATCATACGTACAATCAATTAAATGCATGATAAGTTTAAATTAAACAAAAGGTTTTGTACTTGCTTTTATACTAAATCCTTAGATTTTTAGTGTAAAATGTGCCAGTATTCGTAGATCTCCGTAGCAGTGCCATGGAATATTTCTACCTATTTCTGTCTACATGCACTTTTCAGCTTTTCTCGTAATCATTTTCAAAATATATTAGAGCGATTTTTTGTATGATTGTAATTCCTAATCTTTTTCCATTCTAATTTCAGGTTTTCTGTAAAAATATTCTGTTTTTTTTATAATTAGAGAATTCGTTGACAAACTGTATTCTACTTTCTTCGTTGTCTCTGTTTGAATATACGGTCGTAGCGTTACTACCATTGTATTGCAACTCGATGCATTTTCGTTTCCCTTTTTGTGTTTAATATTCTTGCATATTCGTTTGCAGTGGCAGTTTTGAAGTGGCACCTTGTGAGTTTAGCGTTTGACTTCTTCAATTTTGATAGCCAAGTGAGTGGCTAGTGATCGCTTTCTAACTGTTTTTTTCTATGAAATATATACGGGTGAATATTTAAGAATGTTTAAAGCACTGCTAACAATTTCTACTCTATAGTCATATATCGTCTCTTGGTCTCACTTAGGGTTCGGGAGGCGTATGATATAGGATGTTGTTTCTGAGATAGGACTGCGCCTAAACCTTTTGTTTGAGGCGTCGGTTGCTAAGGTTAGTTTAGGTAAAAGTATTAGTATTAAACTGATTTCTACACGGCGCTGTTGACGTTGTAACAGATACACGTAGGCCCGTCAATAATGCTGGATACATGTTCTTGAGTTCTGGACCTATCTAGGTCTAGGTCAACGGAAAATATCCTGTAAATTTTAGGTTTTTTGCGGCATAAACTGCAGCATCTTTTTTTCACGTCAATTTAGAATTTTGATATTTTCACAATTTCAAAGTATTGTATGTAGAATTGAGTATATGACTTTAATTTCAACTGGATACCTCCACACGTTCTCGACATAAAGAGTCTTGACAGACAGACAGACAAACGGACGGACAGACGGACGGAAAATAAAAGTGAGCCTATAAGGGTTTCGTTTTCCTTCCTGAGGTAGGAAACCTAAAAATAACATAAGGATAACAAAAATAAACTAAATCAGTAACAATAATCATACATTGAGAGCAATAACGACCAAATAGGCACACGTGATAGTTCGTCGACACTAACAACCTGACTGGATTTAACCGGAGTGAGGTCCGCAGGGAGTTAGCCGGCCGACCGACGTCCTTAAACCTGTTCCAATCTACCTGGTCGTTGACCAGAAATTAACTCAATATTATTTAAATATATGTGTGAAAACGGTACTGTCTTGGAAAATAGATTTTATAGTAAAAAATGACAATGAAACATGTACATTATCATATATTTCTCTAAAATAGAAAAGAAAGGGATTTTTTTAGGATTACTTAAATGAATAAAAAATAACATGTTTTTTTAAAAAAAAATATTAAAGTATAAAGTGTACGGATACGGATTTTATTTAGTATTACATGTTTAAAGTAATACGTAAGGAGGTAAATAAAAAATGTTTCAAAAAAACAGTTTGTTTCATTCACAAGATATTTCTTGTGATGTGTGAAAAATAGAAAATAAGTGAAAATAATGAAAATGCTAACCGAAAAAAAGACTGTTATTATTTTTATGGAGGTACGTTGGCTTAAATTAATTTTAAATAAGCCATACTATCTATAAAAAAATGGGGGTTTTCTGTAGCAAACACACATACACATGCACATACACACCCACACAAACACACGCACACACAGGCACATACACATATATATGTAAACAGAATATAAATGTAAAAGTGGTATATGTTAAAGTGTTTGTATAGTTTGGTAGTCTATTTACAAATGACGGTAAACATGATAAAAATATCGAACTAAAAAAGATTGTGGCAAATAAAGTAAATTAGGCCTTGCTTACTTATTATGAATAGTAAATTTCTCATGATAAGAGCGTTTGGCTATTCATAGTGGGGTTCTGCTCCCAACTCTTATGTGTAGCAGTGAATATTGGGTATGGCAGAAGAAAAATTAAAGTAGAACCAATGCGTTTAAGATATAACTGCGTAATATGTGCGGAGTGTCTCTGAAAGTTAGACGTAGGAACAGTGATTTCAGAGAGCGGTGTGCTTTGAAAGGTAGTGTATGTGAAAAGGTTGAATGAAAGTAGACTGACAAGAGAAATTTATAGAGCAAATGTATGTAATGGAAAGGTCGGCAAGGATCGCTCTAGAAAATCCTATGCAAATTCAATTGGTCGTGTTTTGAAAAAGGGCCAAATTTCGAGCACTCGAAACCGACGAGCAAGCAAGAAAGATATGCAAAGATTATACCATGTGGAAGTCTAAAATCTCTGCCTACGCTTCTGGTAAAAAGGCGAGAGTTTATTTATTTACTTAAAATTAACCATATGAGTCGGCGAATGTAATATTACTATTTACAGCTGCAAATTATTGATATTTAAATAATTTTTAAGCAGTTTCTTCAAATTGCTTTTACTTAAAAATATTTGTAATGCATTTTTTTCCAGATTTCTAAAATACCCGCATCAAAAATTAGAAATGCGACATATAGTTAACAAATTTTGACACAACAAAAATTGATAAATTATAATATACAAAACTGAGAATAATAACTAAAGAACTTTGAATGAATTTTTAAGTATAAATCCAACAACATGCCTTAAATATTTTTATTTACAGGATGTTGTTTTAGTGTGCGAAAAAAATGACTCGTCCCTCAATTTTAAATCCTCAAAGCTATTACCTAAACATATTTCGAATCGTATTTACACAATTATATGACTGTTCACAAAAAAACACTTGCTTGCATAATTTCGTCAGAGTCGACGAAAGAAGGATATCGTCACAGCAGAGGCGGATTAAACGTTGAGAGCGCCGTAGGCAAGCATTTCATCGGCTCCCCTTTATTAATAACTAGTACTAGTAGTAGTAGTAGTAGAGTAGTAGTAGTAGGTGTAGTAGTAGTAGTGGTGGTGGTGGTGGTGGTGGTGGTGGTAGTAGTAGTAGTGGTAGTGAGTAGTGTGGTGGTGGTGGTGGTGGTGGTGGTAGTAGTAGTAGTAGTAGTAGTAGTAGTAGTAGTAGTAGTAGTAGTAGCAGTAAAACGATGTCTTTATTTGGCTACTACAATGACGTGGTACACAATTAATTTTACGATATTTTTTTGGTTTTTGGTCCGCCCGCGCGTCCCTTTATACCCTCGTGCTAGGCACGTGCCTAATTTGTCTTAAGGATAATCCGCCTCTGCGTCACAGGGCTGTGGATATAATGACAGACGGACGAGCCGAAAAGGACTTAACCATGAAAGTTCCATTTTCTCTTTCAGCTATGTAACCCTAAAAACAATAACGATCAGTCGCACACGACGGTGGCGTCGCGTGTTCGGCAGTCACCGGCCGGGGTTCGTCAGCCGTCGCTGTTGAATTGGCGGTAATTTTATTCACATCAGGCCCAGCTAACGAGGTACGGGGGGCGAGAGCACGCCGAAAGGAAATTACCGCGGTAATGATTGCTCGGATTAGCCACCGCCGCTACCCCACAGATTTCACCTTTACAGCGGCGGCGTCGATTTACGTGTGTTATTTGAGGATATTCTTTTAGCTGTTCTGTTTCTGTATGTTTCTGGTTCTCGTCTTTTTCTTGCGTTCTCATTTTCAACTTCTCGAATGATATACGAATGTGGTTCATGATCTTCCTTGCACATAAAAGGAGCTGTTCGAATTATATTTCAAAGTACTGTCATTAGTGACTTGAAATTTTGCATAGAGGTTCCTGTTATAACGTAGACGAACATTATAACAGAAAAAAAGAAAAGTTTTATTTTAAATTCAACCCCTAAAGGCGTAAAAAGCGAGAAATTCCTTGTATGGAAAATTGAAACCGTTGAAACTACATATTTCAAACTTAATATTTTAATTACTTAAAGAGAGATAAAAATAATTACCAGCTTTTTTTTTAATTAAAATTCTTATACCTTAACGCACCTAATTTTATTTATCATTACGAAATGTTCACTCTGACTCTGTATGTCTTCTTAGAATTAAAGAATGACCCAAGCGATTTTAACGAAATTTTGGGTGCATTAAGAAGACACAGTTGCGCAATCGATAGTAAGCAATATAATAACGAAAATTTATCTGATTATTTATTTGTCCGGGTTAATCTCCAAAAAAGCTGAATGAATTATGACCAAATTTGGTTTATGTCTCTAGTGAGTATGTACATTATTTATTTTCTTTATTTTAGTAAATTTATATTTCTAGTTATATCAAGGAGTATTAAAATAAATTTTAGTCTGTGTTACGCGGAGATAGTGTAGTTTTTTATAGGTGGAAAAAAATTCAGAATCTATAATTGCACCAATATGCAGATGACGGCAGAGCACAATGCTAATAGTCTACTTTACTCAAGGAGCTTCTTATTCATTAAGGAATTTTTAAAATCGGTTCAGTAATTTGATTCAATAATGTCAATACTTAGATGAAGTTGGGGACAGGCAATTAGTTTTTTTTTCAGAAACCTTTTTCGCGAGCACAACATATCTCCAGTTTTATAGTAATTAGATGAATAGTTTAGGCATACAAAAAATAAACGGACAAAATACATATTCATTTTCATATATTATACAATCCTTCTACACTTAATTGCGTCTCGCCAATTTTAATAAGCAATATTTGTGTAAATTATAAGCGTACCTTGCTCCGTAAAAAAGTTTAAAACTAAATTCAATCCTTTTTCGCTCCGATAAGAAACGAATTTCCAGAAATTCTTTCTTATTAGGTCTTCGTACCAGCCTATCATCTGAAAAAGATTCAAATTTGATCGGTCTTATTAATTCGAAAACCTTCTGATTGATGAAACGCTTTTCTCCAATTATAAAATTTCTTGTTTTCATTTGACTTTATTTAATAAACTACTACATCAATTAATATACTGTAAAAATCAAACTCCTTATCTAAGAAATTTTCATACTGGTTGATATGTCAGGCTTTATTTATCGCACTGTATATACGTATCCTCTTGCAATCGTTTTATATCAGATTGATGGCCTCGAAGCTGAAGACTTTCACTTAGGCCCTGTGATTATCGTCACAAATCCAATGACAGCGTCCGCGATCGACAGCTTAACGTATTCTCGGAGGCACATAGCGTGTGGTTTACGTTAGTTAAAAATTGGGTGCGTGTACATAAGTACGCGCTTGAGAAGTTATACTTCTTTGGCATCATTAAAAACGAGCCCAAACTCGATGGGATTGCGTCGTTTAATTACGGAGTTCCTATGGCCACCTTCTAGCTCCATCATCAGACGCTGATTACCATATAGTATCAAAGTACTCGTCAAGGAGGAATCAAACGAGCCCAAACTCGATGGGGTTGCGTCGTTTAATTACGGAGTTCCTATGGCCACCTTCCAGCTCATCAGACCCTGGTTACCATATAGTATCAAAGTACTCAACAGACAGATCAAACGAGCCCAAACTCGATGGGGTTGCGTCGTTTAATTACGGAGTTCCTATGGCCACCTTCAGCTCCATCATCAGACGCTGATTACCATAGAGTATCAAAGTACTCGCCAACACAGTCAATAAAGTTCAGTTTAAATTTTAAAATAATTTATTTTCTTACATTAAATGTATAGATCTCTCATTATTCGAGAATTCGAATTCTAAGCGGGCAGCTTCAATCTGTTAATTTTGCGTCACACAATCTTAAAATTTCACTCTCATCATTTTTTTATAACGCGCCTAAAGAAGTATAACTTCAAAAACTCGTTAGCCCATTCGGTCTTGGCCAGGATCGAACCTGATACCTTCTGATCCGAAGGTGATCTACCTCCGCTCCATACTGATTGAACTAATTGTTTTTATGAAAATTCATGGAGTGCTCTTGAAAATGTCTATCGATCATAGCATAAAAACCGTTTCTGTCGCTGAAATACCTAACATAGATATATAGTGCTGAAGACTTACCTATAAAGCTATTAAAAGTTAATATTTTTACTTACATTTTATATCTTTCTTTCAAATCGTTCAAGCAGCACTCGCCAATAAATAAACTTAACGTCTAATTTTTCATTCCTTCTAGTCTGGTTCCTTCTGTAAGTAAGGAACCAGACATTCATTCGTAAAGATACTGAGGAGCAGTGGGTTCTCAAAAAAAATCTCTACATGCCCTTATTTTGAGGGAGGAGTTAAAATCCATTCTTACGTAATATTTTATAAATCGAAATACGCGATTTCTTACATAGATTGCTGAATATTTGGGAGCTAAGCTTTGGAAAAAACAATTCTGAGATTTATTTTTTTTTGTTTTTTAATGTACTTACAAGTTTATTTATATATTTATTTTGGAAATTTTATTTAACTTATTAAGTTTTTAAAAGTTTGGTGAGTTTGTTTTTACACATTTTGAAGTTTGTAAATTAAATTTATGCTTCGTTCTATTCGTATATTAATCTTATTTTAATTATTTGAAAAAAAAAAAAATTTTTTGTTATCACACAATAATAGCTATGAATGATTAATTACAGTTACATATAATTTAACTCAAACTGCCATCATTCCACAAGTCTGAAAATCTCGCGTAATTTCTATGCTGTTCCGATGATGGCGCCTTCAGCCCCATTTTTTTTAACGTCTATAAATATACTTTCGTTGAGATCATTTCAATTTGAATTAATCGTTTCTTAATTTTTGTTTGACTAATTTGTTTTCTTACTTCGCACATATTTGATAAACTTACTTTTAATTATAATACAGAGATTATACAGAGATTAGAGATTATAAAACTGTTTGATGATTGTATCATAGTTCTTTAAGTCTAAAATCTTATGTGCATGAAGGGGGTAAAATGGCCACAATCGTCCTCGTAATGAATGAATAGCCCTTTATTATGTTATCTTATTGAAAGTGCTCTTTCATCAGAATTAGAAATAGTTTACAGCACCCAGAAATTAAAATAATAGCTGCCTATTAATGACAGAATTTTCGGTTTCGGATAAGTAGTTCTGGAGATTACACCATACATCCAAATTTACAAACTTTACCTCTTTACAATTTTATTATAAATAAATGACGACCAAATATTAATTTTGTTTTAGAACAAATGACAACTGATTAAAAGACAGGTTCATACGCACGCACGCACGCACGCACGCACGCAAGCACGCACGCACGTACGTATACACACACACACGCACACAAGTATATAAAAACAAATGACTATGGTTCCTAACGAAATACAAATATCATATTTTTGTTGCTTACTATACAGTGCATCGAAATCACATTTAGCCTATTATTTACGCAAGCACCTGTTCTGATGTAAGCAAATTTTGGTAAAGATTGGTTAAACCTTTATTTAAGTTATAAAAAGGTATGCATACAGACAAACAAACAAACAGATTAATAGACAATGACCTATTATTTACACAATCATATTGTATATCAATTTTCATTACGATCAGTGAGACATTTTTGAAATCATGAAAGGGACACACAGACAGAGAAACAAGCAAACAGATTGTAGCATCTTATTTGTGAAACCATTTGTTTTTACTGTATGCAATTTTCATCACGATAGGTCAAACTGTTCTTAAATTATAAAAAAAACATATAGACGCACAAACAGACGGACAGACAGAAAGTAGTTCCTTATGTGTGCAATTACATGTTTTTGCTGTGTATCAATTTTCTTCATGATCCGCCAAGCCATTCTTGAGTTATGAAAAGATATACACACAGGCAGATAGACACACGGACATGGATTTTAAAATTGTTGAAATAGGGGTCATTTAATCATAAAACGAACATATAACACAAAAATTTACAAAAAAAAAATATATACAAACAGACGTCACAAATTTATATAGTAGTATAAATGCAGATTTATTATCAATATTTCAATAAAATATATCAGCAATATACCTCGATGTGGCGTCGAGAGTACAAACAGCCGCAGAACTTTTCGAAGCGGAAAAATACGTGAGGTATGTTTCCTGAGGCCTTGAGGCCCATTTATAAGGTTGGTATGGATTTATTCGTTTTTTCGCCGTTTGAAATTATGGAATATATTCGTATTGTTATCTATTTAGAAGAAGTTTTCTAGTAAATCCTGTGCTTTCTAGAAAATTCAATGCCTAACTTCACTGGAGTTGAAAGAAGTTGTAGTAGTAGAAACTATCTTTTCATGAACAAAGTATTACATTTACAAAATCACGTTTAGTAGAACAAAGTCAGTGTTTTGAAGTTTTACGCTTTTTATTTCTTAGCAAATTTTACAATTGTATATTATTTCTTGCTAATAATATTTTTGACCTGCCACTCTTTCTCGTGACGCTTGTCCAATTACTGATGACTTGTTGATAGTCATCGATACTTTGTTCCATTCATCTGGATGTGAAATTGTTTAGTACCGGTTTTGTTGGTTGGTTGTTATTTCGTAACTTGAACATTCTTCTTTAAACAGAGTCTCCATCGCAATAACTTTTTGTATTATGTCTTTATTTTTCATACTCTATGTCGATATATTTTGACAAATTTCATATTTTTATAGTTAGAATAAATTTTATTGCCTAAATCTTTATTTTTAAATGTTCCTTATTTATTTTGAGGGTCTTAAATTTTATTTACAAATTTTTTACTTAATAAAGTTTAATGCTACACATTTATTGTTTATCCACCATATATAAACTTCACGTAACATTTATTCTTGATTTAGCAAAAGCAAAGCAAAAAGGGCTCTAGAGCCCTCAAGCCAATCAAGTTTAAATATACACAATAACAATCAAATATAAAACTATAACAAATGAAACAAATCTTTAAGAAGACTAGCTGGTTATTTATATCCTTGATTATTTTTATATATCATTGTGCCTGTAGTGGGCTAAGCTGCAGTCAACCACTAATCTATCTATACTATAAAGCAGATGTACCCTTCGCCGGATTTTGGTACTCGGGAACTTCATTCAAAGAACGCAACGAAAAGACTAGTCTATTCGATCAGTTTTCTCAATTACCTGTCCAAATATTTTGCGTACGTTCACTACGATCACGATTACATTCAATTATTTCGTTTTCGTTACTATCGAGAAACTCTTTTTTCTAACTACCCCTATTTTATTTTTTGCCCCGACTAATTTAGTGTTTTAAAATTCGAATAATGAACAGCAGCCGCTTTGGTGGGACTCAGCACGGAAGCCGGATGCCTCGCACGCCACCTACATAACTCAGTTATTTGATATATGTGTATATCTACTATATATGAAATAGTAGACTTACTGACTGATATATCAATGCACAGCCCAAACTAATGGGTTTAGAGATTTTAAATTTTGTACAGAGATTTTTATTAGGCAGAATTAAGAAAGGATTTGTTAAATTCCAATCCCTAAAAAGGTGAAAATGGCAAAATTTAAGGTGTAGATATCTAACTTAATATTTTAGTTATTTGCCAAAATCGTAAAAATTTATGCATTATATTTTTTAAATTCAACCCTGATGGCGTAAAATAATGTATGAAATGTTAAATGGAAAATCAAAATCTCTGATGCTATTCATGTCAAAATTTATATTTTAGATAATCATTAATAATAAACTCAATGGCATGCATCGTTCTTAAAAGTAACCTTATAAAGGGTTAAAATTTTCATTCTTTTATACTGTAGCTGTATAATTTTAGAAAAAGTAAATCTAACAGAGCAAAATAATGGATGAAACGTTATATAGAAAAACGAAACCGCTATGTGTATTTTGTCAGATTAAGCAATTTATTTGGTTACTATAAAAGTAGCTATATGTTAGACACGTGAAAGAGAAGCTTTGGAAAAAAAAACTAACTATGTCTCCATATTCCTGCCATTAAAAATTCTGGAAATTATTCACTCATAGAAAACTTCACTATCCTCAAATAATGAGTCTAAATTCTCATTTTCATACGGTTAGCGTTTATTACATCTTCGTTCAAATCAGAACCTTAACCGGTGAGAGAATCGAAAACACACACAGGACGAGAAAAATAATTAAAATTAGAGACCGGGATTAGAATCAACAACGAAGCCAAGATCAAAATCAAGGATGAGATCAGAATTAGAATCGAGATCGTGACCAAAATCGGAATGAGAAGCAGTACTGAAATTAAAATTTAAAGTGGAAACAGAGTCGAGAATGAAACCGGAACCTCCTTAGACCAAGACAGGAGTCGGAGTCGAAAGTGGGACCGCGATCGGAGTTGAAAATCAAATAAATTGACATCGAAAACGGGACCAGGATCAAAATCGAGAACGGGATTACTATCGGGTTATTATATACTAGATTTATTATATACGAAAGAAAATATTTATTATATTCTAGATTTATTACATTGTATACGAAATACTGGATTTTGATCTGGGGCTATATACGAGACGAATTAATCAATTTTGTTTCTACTCGAGTGCAGTCATGGGAAAACGTTAGTTAAATATAAATAAATAACTTATTTAGAAAAAAAAGTTACAGTTTTCGCTAAAATTTCAATGACACATGCAATTCCAGAGGATTTGAAAACTGTCACACAAATCTTTCAGCGAATATATCGCCGAAAATGAAAATATATGGCGTTGTGTAAGTTCATTTGGCATCCTAAATAACCTTACAAGCGACATAAATGTTAATAAAAAAGCAAATGTTAGATAACATTCATGATTTTCTATCTACGTAATCTTTTTTCTTATAAATGTATGATTACAAGTCTCTACGTCTACGCAATATGTAAAGCGAATGAGCGTTCGATACGCATGAAGCCTTTGTTTGCTATGTAAAGGTCAAACACACTCAGTGCGGGCTATATTCGATCTAAATTATTGTACGGTTAGCGAAAAAAATCTTCTAAGGAAAATAATCGAGCGATGAATGTTGTCGTAAAAAGAAATGACACAGACTGTACTCGGTACATACATGTATGCGTTTCTCTTAATAGTTATCTGTGGTGTTGAAATACCAATAAAAGTAAACATCATTTTAATAATAGAGGTTTATCATCAAAACCTTTTTTCTTACATTCCAATGAGGTTTTCCATTTCAGACGTCTTACTCGCTAGTTTTGGATGTGGGTCCTTTTGTTGAATTTCAATGCGCATATAAAATATTTTGCATTCTATTGCGCAATTTAGTAAATTTTTGTCTCATAATATTTCACGGTATGATCGTCAGGGATTTTTTTAATGTAAAAAAACGATGAGATCTTTTGGTTTTTTTTTTGCTTCAACATTCTTGTCGCCCACAGCATGCCTACTTGTATGTTAGACAGCGCGACCATGGTGCACAAATATAAAATTGGTACTAGAATGATATACTTAATATAAACCTGAAATCTAGATAAAATCCTTAATTTTGTTCACAATAAAAATTATTGCATGTGGTATTTGTAAATGACGGACAGACTTAATGTCAAGAAGCTGCTTGTAATTTAAATAAAATGTTTTCATATGTACTATCGTTTTGTTTTTTAATTTATAACTAATTTAAAATAAAAAAAATAAAGTCTTCATACGCTACTTTGTCATATTTTACTCAAAGCGCTTAAATAATCGCGCTCATATTCTAAGTATTTGTTACACGCCCCGTTTTTGTTCCAGCAGATCCGTTTTGCCTTTTGCCCTTGTATGGGGAGAGACAGAACGAAAGAGCTACATGATTTTATTATTTACTTTGTGAATTAAATAAATAAAAGTAATTCAATGAAAATAGAAGAATTGTCCTACGTAAAGATATAAAGAAACAGTCATCATTCCTAAGAAAAATATTGTTTTTGTGTCAAGAAATTCCGGAGGACTCTTCAGTACTTATTCAGAATACGTACTAAACGACTGTAAATCATAAATAATTCAATCATCTATCTCATGAACAGAGGTTTTGACATCTATTTCACATCACGAGTACCGTGTAACGAATTCAAGCGACGATAAAGGGACAATAGGGAAAAAAGAAAACATTCCGTATTCCAGAAAGGAACGTTCGTCGTTCCCTAATAAATAAACCTCGATGCCCTGCATTCAGGCATCTGAAATCGCTGAAACACGAAACAGCAAGCGGTGGAAGTAAATTATTTCTGACGTAACCGAATTTTCCGGTATTACCGTTGTCATAGCTACGCCGGCGCCCGCGCCCCGCTGCGGAATCGAAAGTGGCGAAGTTACGCGCCTGAAAATTTCGCGTAACCACTTCGGTTATTGTATTTCCAGTTCGCGGAGCAGCCATCGACTTTGTTTTGTGTGTGTGTTTGTGTGTGCGATATTACAATGTTTAATGTGTTATCGGTTTCGCTTATAGGTTCTTTGCAAAAATTTGGTTGCCTGTAAAGTCGGTATACGGGCGAAAGTTTTACGTGACAACGACTTTGAATGGTAAAATCATTTTAATGTGAATATTCATTCGTATAGTAGGAAGAAGGATGAAATAATAGTAACAATTTAAAACATTTATTTATACAAAGAATTATATTTAAAACATTAATTTATACAAAGAATCTCGCACTGAATTTCATATTAACAAAATTTTATTTTACCTTTACATACATACGTATTTATATACAAATATACATACAATAACTTGCAATACATTTGCAAGCTATGCACTAATTCTCTAGTGCTGCGCGCGGCAGACCGATCATAGTTGAGTGGGAGAGACGCAAGGCATTCGGCGGGCCTCTCTCTCGTTCGGTGACTCATCGTTACGTTACCGAGCGTTACACCTTTTTCATAAGTGACTCCCAGTCGCAACCTAATTTAAGACGTTGTCACGTCAAAAGGAAAAAAAAGGAGTTAGGCAATCGAAGATTAAGAAACGTTTAATTATGGGATTTTGACTGTTTGAAACAGAGTAGCTTTAAGACTGCTTTAGGCTAATTATATCTGGGATTACGCAATTCTATTGTCTTTTTTCACCTTTCATTATACCCAGTAAAGTGGGCGAATGACCGTTAGTTACTACATATTCTTTTAATAATAGATATTTTGTAAAAAAAAAACGAAAAGATCATTTACCCAAAAAATCTGTACATGCAATTTCATTTTTAACCGACTTCAAAAAATAAAAAAAATTAACAAAAAAAATCGACTTCAAAACAAAAACTATTTCAAAACAAATTGATTTGCACTAAAAAGTAAAAAAATAATTGCGTATTCTTCTACAACTTATAATCAATTTACATTTTCCACTCATCAATTTATAGGTACGATCTATGTGTTTACCATGCAAGAAGGTAGGTAGGTACCTATCTACTTCAAATTTAACTCAACACATGCCTATGAATAACAAACAACGATGAAAATATTTTTAGAGTTCTCAGAAGTAAAATAAAATGAAAAATATTATACTACTTAAAAGTCAATCAAATTATTACGATAATATAATGTAGTTACAATTATTAGTATTTCTGGAATCGATGTCAGCCAAGGAAATAATACAACACAGTAATAGACGGTTTTTTTGTTAAAATTTTATTTGAGTAATTTGGCACATTTTTGTGAAAAACGAAATATATTTAACAAAGCGAAATGAAAATATTCAATTGATTCATTTATGTACATAAAACGATAAACTTACTGCCTTTATATATTACACAGTCCAAACTACTGGTCCTAGAGACTTGAAATTTTTATACGGAGGTTCTTGTAACGTAGACGAGCACTACGAAAAGATTTAAAAAAAATAACACCTAAGAAGATGAAGTTACTTTTGCTAACTTCATATTGAAGCTACAGATCTACAGAAGAAAAGAAAAAAAGTACATAAATCGTTTATTTTTAAATTAACCTTGAACAAGGTAAAATAAGGGATAAAACTTTGTACAAAAAAAACGAAATCGCTAAAGCTATTTATGTAGAAATATATATTTTAGCTAATCACTACTAATAAAAACTAATGATATGCATAGTTTTCTTAAAATAACCTTAAAAAGGGTGAATCAAAAGGTTAAAAATTTTAACAATAAAACAAAATCACTGAAGCTATTGATAATAAAACTTATATTTTAACTGCTTATTACAAATTAAATATAACGACCTACGTTATTTTTAGAAAATGGCCCTAAATATAATAATAATAATCCTTTATTCGGCCAACAAATAAACAAAAAGGAAGACATGTATAACATCTTAAAATTAACTTAATTAAGAAATACATTTACAAATTAAAAAAGACCAGCTCTGCAAAATGCCGCAGCCTGAGGTACAGCGCTGATTTTCAGCTTGGTCCTGAAAACTTAAAATTAAATCTTGATAACTGCACCAAACAAATTTTGTGCACACAAAATAAAGAGGTATTGTTATGAACCTTGTTTCGCGCATTCTTAAATCAATAGCGGTATATAACCAGGTCTATGATTTAAAAAGGATATATTTCTAAAAAATCGGAACCACTATGTGTATTTTGTCCGTTTTAAACCATTTATTCGGTTATTATTAAACTAGCTGTATAATCACTAGTGTACAATATAGGTATAGCTAGTTTTGAAGAAAAACTTGGCTTCATCTTTAAATTTCTGTCATAAAAATTACGTAATAATATAATTGAAAATTTAATTGTTTCTAAAAATTCTTTCACTCATAGAATTTTCGAGTGATATGGCCACATTGTATTTTAATACTTCTAGTATGTGCTACGTCTTGGTATAAGTCAGTACTGTGATCGATAGCGGAATCAGAATTGCACACAGAACAAGAAATATAATTGAAAGTCGAGACCGAAATTGAAATCGAGAATGAGAACAAAGACAAAATCGAATGAGGACGAAAATAAGAATCAAGAGCGCAAACAAAATCAATCGGAGGGGCTGGAATCAATCGATTAGAATAGTTGAGAATGAAAGAAATCAACATCGAGTGAAAGACCGGGACCGAAATCGAGAACGATATAGCAATCGGGATCATAATTTCGAAATGAGATTATATAAAAAATAAAGGCATTCATTTTATGTCCACACGGAGCCACGCACAGAAGCTAGTAGAGAACATTTGTTCTCACCATAACTGATTCTTTGTTAATATTACTTATTCATGCATCAGCCGCAAAGTGGGTTATCTTCAACTGTAAACATTGCTAAGGCTTGGATATCTAGAACAACACGTAAAGCACTAAAGCAGTCGTCATTACAATCATCAACATCAAAGAGTTTAATTCTTGGTCTAGACATATCTATCTAACTATCAGTTCATACCTACTTCTCAATAGAATAGGCAGATACCACAAATATCCATATGGTATCCATATGGTATCCATTGTCTTTCCACATCTGTCTTACATCGCTAACACCCTACAATCGTTTCGTGTAGACTAGTTGGTTTAAGATGCTTAGAATTTGGTTCTTCTTGACTATGCTACCAATTTGAAGTGAATAAGATTTTTTGGCTAACCCTTGCAGGGCCTTCCATCAAACACATTCAATTTCGATTTGTTTTGATAGTCTTTATTCACTCATCCTTTCCAGATAGCTACACTATCTTAAGTTATCTCTTTTTACTGTCATTACTAGGAACAATTCATACTATAGATATGATAATTCCGCTAATCGTATCAGACTTTTGTTCTAGAACAATGATTAAGATGGTATCATCATCATAAATAAAAAAAAAACTACATAAAACGGAACATTAACATTTACGATTGAAAGTCAGTATTTATGTGTCTATTTTTTTTTCATTATGGTACTGTGAAACGTAAAAGGTAAAATTTAATTGCGACAAGTTTATTTCTCTCGTTATTAGAAAAAAAAAATAGAAAATACGGTCACATCCGCCTACATTAAATCAGTTGTTACAGTACAATGAAACGATAATTGTGAAGAAGCAAAAATATCTTATGATTAAATAAATAATACTATTTATTTTTCTAGAAGTGTTCAAACAGTGTAACATGATAAAAATGAGCGCATAAGAATAAACAAATATTTGAAAAACGCGAGCTGGCAGCCTACTTATATATTATTACTAATGTACATGTTACACACGTTTGTTCACAACAATTGCATAACACTGTCAAATCCGGTTTCGTTTGTCAATATTTGTCTACCGTTGTTAATAAAACTTGTTTTTCTCGCTCAGATATTCATTTCTTTGTCATTTTATTATTGAGTTGAAAGGATGGGTGTATATGTCTAACTAACATTCATGACGACGTAACATAAAATAAAAATGTTGTAGGTAGTATACCTAAGCAATTAGATGATAAATAATTATTTAGTCATTTGAATAGACATATTTAGTCAAATTTGAAATGTCTTTATTTCACGTTATCGCTTTTTATTATATGCATCCAAGTACCATTAACAAAACCTGAAATGTTGTACGTTTTACCTGTACGGTGTACCTGAAATATAACGTTTTATTATTTTTTGATTTTCTATACTTCTTTTCACCCATTGTAATGGCGTTTCATTACTTATGTTTTGTTGTACTTTAAAAATTGTGATAACTTAAAGAAACCTTCATATTAAATCAAGTTGCTGCATTTAATAACAACAGGTTAGGGGCCCAGACACATAACTGACTAAAGTGAGGTCAATGACAACGAAAATAGCTGCAGAAAATATCGTTGGCGGCAAAGTGCATATTTAGAGGTTAAAAAGACCACACCAGCCGGCGCGAGTCGTAATACTTGCAAGAAAGCAAAACAGCAAGCAAGGTGTAAAATATTGCAAGAGTGAAGAAAGGAAAGATAAATGAGTACAGCAAGGAAAGGTTATTAAATTGAAATGATACCAAAGCTGGAATATCTAAAAATTTCAGACTGTAACTTTATTTTAAAAAGCTTAGGTTTATACAATATGGTAAGCGATAGTGAGAAACCTATAGATGCGGTGGACCTAATTGAATGGGAAAATTGGATGTAAAGGCACAAACTATATTAGTAACAAGAATGTGCGAAAGTGTCATGTTACATATTTTTTCATGTACTGCTTCTGCTGAGATGTGGCGTAGACTCTTATGTATTTATGAACATAAAGGCGTAACAAATATTCATATAAAGCAGCAGAAATATTTCCAACTGAGATATGATGCAAGTCCAGAAATGTCAGTATTCTTATCAAAAATACAAGAGATGCATAATTATTTGGGACAATTGATAGAAAATATTTCAGACAAATTAATCATCACAAAAGTTTTAATGTCGCTACCAGATGACTATAAACATTTCGTATCAGCTTGGGAGTCTGCTCTAGATGACAGATAGAACCTAAAAAGTTTAATCGCAACGACTATTAGTAGAAGAAGAAAAATTAAAGGAAAAAGGAGGTCCATCACAGCCGTCATCATCAGCTTTCAATGTGAAAATGACTGCGATAAAGGTTTCAAGTGTAAAAGTGTTTCAAATGTAAAAAGTTAGGATATTACCAAAGTAAGTGTAAATACAATAAAAGAAACTTTAGACACAATCGTGATTATTTTAGTGGTGTAAACAATACGTGTTTCTATTGTAGTAAGCCTGGACATACGAAAAATCAGTATCGTTACAATAAAAATAAGGAAAGTAATACGTTTGTTGCGTCAGGATTATCGGAAAATTAACTTCGAACGTTATGAACATTCAAAGTGGCTCGTAGACTCAGGCGCATGTAAGCTTATAACAGGAACTTACTTACGTCATATAAAATTCTTGAAAATAAATTGGTACTAGGCGATGGTACACAAATTAATGTCCTTGGGATTGGACCGATGCACAAATGTTTGACGGAAACCTTTGGATTGATACAACCATAAATGACATAATCTATGTCCTAGCATTAAAAACAAATTTAATATCTGTCAAATGTCTTACCGATAAGGGATATGTCATTGTGACTGATCAAAATTGTTGTGAATTTCTCAGGAACAATAAAGTGTGTGCAATTGCAGAACGAATACGAAATTTAAATTATCTTGATCTTTTGTACAAGAATAATAACTTAAATATTGCAGAAACTACACAAATTGCTCGTAATAACCAAATTAGTTTAATTGAGTGACACCAAAGCCTGGCTCACCAAAAAATGGTTTACGTGAAGGATATAATAAAAAATAGTAATACAAAAAGTGATTTATTCAAGTGATAACGTAGAAACCTTCGTATTAAATCAAGTTGCTTCATTTAATAACAACACATGTACTGACTGTTTTGACATTTGCAGGGGTGTCAGATAGGAATATACAGCTTTACCATGGCTATTCATCCTATTCATGGATAGCTATCAGTATGATTTGAAATCGTGATAATATGAGCTAAAGATGAATAAACTGCTTGTCAAATGCCTCCTGTACGCCGACGACCAAGTAATCCTTGTGCTATCGATGTGCTAGCTGCAGAAGATGGTAGTTAAAATGAATGATTCTGTTAAGAAAAGAGGTATGAAAGCAAATGTCAGTAAATCTAAGATGATGGTGCATTAAAAAGGCCAAAGCACGACTGGTGAATATGATAGAAATATAGAAAAGAAAGTGAATGCGAGGAATAAAGTTAATGGAGCCTTGTTTGCTATCATGAATAGTAAAAGTGTCTCATGACAAGCGTCTTTGGCTATCTGTAATAGAGTCCTGAGTCCTACACTCCTATATCGTAGCGAAAGCTGGTTATGGCAGAAGAAAAATGAAAGAAGGATGAATCGATGGAGACGGGATTTCTGCGTAATGTGTGTGGAGTGTCTCGGAAAGACATATAATAGGAAATATATATATAAACAGTAAGACTACGTCTTAGAGCGGTGTGGTTTGAAGGAGTATGTAGTAACTAGACTCGAAAAAAATATGTTTCGGTAGTTTGGCCGTCTAGAAAGAATGACTGAAATTAGACTGACAAAACAAATCTATAGAGCGAATGTGTGTAATGGAAAAGTCGTCAAGGGTCGTCCTAGAATATCCCATACAAACCGTATTGGTGGCGGACTAAACAAGGGCCAAATTTTAAGTTTCCGAAATTGACAAGCTAGCGTGAAAAAATTGATGGATGTCAGTGAAGCAAGAGAGATATACTAAGATTGTACCATGTGGAAATCTATAGCCCTTACGTATACTTCTGGGAAACAGGCGTCAGTTTATGTAAGCCTTAAAATATTTATTGTACACTTAAAAAGTAAGACATTGCAAGTTTTCCACTGCTAGAAGTAGTTGAACGTACCAACTTTTAAGCTACGGAGCAATAAAATCAGCTGTTCGACTGCGTCAAACTATAAATTCATCACCGCTAAATTCGTTAAATTGACTATAACTAAATTCGTCATATTGCTTATATGACAAATTAATAGTTCACTCTTCATACACTGTTGGACGCTTTATACATTATATTATTATTTATTTTTCATAAGTTTCTATGTTTTATATAATTTTTTTGTTATTATTTATAGAATTTGAATACAACGATAATACATGACTATACTTCAAATTGCATTTCAGTTGCTTTAAATTCGACATGCGATGCTTCGGGCCGACAAGGACGCGCTCACATGAACGCTCTTATCAAAGCCGTATAGTTAATCACTTATATTATGGCAGGTAAAGCAATAAACAAACTTAAGTATTTTATTTTTTATCCATTGCATCATATTAAGTAGGTACAGTTAGAATAATAATTATTGTGGCCAAATAAAACGTAGAATCGGATGCAACATCGTAAGACGTCCTCGTCTTTATAAAATTAAACGGAAGCAAATGGATCCTCAAAAGATGAGCTTCTAGTAAAAGTGATTCTAAGAAATAAAATCGCTTCTCCTGCAAGTGCTGTACGAGGAAAATAATTAAGTAAGCTTTGTATAAAATGAGATTACGTGTTTGGATTGCCTCTACTCGAAATTCTATTTAAATACAAACATTAAGATTAAAGACTGTTCCCGTCGTAACAATGCATTTGTTTCCCGAAAAAAAATAATCTTCTATTTCATTAGAATATAAATGACGTTTATAGAGAATGGAAAATATATGAAAAATATTTAAGTATCGATGTAGGTATGAATATTGTCCATGCATATATTGCAGTAGAAATAAATATATGCATTTTATAAAACACTTTTACAGCATACGTGTTGTATTAAAAGATGGATGTCTTAAGGTTTTACCTACCTTGTTCATTGGTTTCCTTTTCTCCTTGAGAGTAAACGAAACACGTAAATTTCATACAAATTTATTAAGTCGTGCGTTTTGATTCTATAATAGTACTATATCTACAATTACCATTATAAAAATGTTCGAAAAGTATGAATTTCGTTAGATGAATTCAAAAAAAATTTGGAAAATCCAAAAGTGCACGCCTCACCGTGGTCATTAACTTCTAAAATAAAAAAATTCAATAGTTTTTGATAATGAAATTTCAAAAAAATATTTATCAAATTCAAATTTCGCGCCATTTCGTGAGATATTTATGCGCGCATGCGCTGATCTCAACTTTTCACATATGGCTTAAGGCTAATCTTCATATGTATATAAATATAGATATACAAACACCAACTCAATGCTCCGCTTGTGAGGCGTGCAATACACAGTCGTTTTTTAGTTTTTTGTGAATTATAATTAAACGACAGTACTTAGAACGCTAATATTAACTAGGAATCAGCACAGGGTATAACTTTATATAATAAAAAAAAAGTATTCCGGTAAGATACATTTTTCGACCAATTTCTCTGCCACATACATGGATCCATAAACACAGACTGACGGACGTCCAACAATGATTGATTTTAATGTTATTATTTACTACATTAAACAAAATAATTATTTATAAAATATACCATATATGCTAGACAGATTATTTAACTTGATATTAGTACACTCATATTACCCTGTAAGTGTTATATTAGTAAAAAAAAAGTCATTTAAGTTTCGAAAGACTGGGTTTTTTGACATGTCGAGAGTAGAGCACCACCTCAACGCTCCGCTTGTGAGGCGTGCAACAAGATCAATTACTTATTTTTATATTTAATTTTAAAATTAATGAAACTCCGGGAATATTGATGTTTGTGTTAGTGCACACAGAAATGAATTTATTGCGTTCATAAACACATATATGCAACTGTATTATTATTTAACTGTCAAAATCGAAAGCTATCACAACAACATAGAGTATATATTTCGTCGATACATGTGCAAACAAATAGTGAGGGAAATTACTGATGTGGCAATATAATGATTAAGTAGACGTAAAAAAGGTGTTCCTCATTAGGTGTTCCTCATCAGCTAGCGCATTATTTTACCTAACGTTGTCGCTTTGGTCTTTACCAATCCTACAAGTTTAACAAAGATAGCAAGATTACAGATAAATTAGCAGATCTTACGTGTCTACGTTAAAGCGGCAACATACACTGAAAGACAATCTTTATTTATTTGTTTACCTCTAACTAATGGAGATATGAGATCTGACCACCAAAAATTTTTCTGAACGATCTGTAAGATATTAGAAATATTTATGTGGTTCTATTCTTCATAAGGCGTAGCGAAATTATTTATTACCTACTTTTGGTTGTTTTGAATATGTGCGTGTGTGTATACATTATTTAATTTATTTCTAACATGGGCACGCCGTACACTAAGTACTGTTAAAAAATTGGAAATTGTAGCAAAAACTATTTCCTATCGACAGTTCAGAATGCATTATCAAACAAAAGCTAAGTTACTTTCGCTTACGACTAATCAGTAGATTTTCCAGTTAATTAATTTTTGTTATTTAAATGTAAATTCACGTTTTTAGCGTTGGCAAATAAATCTTTACTTTTTTTTAATCTCACTTTAATTGCACAGTTTTTTATTGCTATTCTTATATTTTTTCGTAATTAAGTTCTGACCTTCAAAGAAAAAATATATCGTATTTGTGAATAAGATGAGATGATAAACTAGGTTTCGTTTCATAATCAATAATCATAAAATCCATATAATTAGATATATGTGAATAAATATTCTATTAAAAATTTCACATTAATTTGTGGACATAAACATTCGAGATGATTATGTGCGTATTTATGGAAACATTGAGCCTGCAAAAATGCTTTGATGAGAGATTTTTACCTAGTAAAAAGGTACATAGGAGATAATAAAAATTATTGTAAAAAGAGCTTTATGTGGGGTAGAAGTAATAAAGTAAAGATTTCCACAGAAAATACATCAAAATTGCAAGAACTCTCTACAGATACAACATAATTTCAAACACTTAGACGTCGTTACCTAACACATACATTAATAATAGTTTACTATATTGCCGTTGTAGCGAAAAGTATCATAACTAAAAATTTTACTTAAAATAAGTTATGATAAGCATTGGAAAAATATACATATTATTCAAAAAAACTTAAATTTTATTAAACCAATTATAACCATGTTTTTTTAAAAAGAAAGAGTACCGTAATACATAAATAATTTAAGGCTATGCTAATCGTAAGTGTTTATGATTTGTATGATCAAATCCAAAGTGCAGTAAAAAGCATTACGGTTTTTCAAAGCGTAATCTAATAATTTGATAGCGAGTCACATTTTTAAATGTGGCAAAATTTTATACCTTGCTTTTGATCGGTATAAATGTTTACCTTTATTAACTATTCTTACTTAATAATATAATAACTTTAATTACTGTATTATTAAGTAACTATAGACACTTTTGTACGTGGCTCCGCTCGCATGAACATCGAATTAATTTTTTTAATCTTTCATATTGACCAATACTCTGTTAACCATGATTCCCGTGTCGTCGTTTTTTTTGATTTCATTTATGACTCTGCTTTTAATTCAGGTTCTGTTAAAAATATACAGAATTCGTCCGCGACTCAGCCCGCGTCGACATACAACGAATTCTTATATCTTTTATATCGATCGACGACCAACAACCATGATCCCGATTGTAGTCCCGTTCTAGATTTCATACCAGAAGAACCAATATTCTGACACTGAAAGTGATGCCGTAGGTTTTTATATTATGAAAGATCTTACTTATGCTCTTGATTCTGATACCGGTCCTACTCGTGATTCTCATCCCGAACTTATGTTGAACTTAAACGTCTCTTCAACATTGTTGTCTATTAATAAACAATGAGAATAAGTGAATAATTCGTTCTACGATAACGCAAGCAAACCCGCGCGGGAAAGTTGATATCTTTACAGATTATAACCTTTATATATTCCGATATATAGGCTATATCAGTGTAAGGTTTCAGCAAATTGTGTTTAGCCGTTAAAGCGTGAATCGAGTAAAAAACATCCAAACATAAAAACTTTCACATCTATAATAGGACATAGAAAGATACAAAAATCGTTAAAAATGTAAGGGATAAGGAGCTTACATACAAGGAGCACTAACCGAAAGAGTGCATTGGGATAAACAGATAATTAAACTCTGTCGCTGGGATACACTAATTTCATTTTTCTGTAAAATAATAATATTTCTCAGAATTCATTGAAAATAAAGGAAACTCCAAAAAAAGTTGTGTTTCATTTGCCAGCATTAATATATTACACAAACTAGTATGCTGTGGTCACTCACGTGGAAGCATGAGCCACTCCAAGTATTAGCTTTGTATTTATGAAAGTAATTTGTATAAATTTCAGCGCAATCAATTTAACTATGTGGATTCGTATCAATACTTACAGAACTCTAAAAATAGTACCGAATGTCGTTTCACGGATTTAGTTATTTCCATTCCAAATTTTATTGAAATCAGTTTAATGTTAAGGAATTTTAACATTTCTTACAGAACCCCAAAAATTTATCAAACATCCCTTTATAGGTTTTTCAGTTTTATCCAATTTAAATTTTATTAAAAACAGTGAAATTATAAGGATTCTCAGTAGTTCTTACGAACTTTAAAAACGTACCGAATATTTTTATTAGCTTTTGTTTATGCTAATACTATTTTTTATTAAAATCGGCTTAACTAAACGGTTCTTTGAATTTTCACGTAACCCAAAAAATGTATGGAATATCCTTGTATTGGTTTTTATTTACTTCCATACTAAATTTTATTGATATTGGTTTAACTATAAGGGTTCCTCGTGATTGTCACGGAACCTTAAAAACGTATCGAGTATTTTTTATTAGCTTTAATTTATCGCCATACTATATTTCATTGAAATGAGCCTAATTAGCTAAAAGGGTTCTTAGAAACTTTTGCGGAACTCTAAGAATGTATCGAATATCCCTTTTTGGCTTGCATATGTCTCCATTTCATTTATTTTTTTTTGTAAGGTTAGACTATATGGGTTTTTAGTAATTGTCAGGGTACCCTAAAAAAGACTCAAACCCTTGATATTTTTTACTGTAGATAATTTTCCTACGTGACTTCAACTTGATATAGAATGGGTCCGCGTATATTGTATACCGACTACCGATGCTATGTTCTGATCAAAATTGATCTGAAAAGTAAATAATATTTTGCCATATTATTATAATTATACGATAATTTTAGGAAAATTGTTCTCTTATATATAAAACTAAGAAATAGCTTTCCGTTAAACTGAATTTTTCTAACCATAAATTAGCATTTGGAACAAAATTTAATATTTTTCCTGTAATACAACCAAACAGCGCCATCTCTCGACATAGCTTTTTGTAATTATTTCAATTCACCTTAATTTGTTATTCGATAATAAATTGCTTTGAGGATGCTATATTTATCCACATAGATACAATGATTATTTTATTTGTTTCGTATCATATGGCCTGTATTATTAAATTACGTCACTTTTTGAAGTTTTACCTGTGTATCATAGGATCTTTACATGATATTGTAGGCTTTTGGGAAGTTTAATCTCTAAAATTGTTTTAGAGATCCAACAATAAACGTATCTTAACGTAAGTTTTAATCCTTTTGATAAATAACCAAAAACTAAAAAAATACAGAAAACATACAAATAAATGGTAATTATGATCATTCATGTCCATTCTCAACCAAATTGGAAAACTTCAATTTTACAATAGCGTTAACTGATTGATTTCGCTATTTTTTTAGAGATGAGGTACTATTTTCTTATTTTTAATTAATGATTTTCCGTAAATAAACAGATTATTGTACAAAAGTAAAATAATATAAATAAAAAAAAATCTATGTCCTTTCATAATAAAATGATTTCGCTACAGTGCATGTGTCCGATTTAAGTGTGTCTTATGCGACAATTTGACGGAAATTAAAGCGGGAACGTGACCGAGATCGAGATTTAAAACTAGATTAGATTAGATATGAAAATGCGACTAAAATCAGGAGCGTGGTTGATAAGGCCATCATTTGATATAAAAGATAAATGAATGGTTCTCCCTGCGTGGATATTCATATGCAACCGAGGACGAAATGTATTTTAAAAAATTAATTGCAGCACAACGCGCGAAACTCTGCCGCTGTGAAGCTAGTCACGAAAGCATCGCAATGGCGTAAACTAGGTGCGCGGGGTAGAAGAAGGAAGGGCCGGGGAGCGTTAAACCTGCGGCAGGTTTCGCACGTTTTACTGTAATTAGACTTTGAAATATTCAAAACTTGCCAAAATAATAGGGACCCACCACTGCTGGGAACTGATTACGATTCTAGTCGGCCACTACCACAAAATAGGCCTTCTCATTTAGGGCCATGTGTAAGAATTATAACCACAGCATGAAACATTAATCAACATGTCTGCGGTTTGCTGAACGTTATATATATTTTTATATTAATGAAATAAATGGTTTTAAGACGAATAATGTCATTATAATAAATATCCGAATTATGAAGGGATCTCTAACATATCGTTTAAAACTAATGACAGAACGAAACTTAATTGTCAGCTCATGATCGCTTTTGTTTTCTTTTAGAATTTATAAAACAAGCGACATGCTTTATCTTTTAATTGAGAACACAGACATTCAAAAAGAAGTTATTTTCGGGAAAATGTCTAGTAATTTAATAAATTCAGCATAACATTTTCATGTGTAACTCTTCTAGGAATGGAACTTCATTAGGTCAATTAAACGGAAAAAGCTTTTCTATCGAAGCGTTCGGCCGCCGCTCATTGTACGGCAAACCGTACAAACAGACGTTAGGCAACGACTCAATAAATCGGATAAAACGGATAGTAATATAAAAGCTAAGGATTTAATGAGGGAATTTCTCTTGAAAGCCAGCGATCCAGATATGGAAGGACCATTTATTAAATTGAAAGGTCCATTACGCCCGCGGCCCCCCGGCGTCGCCGTCGGGGACGAGAGCTAAGAAGCGGCTCGAGGAGGCGTATTCACGGCTCACGGCTCACGCCGGGAAACTCCACCCTAAAACCTGGACCTCGCCCTTCGCTTAGTTAGATCTGGACATTCTCTTTCTGCACCACCTTGAAACGTGCAGCCTTAAATTTTCCAATCGCCTATCCGAAACTCTCCAAAACGTAAGCAGTGCTTGTACTGCACTCACAAAATATCGACATCGAACCCGTACCTCTGTCCGTCTTAAGCGTTTACTTTAAGATGGACATAGGTTCGTCTAAGCTGAAAAAAAAAACTGACCAAGAGCATGTCGCACCATGCTCATTATAGGGTTCCGAAGCCATTATTACAAAGGAATGCACTACAGTTGTAAAACGCACGTTGTTACACCTTTTCCATGTTTCCCACACATAATAGTTATAAGCATTTTAGTTGCCTATAACTAGAAGAACAAGTAGGTATGTCGATTATTACTATTAAATTAGTGTAAACTAAAGTGCATCAGCAAAAGAGTGTATCTTCGTGGCTTTTACGTCCTTTTATTAAGAAACGGAGTTTTTCGGCAATAACTCAAAAACAGTATATCCGACCATCTTCAAATATTTTTAGTTGAAAGTATTTATTATGCGTTACATTCGTATTTTTTTTTTTTCATATTTTTTGGCTTTACGGTTTAGAAACCAAAGACGAGGGGACACAATTTCCGCAGGTTACTGAGCAAGTATTTCCAAAATTATTCACGTCATGAGAAAAATGCCTAAAAATCTTAATTTTTTTTTTAGAACTGTTAAAAATGCGCTACTCCTTGATGTTTGCAGAAAACATTTTTTTTTTTCAGTTTCTGCTACATGAATGGTATGCCCTCCCTAAGATTTTTTTTTTATTTATCCACCTAACCAAGTAACAGCCTATACAACGCACTTACACTATAAATCTTATAAATATACGTCTTGTAGTTTTTGTATAAAACGCCTGTGACATACGGACGGATGGACGGAAGGACTGACATGACAAAACTACAAGGGTTCCGTTTTTGCTATTTTATCACGGAATCCTAAAAATGATACTTATTCATAGCCTCAATCTATGGTATTTCATCCTAGCATGACTGAAATAACTGGTCTCCCTTTGTGTAGATAGTCTCCTTTGAGGGAATAACTTCTTTTTGGGAAGCTTCCGCTTACGGTCGAAAAGTCGTGATCTCGCTCCAATCGGGTCGAACTATGACTTGACTCAAAGGAATCGTATCGATTTGTGTAATGTTTAGTTAGAACTGTTGAAATTACGGATAACTATATATATTTATATTAAATTCTTTACAGTAGCAATTTCGTCATTTTCAATATCTATTTATATCTGATAGTAAGTTAATATTTCGTACATGTTATATAGTTATTCCTTTATACGTTTATTTATTCATAAGGATAATAATAAGAAAAATTGATAAACTAACTAATAATGTGATTATCCCTAATATTGTAATAATGAAGTATGAATATTTTTTTGGGCCGACATGATTTAAAATAAAGTCAAGTGCTTTCTCAGTTAATTAAAAAAATACCCTAAATAAAAATGAAACGTATTCAACACTACAGAAGATAGAAGACAATAATTGTACTAGAAATATACAATTACGCATGAACTACAGTTTTTTTTAGTATTGCAACTGAATCAGAAGAGGTGAAGTTGTTACAATTTTTTTTTCTTTTTTACAATTTTTTTAGCATTTGTGAGCTATATAGTATTGGAACTTTCACATTGAAATAACTGAGATTAAAGTCTAAAATTATACATAAAATAATGGTTATGTCCGCGTTCGGATTCCACAAATTCGTTAAAATTATATTTATCATTTAACCAACAGTAACTCTTTCGACCTTGAAAATATCACAAGCTCCAAGTGAACAAATCAATAAACTATCCGTAAACGAATAATGCAGAAACCCTTTTACAACTTAATACCCTTTACATTTGACTAGCATTACCTTCGAAAACTGCTAAAGACACTAGACGTTAGCGACTAAATTATAATAATATTACTTATAGTACTACTACCTGAAATATCATTAAAACAATTTAATAGGTGAACGAATCAAAAGCGCTATCAATATTCCTTATAAATTATTTCTGTCATTTACGATATCATAACGTAATGGCCCTACAAAAGGTTTGACCTATTAAAATCATTTTCGTCGGTCAAAGAAACGCCTCAATTAATTCTGATTGGAGTGACATTTTAAATTCCTTCTAAGGATACGCCCCATTTAAATTGACCTGTACTTTTTAATGATGCATTCCGTGATTGGGTAGATGTGAAGAGGTTTTTACTCATTAATGACATAATGAATGCATATTACACCTCATTTTGAACACTTTCTATCCGATAAAAGTTAAATTTTAATGACAAAAAGCTAGTCTGACTTTATACTTATTTTATGTTTTAATACATTATCTCTTTTAATAGCTATACACGATTACCCTAGTATCCATGTGTTTCTGTTTTTTTTTTTTAATTTCCTTAAATAAATGGAACTGGAGAGTTGTAACTTTAACATTTATACATTAAATGAATTATAAATTAAATGAATTCAACGATCATCATATTTTGTAACTCGTTTTCCCAAAGTGAGAATGTATTGTGAATATTACTACTTAGAATAGCTTTTTTGCTTTAATTTGTGCCAGTCTTTAGGAAAAAATCCTTTAACGGGCGACACCAGAGTTATGCGTCGAATGCTATTCCGATTTCGCTACAAACAACAAAAAAGAAACATTGACAATACGATTTCTTATAAAGAAAGGCAAACTTGCAGTATAACTCTAAATTCCGTTGAATGTATTAGAATTATTCAAACAGCTCTTTAATCCGCGCTCAGAGTTAATATCTTGCAAATTAGCCAGTTCCTTATGCCACAGAGTCATAAATATTTAAATCTTTTCTTTTAATCTTTCCTTCCCCCATTAAAATATGTTGAGAAGTATCCGAGACGCATTTTATCTTAGATTTATAAGGCGGCTTTATTATGCTATTCAAAAAAAAAAGTGTAATTTTGAATGCGTTCATTATCGGATAATTTTGATATTACCCGATGAATAACAAGAGTTCGAACTCTTTGCTATTTTCTAATAATTATTAAATTGTTATAAGCTATAATTTTAAAACTTTGTTTATTAACTTTGTGATTTCAGAGCTTATAAATTCGAAGGAAAGAATAGAAAAAAAAATTTAAACGTAATATTAATTATTGCGTAACGATATATTAGTAAATCATTGCTAAACTTTAATGTCGCATTATTGATGTGGTTTGTTTTATAATATCAATTGAAAAATATTAAAAATTAGTTCCGATGAAAAAAAGATAAAAAAAATTGTATGCACACATAAATACAATTAATTTATAAGCCGTTTTTAATAATACAGTTCATGAAATTTCTCGTTTTTTTTCTATAATTTCTTAAGACAAAATGTATTGAAGGTAGAACGAATTTAAAAATATATTTTGATTACTAATGTATTGAAACAGATCCTTAGGTCAACCAAAAAAAAATACTTAAATTGATTTAGAGTTCATAGAAACGCAGTGTAAGTTATTCTTTGGCTGAGTACGTGCAGTTGAAAATAAAAATAAAGCAGTCTTTTGTTTCGGACGTCATTGGCTCGTATTCGTATCTTTCGCTCGTAGCTCGACGCTTTTTATGAGTATATAAAAACAGGTAAATAAAAAACCTGTAAAACGATTGACACTATAGGACATCCCTGAAACTTTCCGCTATGATATTTATCGATATGTTTTTGAGCTCCTCGGGTTAATCTGAATTTTCAAGACCAAAATTTTGAAACAGCTTAACCCTTCAGGCCATTCCAGAAACTTTTTTAACACTTTGTTAAAAAAATAGAGGAGCAGTAAATTATAGAGCTGTTTGTGGTCAAAAGATCGATATCATTGCTTTTTCAAGTTCTTCGAACTTAAAAATATAACTTTAATGAGTTTTGAGCCATTACAATTGAAAAATTTATATGTATTAAAAGACTGCAATTTTACTTTATTTTTCAACCACAATCTTTGAAACACGCTGTTTGATTTTTATCTGCTTTTTAAAAACATTTTTTTAAAAAAGTTTCTCCAAGGATATTTTTTGAATAAGTAAACCTATTTTGATGAATGTAGCAGTATTTGACTTTGATTTTTAAAAAGACCAACTGAATAGATTTTGTAATCTATCAATAGAGCACTTCCCAAAACATTGTAAAAAAAAACCTAGGTACCTAAGTTTTAAAAATATTTCTTATCACCAAGTAATTATTATCCTAATGCAATTCTGTCTTGCCAATCTAGTCGGCTGGCGTTCATGAAATAATCTGCCAACGAATCTCTATAACTTGCAGCTGATCTACTACTCCTAATAATCCGGTCTTGAGGATTTTTTTCTAATTCTGGTAGGTATACGAAATGTCGTTGAAGTTATTATATATCCATCTTAGTCTCTTACAAAACTATGGGATACACAATATGATTTCACTACAGCAATTGCAAATTCTTCTCGCACTTCTATTGAGCGATGGAAAATTCTCCATTTATCTGCTAAAATACCAAATATGCATTCGACATACCTCCTGGCTTGAGAGTCTATAATTAAATATTCATTCTTTTTTTGTCCGTTAAATTCCTTCCCAGCAGGGTCTCATTAAATTATCACTTAAATCAAATGCTTTATTTCCAACAACCTATATAAGGCATTAGTATATTGGGATTGTTTGATATAGCTTTTTTCCGGTATATGTAAATTAGGGCGACCCAAAAAAAAAGATTTTTTTTTTCAAGTCTCGTATGAAAATATGTTAGTTTACTTTGTTTTAAGAGCCCCTTCCAAAGGACAGCTCAAAAAAAAATGTTTAAAAGGTCGCTCACAAATTTTTTAAATTTCCAAAATCCTAACAAATCGATTATTTTTTTCAAATATTTTTTCTCGTGATTTCATTTCTTTTTATATGAAAAATCATGAAGATCTTGAAAATTTTAAGTCAAAATGTATGTAAAAAAATACTTTGGTAAAGAAAGTTAAAAAATATTGTTGTCCTAATGTAAATGTTTATTAATTAGTCTATTATGGAAAGTACTGTTTTTAAAAAATGCTAGATTTCCCGTACGCTCCTGTTCTATGAAAACAAATTTGTAGTTCAGAATTTCACACAGCAGAAGAATAAATGAAAATAAATTCTTATACTTATAGTAAAGTAATCCCGAATTGCTTGGTTGTATAATCCTGATATCTTTGCCATCAATAGCACCTGTACAATTGGGAAAGTTAGGATTTCGGTCAATTCCGGAAGAGCTGTTTGTCTCATTTTCTACAAAATCACGAAACATATTCCATAAATATAATTTTTCTAACAGTAGTAAATCCGATGCGAAAATTATAATGCAACTCTGCCTTGGGACATCCTAAAGTAAGATATTTAAAACAAATAATTGCTTTATAACAAGCAAATGTTTACAAAAAAATGTAAGAACGTTAGAGCTAGTTTTAACAGATAATTACAATGAAGAACTGGTGCAAAAGGTGGATCTGCTGCTTCACGAAAAATTCCTTAGGTATATGTATTTCAATTTACAGCAATTTCTTATGTAAACTTTTGTAAATACTAAAATTCAAAGAGGAATTATTAAAACACGCAATGGTGAAACTCATGATAGTAATGCCAATCGGAGCGCTGATAGACGTTCACTTGCTAAAAAGAAAACAATAACTGATAATAATCAACGCACGGATTTAGTGGAAATATAAAACAAAGCATGAATAAGAGAAAAGCGTGGAAAAAAAAAAACAAAATGCAGACAGTCACATCCACCAGGTTGTAAGATGTGTTAAAAACAAGCTACAGATTCGCTCTAAACCTCCTCGTGTAACACGTAGGCATGTATTGGGAAATACATCAAAGGGTGACAAAGGCCCCTTTACCAGCAGTCACAGACCATCACCAATAGACATGCTTGTAAATTGTCACAGACTAACCATACCCAAATAGTCATAGGCCATTGATCATTGACCATAGTATTATGTTCTTTATGTTTTAAAATTTTGAAATATTCCAAAAAAATTAAACGTAACTCCTCAAACACATATAAAACATCGAACTTGTGATCGCTACTGAGTTTAATGACCGGTTTCTGTTAAATGTTTAACAAAATGACATCTGTTTGTTAGATTTTTTCTCATTTTTTTTAACTTTAGTTAGATCTGTCCGTAGTGACCTGCCGAGTGGCTGCTTTAATTGGCTGCTCAAAAAATTGTTTGCCGCAACTAAACTGGTGCAGTCACGCTATCTAATGTGCGGCGGCCCTTTGTATCTTTTTCTTTAATTTAATTTATTGATCACTTTTAATGCTATATTAATATTTTCTCAATAACATATTTTTAATCCTTGACCCCAACGGACTTTCTCTTATTTCCTAATATTGATTTCTTTTTAGAAATATCATTAACTTTAACCAGTGAAACATGTTTAGCAATTAGCGAAAGCTAATATTATTAAGCTAATATTTAAATGATTGTGATGTTATTTCAATAAGTTTAAAAAGCACTCTGTCACCACATCAATTATTTTCTTTTAAGAAATTTAACAATAACCACGTTTTTTTGTAGAATTAGACTAATTGCTTGTTTCTACTTGATTTATTCATGTCGCTTAAAATCCTGCCGGTTCAACGTCGGAAAACTTTTCATTGGTAAATGAGAAAATATTTTTGGTAGTGAAATAGTAACTTTAGCTCTTGAAATTTTCCAATAAACTGTAACGATTCAATATTGAGAGTCATAATGCTGACGACAAACACGACAACAGATTCGATTCCTAGGCTAGGTGGATGCAAAGACTTCAGGGGTAAGTTCTGGTGCTAGATAATTCAAGTCTATCTTTCACGCATGTACACTTCTATTTAAAACACAGAAGACATTATTTTAATTAAACTTCAGCATAGTTGTTGACATGTTCTCAATCTTGATAATCCCTTTCTGTATTTATGAGCATGAATCTAGTAATTCGTAATCTTATATTACGAACTGGTCACATTAGACGATTCACCAGATCATTACCGTTTTTGGGCAGCGTCACCCTAACCAGTCCGGTTTGCAAAATGATCCTTCGGTAAAATCAGATGTCTTCAACCCGAAGATGCGCAACCATTATAAGTCAGCCGCGTGTTGTCCGTCTCCTTTGGTTTACGGCAGTCATTGCCGTTGTGTATAGATTATCCTGAAAGCCAATTTTAAGATCTGGCAGTATTTTCTGAAACACTGTTGGTGACTTATCTAGCGCGCTATTGAATCTCGCGCAATGCCGCCCCTATGGCGCAGCATTGGCCGAAGAAATCCGTTGCCGCTCTGCCAATCCCATCGCTGTTCCTTATCGCCGACTGCACAGCAACCAAGGTAATGTGTAGTACGTTACTGACAGGGACTGTATTCTATCTCTAGCTAGTCTAAAATCCGACTATGTGATTTTTATGTCCATCCGTTTTTAAATCAAAATGCAATTTTCCTGGATAATTATTATTATAGCAATACGTCTCTGCCACATTGATAATCATAATATTGCTGTATAATGAATTAAATTTTTTTTAGTAATTTAAAAAAAATAATTCCGTTCAGTTGTTTGCGAAATCAATTATCATAATTACTTAACAGAGAAATACGTAAATTTTTAAGTGCTAATTTAGGTTGCCAATTCTTAAAATTTTAATAAAAAATAAATGAGGCGATATTGTTATTGGTAAGCTGGCAAAAATGTATTTCTCTACAAATAATCATCGACTGCCCGATTAGCGCAGTTGGTAGTGATCCTACTTTTCACGCGCGGGAGCGTGGAACGTCGATTCCTGCACAAGACAAACACTTACTTATTTGATCAAAAATAATGTTTATCTTGAGTCTGGGTGTTTCTATGTATTATATGTAAATATTTAAAAAAAAAAAGTGTACATGTAATATATCAACTATCTGGTACCCATAGTACAAGCCTCTTTGCTTAATTTGGGTCCAGATGGTGAATTGGTGATGTATCATTATTATCTACAAAAATTCCATTTTAAATAAAACACTTATGGACGTAGAAATTTTCCAGTCGGATCTTCTACTATTACTCGTATTTTCAATATGGTGGCGTCATTTCCAAAAATTACAGTTAGAAAGGCCGATCATTATTGCGGTTTATTTAGCAATCAGGAGAATCACGTCACGAAGGACGATAGGCTCGTCATCAACTTATCGTGAACTTGATCCTAATTAAATATTCTATAACTAATATCTGTGCTAAAAATTCGCATTTAGCAGTTCCTAGAACATGGCAGAGATTGGGCACTAACATTATCAATCTCACCTTAATTTTTTGGTAGAGTCGTATGAATTAATGGCAACATAAGAATGCAAATTAGATTGTTTTTCAAACCATTTACAATATACTTCGTTATCGTTCCGATAGAATTTCGTAACATCAAGGATAAGGTAAGACCATTTTTTTAAGTTACTGTATAGTAAAAATGTATTAAGAAAATAACATATAAAATTTCCTATAGCATGCAACTAGATATGCGAATAAATAATTGTTTGTTCTAATATTAAACTCATCTACTAAAATCAGTCTAGGCAATCAAAATTTCTGTATCAAAATCTTGGATAAGACCCACTAGAACAAAACTGTAGTAGACAAAGGGACACCGAAATAATTACGTGACAGTCGTTCCTTTTAATGTGCAACTTTAAAAATGAACTTTCTGTGCGCCACGATCCCATTTCTGAGCAGGCCGTCTGGGCTATTAACTCTGCCCGCTGGGCTAATACTTGAATTGTCCACTCGAGCGAAGTGAACTCCAATATTGTAATGAAGTTGAAAGCGTTTCCAGGGCGCCCGGTTTATGATTTAATTAAATTGTTCAAATATAATTTTGGCCAGTTAAATACCGATTTGCGGAACGAACAATTTGTATCGCACCGCTCGACCAGACTGTAGAGCCGGTCTTGGACACCAAGTGTGTTACTTTACGGATTTTATTTAAAGCTTTTTACAACCAAAGTACATAAAGCTAAGGCACGTGTTTAGATTTCTTTAATATATTTTCAAATGATAGGATTTCTTTTTATATGCAAATGTAAATTATAATAGCAGAAGAAGTATTACTGTGGCAGAGCCATACTGTACTGACTGGTGAAGTACTACATTCTCACAGAATACAGACGTATAAAGTAGCAGCGTCCGCTATTGCTTTTCGTCCAGGGAAAGAAAGTTCAGGTGGCCCACTCCCTCTCCCACCCATCGGCCTGACCACTCTCAATTAAATATCCTACTCCTTCTTACGAGGCTGGTAACGCTCTGATGACTCATACAGAGTTGCGTGCGTCCATGGTAGGCACAGTTTATCTGCCCTCGATATGTTATAAAAAAAAATCTCTAAATAGTGTTTAAAATATGATATATTTAAGATATACATGTTTTATTCAATATCAGCGAACACGAAAAAAATCAAAACGTAATAATTTATTTATTTTGTAAAATTTTCAAATAAATATCTTATTGAAATGTAATTTTAATCACTTTGCAAACTGTCGTGTCTTTATAGCTTGATAATACATACTTTAAAAGACATTAAATAAAATCTAAATATAATACCCCTTAATATTCTTGCCACTCCGTGCAGCCACAATTAAGCTGGTTCACTGTTTAATTACAAATTATTTCGCTGTTATCTTTAATAGCAATTAATACACTATATAAAATAAATTTATATTGATGAATCAACAAACGTCCCATTATCAACACACGTGAGCATTTAATTATTTATATAATTTGTTATGCGTTATGTAACAAGTAATATATTCAATAATTAATATTAAATTTATATTACATGATATTTGTTTTAACTTGGTTATTAATAAAGCGTTGTCAGAATCATATATTATACTATTTAATATTTTTTAAGCAATGGCTTGTGTCCTCAAACATTATAAAACAACGTCTTAAGTGCATAATCTGTAAACACGAACAATAATTATAGATAGATATCTAACAAAATTCAAAATCAAAGAGACTAAGTTGCTAATCTTCCTAAGCCTTATTTTGGGCTAGTTCCAAACTAACGCACGTCCGGGGATAGAACAACGTGACAAACCGTAATATCATAAAATGGTAGTATCTGAATTGGTAATATTACAAGTTGATTTATTTAAAAGACCGTCACTAACCGTTTCGCTTTGCCTTATCGATGCTAATCTTGATCGTCTTGAGTTCGCTATTATGTTTCTGATATTGACACTTTTTTTTTTATCTTATATTAAACGTGTCTCATGTTGTATTTCGGACGATAATCTATCTTTAAGGGAAATTTAATTAGGATATCTACAACGTTTCGAAGTTTAGTTCACACCAACCGACTGATAGACATTTAATTTTGTTTATATAACTATTAAATGTGAAATATAGCCAAGCGTTAAAAAAAATGTTGCTCAAATATTTTTATTATTAAAAGGATTATTAGAAAAAACTTTGACTTATGAAGCAGATGCTGTAGACTCGAGTTATCGATTGGTAAAAAAATTCACAGATCACACATACACTATGTATTCATCAAAGTATATTGAAAATAAACCTACAAACTTTATTTAATTATCTATTTTTTCTCATCCTTTAAAAAAAATAAAAATAATAGTTGAAATAACTTAATTTTATTTGTTGTAAATCCACACAAGAACAAATACATGTGTGCAAATTATTTTTTCTTCAAAAACGATTATTTGTAATTTGAATATTTTTTTAATTCATTTTTTATTTTTTGCAATAAAGAGCATACAGATTTTGGAATGATCAGCAATTTTCAATTTTATCATCCTTTATTTAAATTTCAACTTTACGTCAATATAAATATCCAAATACTAGTAGAGTCATATCAATAGCAAACGTCGCGACAACCTTCGCGCGGAAATTTTTATCTCAAAAACTTACCCACATGTATCAAAAGGATAAATAAATAAGTGAAAAACCTTCACACATTTTTATTTTAAGTCTTCAGCTTTGCCAAAATCTATAAAATATCTAGGACACACGCCTGGACCTTCTTGAGATTCAAAAGTCTGGAAAGAAACAGCACTGCTGTCTTCTGATGTCGGATGCCAGAGCGCATTTTGCTGTGTCCGGTGAATAAATAATATTACGCGACCTTTTAAAGACTGAAATAAGTACGTATAAGTAAGAACGTAAGAACGTGGGGTGAATTAGAAATATATATATATATATTATATATATATATATATATATATATATATATATATATATATATATATATATATATATATATATATATATATATATATATATATATATATATATATATATATATTATCAAAACACATATTTTTTGACAAGCCATACTTATTTAATTATACAGTCGTTGTAAGGATTTTTGTGTGCGCCATGCTTTTATTTAAGTCTGTTAAAATCTCAGTCTACTCCTAATTCTGTAGAGGCAGCGACACTAAACAGCAAAACTTTTTTGAGTTCCAAAAAAATTTTGCTGTTTTCAATTATTTCTTTTTGCGTTTTCGAGCCCTTATAAATCATTAAAGCAATGCATGGGGTTGCAACATTTTGATATCCCAAGCATTACTGTAGGTATCCGCGAAATTCTTGAAAGTACACTCATATCGCTCTATCGCTGCCAAGAACAGGAAGCGATCGAGTATTAGTAATTTTAAATTAAAAAAAATATCCGACGTCCGTTAAATTACATGATGTGTTTGGAAGTAAAAACTTCTTTAGCAACGTTGTGATTTGAATCTCGATGAAACGAAAATGCAACACTAAAAACTGTATGTATCAGACATGCGACGTGAAGTTAAACTTCTTCGGCAAAATATGCAGAAATAGAGTTTAGGGTTAAAATTAAAAAATTATTGCACAAAAGGTTGCAGTAATGTTTAGTCAAATTTTAATTATAAATTTACCGTTGGTTTGTGATTCACTGTGTTCACTTGTAAACAACTTATATAATCGACAGTTTCGCCACTGTATTCAATTTATTATATGGATTTTACATGTATTCTTCACTTTTATGTTTAATAATAACCGCGTGTAGCTAAAATAGTCGCGATCAGCTGCAATCAGCTGTGTGAACGCGTGGAACATGTGGACCTGCTGGGCAAACCGAAAAGAGCCCAGCGGACCCGACCATAACACCTGACCGTGTCATCCGACCGTGTCACCCGACCGTATCACTCGAGCGTTTCACTGTGACGTGACAGCATGAAATCATTCTAACGTACCTAAGGAAGTTTCAATTCCAAAAGAGGTATACATATGTAGAATCTACATCCGTAGAATTTAGGCTGCTAGAGAATTAGATAAAATACAGATATACAGTGCTTATATTTGTTTATTATCTTTGTTTCTTTTTGTGCGGTGCTTCGTACCCTCCTCACTCTTATCTACCAAGCATTTTACATATCTGGTTTCGTGCGCTTGCGTATTATCATTTTTTGATATTGAAACCATAGAAATTGAGTAATAAAATGTAAAAATTTTTAAGCTTCTTACCAAAATAATAATAAATAAAACCTATAATTATCTTACTGCAGATATTGCATTCACCTCGTTTTTTTGTAGTTTCGCTAACTAAATGTTTCACTTTTATTGCGTTTGAACTGCACACGTTTATATTTTATTCAAGCGCTCCCTCTTGGTGAGGTAAGATGTGGATGGACCCCCTCCCACGTCACATTTTTTCTATACTTATTAATTGATTAAATTTCTTCAACATGTCCGGAACTTTTTCGGTACAAATAATAATGTAAAATCGTGCAATAGGATATTTTATGGATCTCAAAATTGACGTATAATTTTCCATTGACTCACCCCCCATAAGTGATCATTTGTAAGATTTTTAAAGTACCCTTTATTATGAATTCATTTAGTTTATGGGTGACCCCTAAAAATTCGAACAGAAGCAGCAATCACCACATCCGTCTTGGATCACCATGTCCTGGCAGTACGAGTACCAACAATTTTTATAATTTACAATTACTATCCGATCAGTTCACATCTCATCACAGTTACCTAGTGTGCATTTGATATTTTTCATAATAAAAATTATGAAAAATATCAAACCATCTTTTATAAAGACAAGACACCTAGCTAAATTATTAAAATGAGCAACAGAAATGTATTATAGTAGGCTCATTTTTATTCCGGGAGCTTCGCTTTTATTGTTATCATATTTTGATTGCGTTCAGCAAAAAACGGCTAACTTACCAAAAAAAAATGTATTTTCATACTCATTAAAATGTCCAATTAACTCTGAGATACAAGACCATTCGATTTTCTAATGATTATTTTAAAATCAGAAATCAATTTAAAAATCAATTCAATCCTTATTAAAGATTTTCTTAAATATTATTCAGCCAGTCGTAAGTTTTTGTATTATTTTTATTTTACTCTCTAAACGTCTATGGTATTTGTATCGATTTAATAGTATAATATAATATATCGAACTTTAACTTAATTCAAAATAAATGATTAATTGTTTTGTAAATTGTTATAATTTTAAAAATCAATTAATTAAGTCAAAATTTTGAAAACTTGTCGAAATAATCACGCTTTGACGACTGTCGCGAACTGACTTTATTTCAAGAAGGGCATTACCGCTTGTACAGTGGGCAATTTCCTTATCACCATAACCATCATCATTCGCTCGACCTTTCAGCCAATCGCAGTGACTGAAAGGGATAATTTCCGATGCGCCCGAGGGGGGCTTAATTATATGAGGAGAGGTAGATTCTACTCTGGATTAGGAAAGACGGAATTGTAAAGCCAGCCGGAATTCGTACAATCTTAATCAGCAACTAGAGTCAGGATAGGTTTTTTAAATTTTGAATATATGTTATTTTCCATTCTTCGTGTATGCAATAAATTATTTATTACATATATGTTTATAACCTTGTAGAGTCAATGTTTTTAAAACTTACTAATACAATATACAAATAGTTATTTTTTCCTAAAGTAACCGTAAAAAACAGTGTTTTAAATAAAAATATGATGTGAAATAACATTGTGTTGTTTGTAATTTTTTTTTTAATTTAAAACAATGGAAAAACATCAAGTTTTAAGTGTGACTTTCTATTTGATTCCAATATATAATTTAGTTCAAAATTATCTAATAGTATTTAAAGAAAAATCGTGCTTTTAAAAGTAGAAACTTTTTGAATTGTTTGTATCTTTGAAGATACAGTAAAGTGTAAGAGCGTTTAGCTCTTGTGTAATCACATCATAAATTTCTTCACAATTTAAAACGTAAAAAACTAATTGACAATACTTTGGTTCTTGCTCACCATCGCTTTCCAAATTTGCACTTATTAAATTTCTGTGGTATACGTTAAGTTTATGTTTTAGATGCGTTTAGAATATCTTTGTATACACAACTATCACTAGGTAACACTCTAACATTAAAAACAGTATTTTTACTAAAAGAACATTCTGTCAAGCTTTGAGTCCACGTTTGTCATCTTTTAAACCATAATTCTTAGTTGGTCAGAGTATATTAAAAAATCTCCACTAAATTAAACCGCTTTTTAATGTAAGCTTCAAACTTCTTGTTAATTTTGTTTGAGTTTCTCTCTCGACCACCATTTCATCAAAAAATGTTAATTTTAATAAAATACTTCTTTACATCATATATATATCAAATTTTTGTGAGGGCGTTTTTCGGATCATCGAAAATAATTTGAATTTTCGAAATTCGAAATCGAATTGAAGGAAAATATGGTATTACTTTGTCTACAAGTTTTGATCAAACGACAGCTGATTATTTCAGTTAACAAAGAGGGGAAGCTCGAAAAAAATAAATATGCTTGTATGTTGTATTTAATTTTACACGTAACTCATATCTTAATATAAATACGAGCGAAAATACAAGCCTTTCTATTTAAGCACTCATATATTGCATACAAGATTTGAACAAACGGAAAAAAGATGACTTTAAAGAGTTCTACATAAGAAGAAAAAATGTATCACTTACAAACAAACACCACATTAACTACTGTGATAACGATCCGTTAGCAACCGAGGCAAAACAAACGTCAGGAAATAACCGTAATGAGATGAGATCAGTGTAAGCTATGAATAGTTACATAAGGAATAAATGATTAATTCTATTAAATATGACAGCATTGTTAAAGATAACAATACTCTACGTACAAGTATTATTATCAGTAACAATTTATTAGTGAACAAACTCTATAAACTCGAAATAGATCAAGGAGAATTATTAAAAAAACGTATATTTATTATATCTCTACCTAAGACCGTTTTAAATGTCATCAACTGTAGAAATAGTTCTTTTGGCAATTTGACATCTAGACCTTATATGACGTAAAAACGTCTAGGAAATATTAAATGTGCGCTCGGGGGACCAGCTCAGCAAAGATTTTCTATGCTATACAAATAATACAAAGTAAAGAGTAAAATCAAAGAGTTTCCATTTATATTTCAGGGAATACATTTATTTAATCAAAATTATAAAATAGGGAATTATAAAATAGGTAAAAAAAAACTGAATAATATTTCGAGGGAGAGAGAAAGTCGCATTTACGGATCATAACGCTTTTTCATTATGTTACGATTTCTCCTAGTCAACTCCTACCGCAAGCCGCTTAAGGAACCTCGTTCCTAAAATATTGAAGTCAAAGTAAGAAGACGTAATATAACAATGATATAACTCATTTAAATTTATTCGTTTCGCTAAAATATTAGACACTTTGTAATTTCAAACATGACAAAGCTATTAAATCATAAACGGTAATATTTATTCGTCTGTTAACTTCCTATTTAATCTTAAATTTGTTTCGTATCATCGAATACAGAATTATTATAAGCAACACTTCACTAACCAAAAATGCAGATCCAAAGAAAACTTATTTATTTAACAAAACGTTAAATGAATGTAGCATATGTTTAATGAAATTAATCTTTTGCATAATTTTAACAACAATAACTTATATATTATTTTTAATTTATATTATTTTTATTTGGCTCAAATTGGCGATGTCTCATCTAGAATTTATTTTTGTCCATGTCCAATTATTTTAATGAAACTCCTAATAGATAATTGCACTTATTTATTAGTCTAATAAACTGTGCGCGCGATTTAACATAATTATTATATAAAATTTTAAAATAAATGCAACATCATCCTTCAAGTAAGCCTTAGCTAAATTTGACTTTCTACCGTAAGTTTAGTAGACTTTTTATTTTTTCTCAACATTTCTTCTATTTCTTCTATAGTCTTCCCTTTAGTCTCCGGCTGGAGTACAATGCAAATTACGACCCCCAAAAAGCACACTCCAGCGAATATAAAAAACATAGTGTCCATGCCTAAGGCTTCAGATATTGGTGCAAAAACCTTCACTTGCACAAAACACAAGAACCATCCGTACGCCACCACGTAGCCCATAATTCTCGCACGCAACTGAAAATACAAAAACGATGTTTGTGTTCAAACTTAGAATCTCACTTAGTGTAGGTTATGAAGTTTTTTGTTTACTAAAACCAGAAACTGGCCAGGAATATTGTCTAATAACTCGAAATCAATTAAAGGTTCTTTAATTGAAATTTAGTGTTATTTTGCGATTACATTATATTCGATAAACAACTTATAATAATAATGAATATTATCAATTAATATTACACTTTTTAATAAAATAAATGACCAATTTCGGTAAATTGTATTGAACTGGCTAGTTACTTATTTAAATTAATTTTTACTGGACAGTTATTAGAGAGAAAATCGATTTCATTTCTACTAAGGTCCATTTAAAACTTAAAGTTTAGTTATATTCGGTATTATACACTTTATTAATATTTTTGTATAATTAATTAATATATCTTACAATATATAACAGATAAAAACAATCTTAATTTGCTCCTGTTTGATTTATTTAAACATTTTATAATAAACAAATATAAAAAGTTTTCATATCCTTACATGCATCTGAAAATGCTTAATTTTAGCTTTTTAACTTCTGAATATCACAATACGACTTACTTTAATAGTCATGAATAATATACAAAATAAAGCCATTTATTTTGCACATTATTCAACAAATATAAATTAACATTACATGAAAAAAGTGATATTATTTTTGGACATAGATTCTTTTTATTTTAATATTGAAATTAATGGACAAAAATCGTAAGAAAACAAGGGTACAACAAACCTGGAAGTTAAATATTTCAGACATAACAATATAGGGTACGGGCAATAGTCCTACTCCATAGCTAAACAATGCAATAATGATGGCCAACACAGATACCCATCCCGGTACGATACCTTCATTCTTCTGTATTAATATGACTGATGCAAGTACTGTCAAAGATGATCCGGTCATGATTAAAGAACTTATCATTAAAATCTGAAATATATAATGAAAAAATAAGTTCGGAAGGCAATGAAATATATTTAAGTGATTATCGAAACAAACAAAAAACTATGATAACTGAATTCTTATTCAAAATCAGACTATTTTTGTTTCCTTATTGTTAGCGCGTTTGTTCCAATTGAAATTTAAGAAAAACACGTTAATTAAGTACAAAAGCTTACATGCACTATATATTCGGTTTCAATCGCCATTGGAACACGACACGTTAAACTAACCTTCCTTCCACATCTTTCTATAAGAGCCATGGATACCAGAGAACCAACGGCCATGACAGTCGGAAACCAAACGGTTTGTAGTTGCGCGTTCGAAGTATCACTCGAAGCCGAAACGATAGTAGCCGCATACGTGGATATGGCCATCGTCCCCGTTGTATCCAACAGGGTCATTAATGTGAACACTATAATAACTGCACGCCTCCAAACTAAATTGGTCCCTGAAAAAAGACCGCCTGTTAAATTCTGAACCGTTAACTAGTTAATAAGATTCCATTACAATAGAAACAACGTACATATATCTCTTAGAGTGACTCTAGGTAGATTGCTGTATTTCTCCTCTTCTTTTTTCATTAGGTTTATTTCGTGGACAACAACTTGATCCGTTTCACTTAAACCTCTCAAATAAGCGACTGTTTTTGTTGCTTCCTAAATCATTAAAATATAAATTAATTAAGTAGATCTTCGAAGTAGTTGTAATTTATCGTTTTTTTTTTTTATATCAAATGTACTAACTTCAATTTTGTTTTTCTTCACTAAATACGACGGAGTTTCTGGTATAGCTAGGAACATGATTCCATTAGCTATCGGTATCCATGTCACAATGTACAATATGGTATAATAACCTAAATAACTACCAAGCGTGTATATCACTATAGTTCCTAACGCTTGCCCAAGCATCACCGTTGTCCCAACTGCGCCTCTAATACTGTCTTCGCTTATTTCTTTTAAGTAAATAGACACTACGTTGAAAACACCTCCCGCCACTATGCCTGCTATTAGTCTAGCTATCAATATGCTAACAGGATGAGTTGATACCAGTTTTAGAACCCATCCCAACTGAAATAAGAGAAAGCTGTTAATATCAATGTAAGTGTTTATTTATGTAGTATTTTAGAGGGGCAATTAGGCTTGTGAACCACCAGAGAACAGGTGATCACCACCGTATATGGATATTCGCAAACCTAAATGAACCACCTGCGTACATTTCCAGCGTTTTGAGTAGGAATAGGATATCTGATGGAGAGGGAAATGGGCAGATGGAAGGAGGAGGGAGACAAAAGAGGGGTGATGGAAGAGAGAGTGAGCCACCGAAAGTCTCACCTACTGAACGGAATGCAACAGTGAAAGCTGTTACTTTGTTTTGAAGTTTCGATAATCATATGCAAATTTCGTATATTACAAAGGTAATACTGTATCACTATCTCTCTTTTTAATTGGATGAAAATCCGTAAACAATATCTATAATGCAAATAATTAAAAAACATGGGACTAACTAATATCATAAAAGTATAAAATAAAATTACTTAGACAAAAACTGTGTCTGTAAAGTTTAGGTCTTTCTCAATTACACGTTATATTTTTACCTTATGGAATTTTGAGCCTAACATATTATGCTTTCATAAAAAAAAAATGTTTTGCAATACATACCGCCTGCGTAATAACAACAGCTGACAGGGCTGCTTTCCTGCCATATCTGTCTGCTATGTTAGCAAACGCTATAGTGGACATGGATGCTGTCATGCAAAGTGCACTCGCGATCCATGACAACATAGTGTCTGGAAACGGATAACCCTGGGGATTTTGCGCCGTCTTCATCAGCTCTATCATGGGGGACATCCATCCCGATTGCAGGCCATATGTGAATAGTGATGTGCTGGCTGTTGAAATGACAGAGCACTCATTAAACGAAACACAAGATTAAATTTTGTTATCGGTTATTCGATATTTCCGATACGAGATATTTACTGTTCATTATTTCGTATTGAAACCAAAAACGGGTTAGGACGTAAATTTATAAGACTTCCGAGATTATGGTTCCGAGATATATTGTTTGTTGATACTGGATTTATTATAGACATGTTTCTGTTTGTAGTCGCGATAAATAAATTTTGTAAGCTTATATAAATATAAATATTTTAATTACCAAATCGAAACTTTACTAATAATTTCAAGTACAAAAGAGCTTATACACACTAGAGCACATTTCAGTATTTAAGGTAATATTCATTTATGATACTACTTTTCTTATCAATTACAATAACATAAAAAAGTAATAAAAGATGAAAAGAATTAAATAATAAACTAAAGTGAGAATTCCATTCAATAAAACAAAAAAAAATATATAAAAATCCGCCAACTAATTTTTGTTTCACTTTTTATCTGAAACATTTAGAGTGGCAAGTTGCATCCAATATTAAACAATTGTTCTTCAAATGAAACAACACAAAAAACTAAGTTCTTATTCTTATTTCACATTTTATTCAATTTAAAAAAACATATTTTAAACGGTTTTATTTAATATTACGAGTATTATGTATCTTGCGTGGGCCAAATTTTGACTGAAGAATTTGAATTCTACTGACTGGTTGAAATTTGGTACCCAACTTTAGTTCTTATACAAATACAATTAATTATATACATTATAGTAAATTTAAGATTGCCCCCGTCACAAAATGGCAGTTTATTTTTGTCAGTCCCTTCAATACGGATATGAAATGAAAGGGCGCGAAGAAAGGAACATTGTATAATAGACGACCAATGTATTAAAATTGAAATTTTATAATGTAATTATAATAACACAAAGGATGTTTTCAACTTACAAGAGGGACTGAATAAATGAATGCATGAATTTCCAACCAAAGTCAAGAATTTCTATCGTGTCGAAGACTGTGTGGCATCCAGTTATATTTGAACTTTAAAAGAGATAGCGTTTACCATATTCACCCTAAAACCATACAGTTTCCAACAAAGTTCATTAATGGGACGGCGAGAAGAAGCAATGTGCCCTTAATTTTTTGCCATGGGATTTCACTGTACACAAAATGGAAGGCGGCACTGTAGACCACGCAATGTGTATTTAGGCTAGAAATTATTTGAGGAAGGACAAGCTTACGTAGCACTGACTCGAGTGAAATCTTTGGAAGGGTTATGTGTTGAAAAGTTAGGGCGCAACAAACTAACAGGAAAGAACTTTGCAATAATGAAGTACTAAATGAACTAAATAGAATGAGAAATATTAATTAGCTAAATAAAAAACGAAATATGAAAGTTAATTTGAAGTAAAACAAAAATTTAAAATGTTTTATAATGAAAAACGATAATAATAATGAAGACAATGTACTAAAAGTAAAAAATAATTACTTAGGTATCACCCGCATCACACCACTCTCCTCATCAATATAGAGCATTTTATTCGTTCTAGACAAACATAAAATCGTTGGGCATGGTGTAACCCGAGTCTAAATCTAAATGACTGTGATCTCACACGATCATAGTGACGGATTTACTTTTACACACATTCTGCATAAACCACCTATTGAGATGGTATAGGAGCGGTCGCCTGTAGAAAAAAGAAATTTGACGCGCTCCACGATTTCATCTTAGACTGATCAAGGCTCTAAATTGATGAAAGAGTGGTGTGATGTCTAGTGTCTAGTAGATATTGACTCATTTTTTGGTTTTTAGGACATCATCTGGGTCATTATTATTCTATTTCTTTACAATAAAATCTTTAACTTTTTTTAACTTGTTTTTTACTAGTGAACATTTGATCACATTAAATCTCTGTTAATACTTTTTATTAAAGTTAATAGTGTTATCAAATATCGATGATGAACCTTCATAGATCAGCAAAATGATTAAAGTGAAACAGTATCTTTTAAACGGTTGTTACCCTTTCGAACATAGATTTTGTAGGAATTCAGAGTACTATTACTGATATCGCTGTCACTATGGGCGAGTACAATTCTGTCTGTCATAGGTGAAAATGAAACTATCCTTGCAAAAATTACTAGAGTTTAATTTTCCAGTCTAGTCATAATCGAGTGCAATACTTAAATATATGATTATCGTCGTTAATTCGTCGTTTAGTTATTAGAGTTCGGTTACTCTCATCGTTACTGTCATCATCATTAACGATCATCATCATCATTCACCTTCTGCCAGTCGTGGAAATGAAAGTGATGTAATCCCGCTACACCGAGTGAGCGAGAGTGATTGTATCAATGTCTAAGAAATGAGAAGGCACTATGGGTTCAATTTGTTGTTCATCTGTATTTCATGACCTATTTTCTCAGAAACGATTGCAAGTATCCAGTACAATTGAATTACAAACACTTAATTCATCAGTCTCAAAACGCTATAAAAACAAATTTATATTAGATGTTGATGTCTATTACACCATACTCTATGGTAATGATTTAGGGGCTAATAAAATTCAATTGCATGCATATGATTATATTTAATAGAGAACCATATACTGCATATCATTGAACATAGACTTGGTCGACTTATAATGTTAGTATTTACTTCTCATGGACGTATTATTTGCGTTGGCGTGGTTAATTTTCTAAAATCATAAAACAACAATCCTTCCTTTTTTTTGTGTTTTTTTTTTCGTACACATAACATACTTTTTGGCCTTAAAATTAAAAAAAATATGAGAATTTTTCTGAAACTGTTTTGTTGAAAATTTATATTGAAAAGCCGAACATATTTAAATTTTTGATTTTAGATAAATCTGTCTGTTTTTGATCAAAAAAAGTGTAAAGCATTGCACATCTGATTAATATCAAAATATAAATCTCCACGGCCCTCTTAGAATCCTTCGACATTTACATCCAAACCTTGTTGTTTCAGTTTCTAATTAACTCTCCTTTACGTTCTAACAACAATCAAACCAAAGCAATTAATGATCGAACATCAAATTGACATGTACCAAGATGGTTGACATTAGGACCTTGTTTTCAGATCGTCACTCACGTAGAATCCTAAATGTTTAGTCTGAATCCTCATTTTTAGTGTCTGTTTCGTAGATATAATCCAAGGGCCGGCTTTAGGATATGCTCAAATTTGAAAAGTGCTCTAATGTTGCAAAACGAATTTGTTGACACTCGCGTCCATAACCGTTTTTTTATAATATTTACATAATATTTTCTTTCACCATATATAAAAAATATCAAACGTCTATCATCTTATTGTGAATTTATTGCGTTTGCGTTAAAAATGTAGTTCGATATGACTTGTATAAAAAAAATATGGCATTAACATAACTCACCCACTGTTGCCACCATCCATTGCCGGTACTTTGAACCCAGACTCTGCCCAGAAGATGTATCCTTAAGCGACATGTCTATTATATTTCGATAGTAGTTTGTAATGTATTCATACCGATGTCAATTTTATAGATAACACCGGGGAGGCGTTCTCATCTTTAGAGTCTGTTGATTTCAGTGATCATATGTTATGCGAGTGCTTCGTTTAAATATGCCAACGGGAAGGTTAACGCACCTACACAGATAATAGAGTTTACATTAGTGAAGTGTGCGCATTCATAAAAATACGTCCGTTCCGTGAATTCGCAACGGAAATTTTTAAAATGATTTATCTCAACGGTTACGTCAAATAGATGTGATTTCGCCGAAAACCAATAGCTAGTTATTCTTAAAGGGTCATTAAAAATATAAGGCTTATCGCGCTCGCTTCGTTTCTGCGTTTGTGAAGTCGTCCGCAACGCTGTCCGGTTGATGATGACATCTGGAAAGATAAACGTAAATAATGTTAGTATTTTTTTATATAATTTGTACAAACAAGTCTCTAAACGCGAATTACGCATATGGAGTTGGCATTGACACCCCAAAATGATACCGTACAAAGTTAGGGTACCTGAAACTCAAAAAATACGGACTTGAGTGTGAATTTATGCAGGACTGTTTAATTGGATCCAGATTGCAACATCAAATATGACTTACGTTGACGAGCAGTGCAATTAAAGAGCGATTGCATATTGAGGTTGTTTCAAAAAAGCCTTTTTTTTTTCTATTTACATGAACGCAACGAAAGAAAAACTTTTTAAAAATGACTTAATAAAATAGCCATATTTTAATGGCGTAAATACATACTAATCAATATTGATTAGTATATATTTAATAAAAAAATACAAGGTGCGTCTGTACGTCCATCTGTCTGTCTGTCGAGACCCTTTGCCTCAAGAATATGTCGAGGTATTAACTTGGCATTAATATTGAATACTCGGGTCAACTGTGCATTCATCACAAATAAAGCTATGACAATTTTAGCTATACAAGAATTCGAATAATTAATTTTTTTTAAGAAAAGCAAATATATTATTACATATGTAATGTCGAACTGATATATCGCCATTATGAGTATTTAAAATAAAAAAAAAAATCGTCGAGACATTTCATAAATGACACATGTACATACATAATAAATTTGGTACGGAACCCCCAGGATGTGAGTCTTATTCACGAATGCCCCGTATTTTTTTTTTCTTACCGTCGAATTTCTAGTCAGGACGACACCCTTAACTCGAGGCGAACAATTAATAAATTTCATATTAATGAATGGTCCACATTTGCACAATGTATACGCGTGGTCAACAACAAAAAAAAAACTATATACGCGCCACCTACCGAGAAGAGCATAACAACGTCTGCCGGGTCGATTTGTACCGTATACTACAAAACAGACCGCTATTGATAACTCCTAATTGACGCCTATTAAAAGCATTCTCGTCGACGACGCCGTCGTCGAGTTTAATTGACCGCTACGACGTCCCAATGTCAATATTTACTATCATGAAGATACATATCTCATTAACTTTAATCCGCAACCAACCAACTTTTAATGCTAATAAAGCTAGCGAAATGGTACATGCGCCCCGGAAGTCCTATTTCAACAAATCCATTCTGTTACAACTAGCTTTTGTTCGTTACTCCGACCGCGTGGACTTACAATGGATTATCTTTCATTTTTATATCGACTCATCATGCTGTTGACCGTGAATCCAATCAAGGTCCAGCGATTCTGATCTTTATTTTTACTTCGGTGTCGATACAGATATCGGCTTCACCATTGTTATATTCACGCAAATAAATCCGCGAGTGACAGCTTTCATCTTTATAAATTATAGCCTATGTCCTATTTTGATGTGCAAGCTATAATGCTGTGACTTTTCATCAAAAATGCGTCAAATAGCTTTTGCATGAAGGCACAAAAAAAAATTACCCGCACGTCCTCACAAATTTCCCGTTTATGGCATTATATTCCCTGTTTTTTTTTTCCATTTATCTAATATATAGAAATTATAATAAAATATATAATAAAGAAATTATAAAAAATCGTAATACCCACTATAAAGCACGGAGCTGTTAAAGATAAAAAAAAAATATAAAAAGTGATTATTATGGTTTAATTTAGTCTTGAAACCCAACAAGGCGTACATATGCATCCCAATACACATTACTTTTTTTATCAGACGTACGTAAGAACTGGATAAAACCGCATTTCATTTGTGTAGACGATAGTCACGAATGGAATTTTATAATAAGGGTTTACATATAGACGTAAAACGAACTAATTTTATTAACAATTATCCTAAGGACATATTAGTTCTGAATTAATAAACGTTAGTATAACTTTATTTTCATGCTCGCCCGGTAGGACAGACCATTTTTTTTTTTTTTTAAGGACAGATTGCATTATTTAATTTGAAATACAAATTAAATAATGTCCATAATTATAGAATATTATTCCTAAAAATATATTTTACATTTGAGACCAGGAAAATAACACGGAGATTTTAAAATATTGCTGCAATATATCGCTCCCGGGGTTAGAGAATTGAGAACAGATGGAATGCGAACACTAATAAAAACAGAAGATATTAGTTTAAAAATACTGTGGTAAAAAACTCACTATGAAAAACTAAGAAAATGTTAACTGACCGTATTCAATTTGTTAACTCACCAATCGCCTTAAAAATACCTCATCAACGCACGAATTCTAGTAATATCCATATGAAAAATGTCTACAACATTCATTAAAAGTAAACAAAGCCATAAATTAATTAAATAAAGTCGTAAACACGTCAGCTTTATTGTAAACTAATAAACTAAAATTATCAGATAATCCTCGAATTATACTAACCAGTAGAAATTCACAAATTAAGTAAATGACACACTTCGAGATAAACAAGCGGTGTCCCATTCTGTTCTACAATTATGAGAAGGTTCATTTAACTACTCGATTAACTTTTTTTATGACCTTAGTAGGTAACAATACGTTGACATCTTAATTATGTAAGTACATAAATAACATAGAGGATAATAAACTATAATTTCTGTAAATCTATACATATGTTGACGCATTGAACTCAATTGAAACGTCACGCGAGTAGAGCGGACCTATGAAGACATTAACGTGGTACGACTTTATGTAAATATCTTACTACCAAAAAATTCCAACATACGCAATTCGAGCATCGATTATATTATTAATTGATCAATCTAACGTGACATATCAGATTGGTGAATTAAATAAACACATGTGATTTTAATACATAAAATTCAGTTTAAGGAAATAGATGTCGCAATTGACGAAAAACCAGACAGTACAACTACAATAGGGGGTATTTTCGAGATACTTTAAGCGATGTGTAAATTTAGGATCAATTTTTCGACAATATTATCCTCTCGGCACATAGTAAAAAAAAAAAGTTTATGCCACTTCTTTGCCGAGCCCGTGAAAATTAAGATAAACTGTTTAACCTTCAAGCCCCCCTCATGCAGTCCAGAAACAAACAAATAAGTTTTTTAAAACGAAACTGACTTGTTTCATGTGTATCGTAAAATACTTTTCCTTCCTTGGCGGACGGTAGCATCGACGTTTAACGTTTTTACGTTACGTTACGGTAAAAAGTAACCTGATACGTTTTTTTTGAACAATCGAATCGTCAACATTAAAAATACCGTCGCAAAAAAATGTAAAACAAATAAGTGTTCAAGATAAGGTACGTATTAAAACATTAGCAACGTTGACATGATTTATTTGAGTGTAAAAAAAAAGATCTAAAAATAACAAAATATAACAATACATTTGCGTCAGAAATCTCTTTGTCCACTTTGGGGACTTTTATAACTTTATCTCTTACAATGAAACTAAATTAAACAGTATATTTAACATTGTCATTGTTATTGTTTCCAACTTAAAAACTTTTTTATTTTATGTAAATATTGATTATAAATATAAATATTGATTATAATCTATTGTTATTAATATTGCAATTGTGTAATAAAACTGATTCAGGTCAATCAGTGATTCTATTAGACGCTATTTAACCGAGTTCAAAAAAAATAATTTATCGATTCGACACGTATGTATATCATAATATTGCAACTGTAATACATTCACATATGATAGTCTATTATAGCTTACAACAAATATACAAAATCTTATAGGTGTGTGTATTTTTACGTATATGTTTATTTGTGCATCCATTTCTCCGAAACTATTGATCTGATTTTGACCATTCCCTTTAAATTGGCTTTCATTTACTTCAACTGAAGGAAAAGTGTAAATTTCATCAAAATCAGTTGTGTAGTTTTCAAAATATGAATTAATACAAACGAACGCGACGTCCACATTACAGACACGAGCTACGGGTGCGGTGTCAAAATGAAAGCATTTCAATTTGAAAACTTAGCCAAATTCTAATGAATCAAAAAGACCTAAACCAAACTGGTCTCACGGTACATACACATCGCCAGAACTAAAAATTGATAATGAGATTGCCGGGCCATCCGATACCTACGAGCTGTTGGAGTGGTGTATTATGTATTTATTATTCACTGGTGATTCCAGTTTTTACCTAATGCGAACAATTGTGAAATCCAAAAAAGTAAAATGGAAAAATTAAATCGACTTCAACACATATAAAGCGAAGTTATGAAATAACATTTTTATGTATACACGGAATTAAACAATAAAAACAAAACAAAAAGAACGTACGAAAGCGATTAGGGGCCTACGATATTTTTTGTATCGGTGCCCAGAAAATCCGTCCAATATAAAACTTAACCAAAATAGAGGCCATAATATATTTGATACAAAAAGAGTTAAAAGACATTTTACGTAACAACCCATTTTTATACTTTTTATTTTAATTGTAATATATGCAACTTTGTTTAGTGTGATGAAATTTATTTTTACTCGTGTCCATCCATAAGCGGTTTCCGAAAAACTTACATACCCGATTTTGAAATAGTTAAAAATTGTTTACTGTGACGAATCACCTACATCGTACATCGTGAGATTTATGAATTTCCGGAAATCCAACTAATCGTCTAGATTCTAAATATCGTGATGTGAATCGCTTTAGCCTACCGACTTTAGAAGGTATGGTGAGTTAAAATCTCGCAAAAAAAGTAATTTGTCATCCGAGAATACAAAGCCTTACTTACTATGATAGACATTTTGACTCGAACGAGTGTGCCGCTAATATTCGAATTAAAAATCGAATGGGACTGTGTCGGTGCACACGGCCGTTGGTTTAACGTGAAACGTCTACGTCAGTGAGACACTTTTAGTGTTAAAGATTGAAATGAAAACAAGAATGATCTTTTTCTAAAACAATTTAACACAAAAACACACTGAACGGTGACAGATACAGCAGAGGGGCTGGTCGTCTACTAAGTGTGCCGAGGTGGCGTGGCGACGCTCCTGAAACCGCTTCGCTCGCTTGTCACCAAACATTGGCATGTATGTCTATATATGATCAAAATTTTCATTACGACGATAACCATGATTCATATTTCCTATTATTTCTAGCACAGACTGAGGCCGACATATTGAATCCCTATATTTTTCTATATGTGACTCGTTTGTTTTGTCTATAATTACTATTCGAATTACACTTATTTTATTTAAATCTATCGGTCTATATAAAATCTATAAATATACGATAAGAAAACAAAGCTCTATCATGTATGAGTGATGAGTTACTAGAATTAATAGAAAGATTACTATATAATATTATATTACAAAATTAATAGAATTACTGGAGTTAATAGAAAGAAGTGCGAGCGTCAGTTTCGATCATTACACCCAGCGCCCCAAACCCGGTATCCCGTGTAGCTACAACACAAAATCAAGGTCATATCAGCGAGCTGACTATATGAGCTAAATAATGATATTAGATTTAGGATTCTAAGACTAGTAGTACTAAGTAAGGAATATTTGATACTTGTTGGAGTATCAAATATTTGTCTCGACCAGGACGAGAGGGCGCCTGAGGAAATTAAATTATTCACTGGTCCCTTTTTTTCGCGGATATATTATTCAAGTAGACCGAATAAGCGGCCAAAGACAGCGTGAAATTGCACGTACCTCAGGGCTGAGGAGCAGAGCAGCTCCTCGGCCCTGAGGTATCCTCCTGGAAGGATCCAGCTCCTCGACGGCGACTCGAGATATATGCATATGCTTTTAATTATACAGAGCGGACGAGTGTGTGACTGGCGCGGTTGACCTTCAATGTCGAGTCGCGGTATCAACGTGACGTGCGGAGGGTAGTGTGGTGGTAAGGAATGGGCTCTGGAAATCTAAACTGTATGTAAAAAAAAAACGCAGTGGATCGGCGCGTACGTTTGTAAGGTATATAGAATTTTTGATTGCGGTCCATTTTTCTGGCCCAGTACTCATATATTTCTGTGCAATTTTAAAGAGGTTTACGTCAAAATAGGATCCGCCGACTGTGTCTTCCGAACGAAATTGTGCTATTGGTCATGTGATTCAAATAAAACTTTAAATATGTACAAACACTGTTGTCTTGTACTGGAAAGTTCAGCTAAATAATTACTGATTGCCTTGAACGAATCGCAAAATGCCTTCATTCTTAGTTAAATATGTTACACCAGATTCACAAAAAATATTTTTTAACTTTTTATTTTGGCTTCACTAAATTTTAGCCGTTTCTTATTTTTACGGTATACATACTTTTTTATTTAATTATTCAATTCTTCGGCAGACATGTCCTTTCTTTACTTACCAGTTCGTAATTTATTACATGTTTTATTTGTATAATCATTCGACTTCGTTTAAATATAAGAAAACTTAAATAATACCTAAAACTAATAATTGGTCAGTATTTTTTACTCGAAAGTAATCTCGTATTACGGCTGGTGGCCGAAATCATATGAGAAATTTCATTCAACCGTTCAATGGATAATATGATAATTTCATTACCTCATTGACGCTGCATCAATATACATTATTGAAAGCAGTAGGTCTACCAATAAATTTACATTATGTTACAGTATTTACCATACGAATGACTTATGAGATACACATATAATTTTATGTGTGGAGTATTGTACATAAACATAACTAGTAAGATAATGAAACAAGAAACGAGGGAAAATAAAAATACGTTTAAGTGCGAATAGGACTTGCAGCCTGAGTGTTCCGTACGACTTTATTACGTACATAGATATTTCATTCATCACGATTCTTGATCATTTTAGTCTGTTTCCCAAACCGTTGCTGGTGTGACACTGGTCCTACGAATTCCAAAACTTTTACTGTTTTCCAAAAAAACTGAACTTGAATTTACATAAAAATTTCCCATATTTGAAAATATTAAGTTTTCCTTATGCAATTTTAGAAAATGTTTTTCGATATATTGATCCACATCACTCACTACTCAATTATATAGAAAAAAATGGATGTGATAATTAACAACAAGTTATCTATTTCTTATTTTTCCCTTTATTTGAGACGAGACCTTTTTCTTGACAATTTTTGTGATTGTAGAGAGATCGAAAGTAGTGTGGTTTACACGGCCCTATACTACTCAATACAGCCATTGAAGGCATATATTGACGTATTTTGGCTCTATTTTTTGCTTACGTTGACCTTAAAGCTTCATTTTTTTACAACTTTAACTTTATTGCTCTTGCAGGCCTTTTTGATATTTGACGTAAATTACAACTTGATACTATTACGTATTCCTGAGAAAAAGCACCTTGACCGACGGCTACAGAGAGACAGACTAAAAAGTTATCAAAAAGGTTTCGATTTCTTTACAAGTACAGCACCCTAAAAGCTGACATAAGATTTAAAAAATGAATGATTATTCCAAAAATAAAATTATAGACTCATTTTCCAATAGATCGTCTTTATTTTCTTCATTTTTATCACTAAATTATTACCACTATACAATTTAAGAGAAAAAATAAGTTGGTCGTGTGTTTTATTTTTCCATCATTCATATTTTCTTATTTATAATCAAGAATTAAATTCAGTAGTAATTCTAATATTTCAACTTGATTCGTTTTAAGCATCGATCGTTTATTCAATACCCGATCAGTATTGACAAGCATTAACTTATTAACACACGTAAATAAGTTATGTAAGTTAATGTATATTAAGTTACTGTCACTTAAATAGTTGATAGAGTAATGTGTGATTCTAAGTCGATTGCATCGCTCGATATTTAAAAATAAACCGGCCAAGTGCATGTCGGGCAACGTGCAATGTAGAGTTCTGTAGTTGCCGGTCATACGCAGACTTAGAAGAGTGTTTTTTTTTTTTGTTTAATAATATGAACCTATTAAGTGAGTTCGTGATTTAACAGCTAGTTACGTCTAGAAACGGACTAACATGGGACGGGTGTTAAAAATATTATTATTTTGTATTCATCTAATTTTACATTGTTCATATACTCATATTTAATACCTATTTTTCATAACCAACAACGTCATCTGAGTAATTTTCAACGGAATTTGTATGAAATTATCTCTTAATTTCTCCAAGTACATTTTATAAGTTGATTGACTATTATACGGTAACTAGCAAAGCCTGCTTAGCCGTGATAGGTTTCCTTTTTGCTTCATCGTATGTACTATTGCTGCGAACTTCTCCCTATGTCCAAAAACAACCATTTATCAACACTTTAAATATTAATATTTTAAGACAAATCCCTGAAACAAAATATAGTTTGCACCCGTAACATTTTTGAACCAACTACCCAACGATACCTCATGCCATGGGATGCACGAGAAAGAAAATCCATCCCACTTTATTTGTACGGAAGATACCCTAATTTTTTTTTTTATTTTATTTTACCACTTCGTCAGCGTGACTAATATGTACAATACATACGTACCAAATCACAGTTTTCTTATAGTAACAGTCTCTGAGCTAAACGGATAGACAGACAAGCGGACAGACGAACGAAAATGGCGAAATTATTAGGGTCTTTCCTAGTGAACCCTAAAAATTAAAGTGTTTTATTTCACCAAATCTCAACAAATGCAGCGATAGGCTTTCGTTTCGGTTTCTTTCTATATTCATGTTTTGTTTGATATCTGATTTTTGACGGTAAATTTATTACAAAGCTGAACACAAATAGAATAAATTGTTAACATTTATGAATAAAAAATAATGAGAATTCTTGTCCATACCAACTGCCTTTGATGAAGAACAACTTATCACAATTGGATTATTAATCTTTATATCTATAATGATTTTAATTTTTAATTGCTGTATATATTACGCATGTATTTTATATTATTATCTTTAATTAAAAAATATTTAGTGAAGTCATCATTTCATTAGAATATTCATGCTTTCTTTCTTTGACCGTTAGTATAACACTTTAAATTATCTACACTTGATGTTTTTTAGAATCATGGGAAACAGTTGATTTGTGAACTTTAATTTTTTTTTGATGACATATTCCTTAGTAGTCTTTGAATATCAAAGTAATTGTGTTTTTATTTTTACAAATGCTGTGTTTGTACGTTCCAAATTGTAATTGTTATTAATTAAGTGATGACATTTTATTTCTGATTTATTTTTATAGACTTACGAATTCTTATTTTATTATCATGATTGTATGTGCATACAAAACGCACCCACTTATTAAGTGCAGTAAATGCTATATATATATGTGTGTGTGTGTGTGTGTGTGTGTGTGTGTGTGTCATTTACTGCATTATGTATATGTTAGAATACACAATAAATATAAATAGTTCACGTTTATATGCCATAAAAAAAAACAATAAAGAAAGAAATTTAAGAAAAGTAAGGAAAGATTTTATATTTTCAATAATATTTATAAAAACCATAAAAAACACTATCTAAAACCTATTATTCGTAGTTAACAAATGCGAACTTGATTATGCCGATAACCATAATGCATCGCCCAAGCGAGCGAGGCGTGGAGCCTATGGCAAAGTCTTACGGAACCCAAACGGATCCCGCTTTGCGCTGCATTTCTTTTCAAATCCACGGGATCCCCTGGCCGGCATTCGCGTCGAGCCCTATCCCTTCCATCTTAAGCCCATTGACCTTTCATGGGCTTATCCAGTACGAGTCATCTCGAAAGCGTCAACACCCGATATTTTAACAGACGAGCACGTACATTCGTATATTGTTCTGTACTAACGCCGCGTAGGTACAAAACAATTATTTTATTCTCCCTGTGTGAACATTGATGTACAAATTGATTTTAAGATAAGAATAATTTTGTACATTAATTTACAAACACACATACGTATTATAAAACACACCGCCTCTCTATCTGTTTGTAGATATGACTGGAAAATCCCTCGTCCAATTTACATCATTCTTCTCTCGCTATGAGAATACGTCGTCTGGCCAGAAATTAGTGCACGCTAGCTTTTTATATGCTTTCGTATGCGTTAACATAAGAGGATTTCTTTTTTTATATACCGATCGATTATTAACAAAACAATGTCGAAGAAATGTAAAGGAAAAGAAAGGAGCAGAAGCGACATCTGCATGGATCACGAGCAAGAGATAAATCGTTTCATAACAAAACGATTTAGCGCGTTACACAAGTTTTCGGCGTAACAGTATGCGTTTCTCGAAGTTAAATCGAAAGCGGTGCCAAAATTAGAATCTAGATTGTGACTCGATATCGAGATAGGTCAATATAAGAGGTAAAAAAATAACTTGCATGCGAAAGCTAGTTAAACGATATTATTATTAAAATAAAAACCCCGTAAACTAATAATTCATGGATCTTATGAAACCCACTTTATTCAATTTATTATTTTTTTATATTTTATTATCTAAGAATAAACTTCATTCATATGTATATACATCGGTCCGGCGTGAAACTTCTTATCTCTCCACTATAAGGCACTTTACCACATCCACATCCACTTTACCACATTACCACATCCTCGTTTCAGGACGAACGCCTTAGACCTTAAACTCTCCAAGCTGGTGCAGTGAGGATTGGGCGATTTTTACAAACATCGTCACCAATGAGTCTCCAATATCTGGAACTATAGGCCAATCGTGTTCTTAGGGACACGGATCGCGTATTGCTCATTGTTCTATGCACTCGTGATCGGTGATCGAACACGTTACCTTTATGTTCAAATGTTACCTATATGTTATGATCGAACATAAATTTCAAGAGAAACGCATTGACCTCTCAGCTGCGGAGTTCTGACTGTATTTAATCTCTGATGACAGAAACAAACCGAATTTCAGCAATATCAATCGACTTCAAAACATTTCAATTCTGAAAGATTAATTTTTTCATTTGGTTTTCAAAGATTCTTGGGAATCAACTATCGCGATTCAATTTAAAGTTTGAAAGGTACCAAGGACCTTTGTTCCCTTGCACTTAAAATATTTATTTACCGACTCGCCTTTGAAGGACGAAGGCGAGTCGGCAAATAAATACAACCATAAAAAATTAATGTATTTTTACATACATCAACTCAGTACAATACCTAATTTTTTTGTTACAAATATTTGTTTAGTTTTTTTTAATTTTAGTAGCATATGTCTATAAAATTGATATTGCTTCAATGTACAACTAATGTATCTAATTACTAAATATCAAATCACAAAATTACTGTATTCTGCACACACACAGGCACACGCGCATGTATAAAATGAACATTCCGATTGTAATACCAAATTGGTCTTATATTCGCAAAGTTCATTGTTTAACAGGTTGGATGTTTACAAATGTTATGGACTGGTAGCTGAACGATTAATTTGAAATTTATAAACAAGAAAACCGATAAAGTTCGAGTTGGACTTGGGTGAAGAGGGTTCGGTATATTAAATCATCGCATTAATCTTGGTACGGATTAAGATATACACTTTATTCATATGGAAACTTACGGCTATTTCGCGCTTCCAATTAAAATTTAAAAAGTAATACTTTGTATAGATTTCTTTGTAAAGTATGAGTGGATCCCTATATTTCGAATATCTTTCAAAATTATATGTATATTTTAAAATTACATTATAAAAACGTTCTTGACATGGCTCACGATACAATTTCTCAAAGTGTTTTTTTCTTAACGTTAGAATGACCCCCCATATTAAGCATACAAATCGGATTACAATTATTTACGCTGCATGCGCGTGATTTGATCGCCTATTTCTGAATGCATGTCAGATTATCGTCATGTACATTTATTGGTCGAAAAAAATTTGCAATTCGGTCCGTATGCATCCACTTTATCCGGAGTCGGTTAATACGGGCCGTGACAAACAGACACCGAGAGCCTTCCTATCGGGATCCCGCGTTTCTATCGGATATACGAAACCTTAAAAATAATGCAGAGATTGAAGTAAAACTAATTATAAAAGGAATTAAAACTTTAGCGGGACTCGCGACGACTCCGGCACGCTTTTTCGTCCGAAGTCGCAATTTGTGATTTAATGAGAGTTTGTTTTTGAGACTTCCGCTTTTTGATTGGAAACGGAACAACGCATTCTCTGATTTTACACAACAAACCTGATTACCTTAACACGCTGTATAGATCATTACTAATAGATGAAATGTATAAATCATTAATGATCTACTGACTTCAGTTCAATGCTCATTACCGATAAACTCACTATATGGATCGTTATCGAGAGACGGACTGTATAGGGGGCCGTTCATTAATTACGTAAGGTTCCCGAGAGGGAGGGAGGGTTTAAAAAACCTCTACGTACCCTTATCTCGGGGGGTGTGGGGTAAAGGCCATTCTTACGTAATATTTTATAAATCGGAACGTGCGTTTTTCAACTTAGAGTGATGGGTTTTTGGGAACAAAGAGTTGGGTTGAGTTGGATAAAACAACTGTGAGATTTATTTTTTATGTACAATTATTTTCATATATATTAAAATTTTTATTTTAATTTTTTTTATTTATTTATTTTGCGCAAAGTATTTATTCATTTATAATGTGCTTGAGTGATTTGTTTTCTTACTTTGCGATTATTTAAAAACTTTCTCTCGATTATAATACTGATTTTCCAAAGACTAGATAGTAATCTGATAATGCCATAATAGTAATCTAAATTTAATAATATTGTAATGATATAACGCAAACTATCTATTAAAAAATAAAGATATTTTATTTACGTCAAATTATGAGTTTTAGTGTAATTGATCCTTCCCTAAAACCAGATAAAATGTTACTTAAGAAGGGCGAGGGGTAGTCCTAGAAATCTTATGTTCTCTCACATGGCGAAGGGCGGGGGAGGGAGTTAAAAACGATCAAAATCGTCCTTACTTAATTAATGAATGGCCCCTAGGTCATTACTGATCGGCTGTATATAGATCGTTACTTATAGAGTAACTGTATAGATCATTACTGATAGGTTTTTTGTGAATTAATTTATATTGATCATCAAATAAAAACGGATTATTTAATTTGTTCATTTGTTTTAATTCCTGAATTTTAATTTTCATATTTCATTAATCGCTTTCCGCTTGCGGCTTAGCGTGGACTTAGAATTTATGCCTGGGTATCAAAATGCTATATGTGCTATAATTACTTGAAGATAGTGTGGTTTTATAATAGCGAAAAAAATTTTTAGAATTGATGTGGCACGGTTAAATAGCACAAATACGCGAACGAGGATGAAAACAAATGGTATTTTTATGAATTTTTGCATATATGTAAATCTGATGTATAAGATGTATTACTGTAAAATTTCATCAAACTCCGTTTATAAATTTTCTCTTGAAAAAGTAACAAACATTCATCCATCTTCAAAAACTCGCGATAATTTGTAGGATAAGATATCGAACATATAACTTTACACTTTATAGCAATGAGTAATTCTGGTTACAGAACTTATTTCTTGGATTATTAAGTATTGAATTTTATAACTGTCTACGACAGACAGATATAGCAGTTATTTTTTTTCTGTAGTATAATTTTAAAACAATCATTCAACTGGAGATGATTTGGCGATTATAATTAAGGTTTTCGAGTTCAGTTTCAAGCAATTAAAATGTTATCCTCAGAACGCTAGCGCAAAGCGAAGCCTTTAAGGTGATTCCTTTGCGGGCTTAAGTGGTACAATAGCTAAGAAGTTTAGCGCCTAACGGGACCGGATTAAAAACGAAACTTACAAACTTAATATTAAGTTTTGAATATACCTATCTGTATTTGAAATGTTCACAAACATAAAATAAAACTGACGATTTTAAAATACAATCGAACTTTTTTTCGTGCTACAGAACATGATGACAATTTAGATATTTTCAAAATAAAATTAAATTGTAAATGAAAATTTAATCTGTCAGGATTTTTATCATAAATGGGGATCATTATGAGGGATGTTTATCGTAAATGTTTATGTCCCCCCAATCCTCAGGTCATGAATGAAATTATTGACTTTGTATACTATAAATACGGTAACTTACGTATGAGTTTCTCACTGGCTTCTAGCAATTAGTATATCGTCACAAAACACCCTTAACATAAACAATTTCAATGTATCCACCTTAGAAATACGAGTTGAGAGATACTGTACCCGGACGAGAATAAGCGATGGAAAAGTATATTCCAAATGGATGGAATATTTAAAAATGTCCTTCGTGTGGTCAAATGTATAGTTATTATTGATACGATAACTATATTTGGATTCAAGACGTAGTTTATTAACATAAAATCCGCAAGTGACTGTTTACAACGATTTGAACTTTTACATGATATATATATATTTGTATAACTCTACGTGGATTATTAACCTTTTGACATGCACAAATATCACTGCTATTTTTCAAACAATCAGAGACTAAATACGCGACGCGCCGGCCATGCTCCGTCGGCGTGTACGAAGATACTGGTTGCTAAGGTGAGGTACGAACGGATGCCCGCGAAACGTCTACAAATAAAACACTTATTAATATAATGTATGTTTGTACAGTGTACGACTAGTATTTAAATATCTGAGAACTGTAAGTCTTCAGATATACTGGATTGCGTACACACAAGAACGACGATAGTTTCGTGGTTAAAACATAGCCTTCGAGCCGGTAGGTACCGCGTTCTATCGTAGCCACGGGTGAATCAACCAGTGAGTTTTTGGCTTATGTCAAATTTATTTACTACCCCATGCCTCAGAGAGCACATAAAGTCGTCGGTTCAGATAGCTTGAATGCTGTCATCATGTACGTAGCCCGAATGTTGTCACAGTATAGATAGCCCGGATGCTGACACAATATAGGTAGTCCGGATGCTGACACAAGATAGGTAGCCTGGATGCTGTCATCAAATACGTAGCCCGGATGGTGTCATTATATAGGTAGCCTGAATACTGTCATCATATACGTAGCCCGGATGCTCTCGTCATATAAATAGCCCCGATGCTGCCACCATATTGATAGCCCGAATACTGTTATATATAGGTAGCCCAGATGCTGTGATTATATAGATAGTCCGGATGCTATCATATATATGTAAATCGGATGCTATTGTCATATAGGTAACGATGTCATCAGCCACCTACAACCAGTATTGGACCAGCATGTAAGATATAGACAAACCACCGAGTCCGAAATAAAATATTGTAGGATGTGCTTCAGCAATGTCATGATTTAAACTCGACACAACAATAACACTGTGTATAGCTAACAAATGTAGAAATTGGAACAAAATAAAACAAATAAGTAAAGTAATTAAATAAAAACAATGACATGTATTTAATGCTTTATAATTTTATAGCTTTATTTTGTCGTTTTACGGATTTCACTTCATGAAATTTTAGCGATTCACGAGCGAGGTCGGAACTTTGTGGTAGTCGTTCGAATGGACCAATCGTTTCACACAACAAATCAATTGAAGCCTCACACGTCAAAGTTCGTTCATTCAATTGTTCTGCCCCATATTGATTTACGGGTATAGCGTACTTATACATCATTTTCAGCTTTTTACGTTGTCGCCTCTTAATAATCATATATATTATTTCTCTAAGCTATTTTTTTGTGGAAACGCCATAACTTCTTTATTTCTGCATCAAAATTAATGATTTTTACGTCATTTTAAAGCTTATGCTCCTGCCTTCTGACGAAAAATAGTCACTATGTTTAAATTAATGTTTTACTTATTCGACGGCAATTTTATGTCCAAAAAATGATGAGTGTATAACAATTAATGAATATATAATTTCGAATTTGTTACCCGAAGAAGAAAAAATATATCTCAGTTCCGATTCTGTCCAGGCTGATGAAACAGACAACAATCAACTATATCCAATGGAATTTTTGAATTCTCAAAATCCGTCCGGTTTACCTCCTCACAAATTAATTTTGAAAAAGAATACTATTATTATGTTAATTAGAAATCTTAACGCTAATCAAGGATTAATTAATGGTACACGATTAGTGGTGACTGACTTAGGCGACTACGTAATCACGGCTAAATTGATTCATGCCAATAAAACTGTACTTATACCCCGTATTAATCTCACGCCTTCGGATTCTACTGTACCTTTCCAAATGATAAGAAAACAATTCCCAATAAAAGTAGCCTTCGCTATGACCATTAATAAATCTCAGGGGCAAACACTTCAAAGGGCAGGATTGTATTTACCAGAACCAGTTTTTTCGCATGGGCAAGTGTACGTGGCCTTTTCACGAGTTCGTAAATTTAGTGATATTTATGTTTGTGTTAAAGATACATACGCTCAAAAAGTTACTCATGATTACATTATTACCGCTAATGTTGTGTACAAAGAAATTTTGTAAAATAATAATAATAAAAAAAATAAGATGTTTTATTTATTATCACCTGCTTTTTCTGCGGATACTATTATTATTAAGTGCGAAATTTTCGCACGGGTTAGCTAGTATTATAATAAATTATTCAGCACATACATGATACAACCCATTTACAATGGAAATATATTATTATCGAATTAGAATTATAAACTAAAAATTATTTTACGATAAATGTATGATTGTAATGTATTGCATAGAATGTATTTTTTTTTTTTGGCCTTTACTGTAAGTCAAGTGTCGGCAACCTAATTTTTATATAATATACGTATGTATCAAAATTATAAATAATAACTTTGTACATTGACAGTACCTCATAAATATATATTACTAGTTTAAAATAAATTATTTCCAAAACGTTTGTCGATATATCTCTTTGTTTCATGCAAAAAAATCATTAACTTACATGACACGTGTCTACCTATCTGGCACCGTATAGTCCTGGTTGTTTCAATTAAAGCTATTCGTGTCACCTGTCGCAACTGCATATATGGAAGTATCCCACACTCCTCGACGCCAGTTGCTCTTAATCATCTCGCTTCCAGAGCCTACGAGCAATCGTCGTGTGTTGCCGTTTGCTTGAGGCAAACTTTCCTTTTATGGGAAATTTCAGAGATCTCGAAACTGTTTTCCTAACTCCTCATTTTTATTCTTTTATATTCCTATTTTGTATAAAGACCTCCCTATAAAAATGTGTTACATGTTTCGCGAAATAGCTGATGCGTCGGCTGGAAAAATGTGATTTACACAAAAATGAAATGCACGCTATGAGAGTGCACGCGGCGGATTATAAATATGGAAATGTGCTATTCCAGGACTGGACGCTGGGAACCTTATCTCTGTTTAGTAACTACGTCCTCTGTCATCGTGCAGGCAATATTCCCATTCGCGCTAAATTTCGGGAAGTGATCTCTTCAACAGGTAAAGCCATGCGACCAGAGAAGCAAGTATACGCCGATGTTAGAACACAACATTTTGGGCAATCAAATCGTACCAAATATCCAAGGTAGTTCTCAACGGAATGTACTACAGATCTTGGCTAGCCATAGTTTCCAAATTTCAGCTGTCAAAAATGTACTCACCTTTGACGGTAAGGGCTTTGGCCTGGAAGTCCACCCCGAGGACTCCACAGTACTTGACGTTGAAGTTGCACTACACGCACCAGTTCGCTTATTTCCTTACTTGTGATTCGTTTTCTATGAAGAAGGTATAGTCCTCTGTGCTCTTAATCACCATTCAGCAGTGTCGCGTTATACATGACATATTTCAAGTTGTCCGTATCGAAACATGTCATGCGTTATGAACTCTGGCATTTAACTAAATAACCTCATAACTGGTCACCATTCATTGAATGTCGTAAATTTTTTAATTAACCGCATTTATAAACGAGGAATCCACAGTGAAATATTGTTTACTCTAAGGTAATAAGCAGAACATTTTATTTTCACGAATACCATCTTTTATATTTTTACAAGGAGGGCTTAGCGAAACCTTTATCATAAAGAAAGAAAACACTTGACAAAAAAATTATATTTCTACACGTTAAGAATATGCATGCATACATTTCATGCCTACACAGGGGGAGTTGCGGTCGAAATAAAATATTTTATAAATAAAAATATATTTGAAAACTACGGTCTTTATTATTAATATATTTATTTTTCCATCCATATCCGATATTAATTGTGTGCCCCACCCTGTTACATAAAATAAATTTTCCAGTATTCGGCTCATATACAATGACCGCTTCCTGTTGCACGACTCACATGTTGTATAATTATTTTGTAATTGTATTTATAATATGTATTGTAAGAATCTAATACAATAAGTATTTGTAAAAGTCTTTTATTTTTCTAGATAAACTTCTTACTCTCATATTTAAGATCGATGAATGAAAAACTAAAAAAATATTGCCGCTATGCCAAACTGGTTTCAAGTGAAAAATAAAAATGTGAGTAATAATTAATATTAATATATAAATTAGAGGTAAATACAAATTATGGGTTTGTGATAGAAAATAAGTAGCTTTATAATCTTACTTAGGCCATTCGTTTCTCTTTACGAAAATATAATAATTTCAATTATTGTTTCACATTTTTGATGGTAGTGATACTATTGTATTATAAGACGATAAATATACTCAATAAATTCCAAAATATTATTTTCATTCAAAGAAGAGAATAGAAACACTTCAGCAAAATATTATTAGTGTTTTATTTGTCACTTATCATGCTTATGTTTCAATTATTCATGTTTTCCCACAATTATTTCAACTAATTCCAAACAAAGTCCTTTGTTTCTGTTTATTCCCAATGAAATACAAAATGTTATTTATTGACATTCAGACTCTTTAACCTTCTGTTTTACTAGAATAGCTTCGATTTCTTCAAGGGACTTCCCCTTGGTTTCCGGTAGAATTATAAAACATACGATAGCACCAAAGAAGCACATGCCGGAAAATATGAAAAACATTGTATACATCCCCAAAGATTCTGAAATAGGGCCGAAGGTTTTGATCTGGAGGAAGCACAGGAACCATCCTAAGGTCACGTTGTAACCCGTGATCTTGGCGCGAATCTGAAAAGAGTATGCAGCAATTTAGAACCCAAATATTATGCTGCAGTTCTTGGCCATATACTGCCGTGATGTTTGTCACGTAATTTCAAATTTAAGAAAGACATTTCATATTCAGCTTACTCATGAATTAAACTTTCATAATGTCAAAAAATCACTTACAAGATATGTAAAAAATATCCTTAGATTAATATTTAAATACGTAAAGACCTAAAAACTTTAAAATATTTTCCATTGCTTAAAATTAAAGAAAAAAAAATTAAATAATGCCCATTTTATACTAATAACTATATTTTATTCAATTTATATTACTTTAAGGCTTTTTTGAGGCTGATTAAATACCCCTTAACATTATAATGTGAGTTTTTGCCGTTGTTTGCTTTTGATGTGAAACACCTACAGGCGCGCGCCAGCGTGGTAAGTCGGAGTGGCTGATACGTGGTGATCGCGAAGCGTAACGAAAAAACGTTACATTTATATATATATTTATATAATTTTCTATAAATAAATTAATAACATTAAAAAATTTTTGACGTGACAACGTCTTAAATTAGGTTGCGGCTGGGAGTCACTTATGAAAAAGTGTAACGCTCGGTAACGTAACGATGAGTCACCGAACGAGAGAGAGGCCCGCCGAATGCCTTGCGTCTCTCTCCCACTCAACTATGATCGGTCTGCCGCGCGCGCAGCTAGAGAATTAGTGCATAGCTTGCAAATGTATTGCAAGTTATTGTATGTATATTTGTATATAAATACGTATGTATGTGTAAAGGTAAAAATAAAATTTTGTTAATATGAAATTCAGTGCGAGATTCTTTGTATAAATTAATGTTTTAAATATAATTCTTTGTATAAATAAATGTTTTAAATTGTTACTATTATTTCATCCTTCTTCCTACTATACGAATGAATATTCACATTAAAATGATTTTACCATTCAAAGTCGTTGTCACGTAAAACTTTCGCCCGTATATTTTTCCTTACATTATCATTTTTAATTTAAAGCTTATTTTCATTACAAAAAATGTATATTGCATATAGTCTATATAGAATAGTTTCCATATTTCACACCTGACAGGCATCCCACGACGTCTACATTTTATTGTTATTATTAATTGTATTATTAGAAAACAAACAAACGGACACACGTACTTGGAAATTGAATATTTCCGCCATGACGACATACGGCACCGGCAGCAATCCCACGCCGTAGCTGAACAACGCCACGATTATAGCAAATATAGACAACCATCCCGGCACCCAACCTCCCTGCTCCTGTATCAGTATCACCGATGCGAGCACAGCCAGGGAAGAACCGGTCAGTATCAGGGAAATTACCATCAGGGGCTGAAAGAAAAAAAATAGCTTATCCTCTGCTTTTTCTTTTCTACTGAATTTCTGAAGTAAAAAAAATGATATAAAAGCGCTCTTATAGTTTCATAATATTACAATAAATATGCGACACATAATAAATATTTAACAATTGAAAATAAATTCCCTAAGGGTGTAACAAAGTTTCATAATTCAGTATTTAAAAGACTCGCATTAACTTTTCAAAGTGACCCTAAGTGCTTTCAACTAAATGAAATGTTTATAAATTGATTAATATTCAAATTGCATGCGCATTACAATTAATTAACAAAAACACGAACCCTACTCAAATTCAAACACTAAAAATAGAATATACAGATATAAAACTACTTTTCGAACTGTATATCACTTTTAGCTTTTTACTAAAATCTCAAAAATCTCTTCGAAAAAATTGTTGCCAAAACCGTCAATAGATATATAATTAAAATCGCGATTTGCCTGTGTTGGCTTTATCTATTCATTTATAAATTTTTTTTATATATAATCAGGTTTATGACGAGTAAAATTCCATTGAATATGAGCTTTTTCGCGTTTTTCATTTTTCTATAAAAAATATTTTATTTTTCTATTTCTTCATTTATGAGTTATGTTAATATAAATACTTCGCGGCGTTCACTTTTCTTATCAGGTTGATGTCAACTAAATGCAAAAAACTAATTAATTTGAAATACAGTAAGCTGATATTGTCGGACATGCTTTCGATAATGAAACTTTTAATGTCGTAATAGAAGGCGTAGACAATCATTAGGGAATCAACCCTCACGCCTAATTCATAAAGGGGTGTAGGTAGAAACCCTAGATATTCTATATTCATTTTTCTATTCTCTCCTATAAGCGCATCAATTTCTGGTGTTTGAAATTTTGCCCCTCTTCAAACAGCAACCAATTTCGGTATTACGAGTCTGCACACTTTAAAACCCCATAGATGTTCAGACAAAACCGATTTTATGGTTTTCTGTTCTAATCTCTACCTCTCGACGATTCGTGAACGATAATTGAGGGAAAATAAAATATAGGGATTAGGGACCGGAAATGGTATTCTTCGTAAAGGGTTATTTCTAAAGGGCGTAAATGATTAAGAAGATGGGTATGCGTTCGAGTGCAAATTTTTCTCTTTCTATCTCTTACTGTCTTTATCTCCTTGTAACTTTTCAAAGGAATTATCGCTTTCATGCAAAATACAAACATTGAAAAGAATTTCAGTATTTTCGAACCTTAAGTTTTGATCAGTAAAGGGGATTTTCAGTAAATTTTTGAAATAAACGTCTTTTATGGCTTAATTTTAAAATTAAATTAACCGATAAATTCCAAAAACTAATCGACTCCACTCTTCTAACGACGTGTAGTGCCGGAAATTCCATTGAAATCGGTTCATTTGATCGCGATAAATCGTTGTGGGAAAAATTTTAAGAAAAGGTTTTTTAATACATAATAATTTCTAAGCTAATTCACTGGCTTAAAATATAATTTTTGACGTTTGAAAAAGTTTAATTGATTTAATAGCTTCAAGTTTAAACTCGATCAACTTACTAGATTTAGTGAAATCTCGAAAATTTTTTTGGATCATTTTTGTTCGCTTAAAAAATTGATTGTTGTCAAAATCTAACCAACTTTAATCCTCAACAAGCTTCATTTAATATTTAAATATCGTTAAAATCGGTAATTTATTGTAGAAATATCTCTAGTAAACATTTTTGAACAGTGTGTTTTTGAATTAGTTCTTAAGGAATAGATCGAAAAATATCATATTTAAGATATTTAAATGGGAAAAACTTCTTTTCATTTATTAGAAAGTACATGCAATTTTTTTTCTAACTTCATATTTAGGGAGAAGTCCTGGGAATGATCTAGGTCTGGTATCATGTGAATAGAATTTTTATAGGCGTTGTAGAAAATTGGGGAAAATGGGAAATATTGCCTCCATGAGTTTTATTCGATTTCTCATTGTGATTTCGTCCAATGACATTCACTACAGGACGCGACATTGTCCGTATCAGCGCTAATTACATATGGAAAGTTCTGTAGCTGTAATCGCACCTCTTTAAGGAATTCTCCATTTATTTATAACTGCCATAACAACTATGCGTATACGCAGTGAAGTATGCGGGTACAATTTACAAAAAAAATTGTTTTGTTTTGGTTTTCAGTTATGGAAGTACATTTGTATTTTACCGCGATATTTACATGACTCTATTTTAATATAAAGTCTAAAAATACAATGTTACTAATAATTTATAAAAGCATTTTTACTAAAACATCCACGTCAATTTTATTGAAAAAGCTAATTCAAAACTTTAATCAGAGTAGTAGTGAAATTTTTAGTATTGATTGTTCAGAGCAGGGGAATACGTTGAAAAGAACTTTTAAAATTCAAACTCAAACAAATATTGTGTTTAAGATGAAATCTTCTTCATCGGCAGGCTGCAATTTGTGCAATTTATTTTAGTTATAATTTTCTTTCATAACACAAAACAATATTTTCAAATGTATCCAACGTCATTCATGTTTTCTAATTATTTATTTACTTTTCAGAAACAATTTTAAACTAAGATTGTAAATAAGTTAAAGGAAAATCTATGAAGTTCACAAAGAGAAACACACATCAAGACTAAGGGCAAGGTTGTTACTTAACAACCTTTTAGTAAACACATATGTAAACTAATTTCATAAATAATGAGTAAAGAGACTGTCATCACCAACCTTTCTTCCACATTTTTCTATAACGCTCATGGAAATTATGGAACCCAAAACCATAACAGCTGGGAAAGATAAAGTCTTGAGTCCCGGACTTCCACCGTCGCTGGATACGGAGACTATTGAAGCCGCGTACGTGGAGATGGCCATGGTACCGGTGGAATCCAAAAGAGTCATTAGTATGACCACGATTATGACGCCTCGTCTCCATACTGGATTTCGCCCTGAAATGAAGGAAGTATAAAGTTCTGAATCCATAATTCACAGAGCCCATAAATAAACAAGAAGTGATTCTTAATAAGTTATTCTTTTCGTGAGGTACGATTTAAAAGAAATCTAAAGAAATCAATATGTGGGTATAGGATCCAAAAATAAAAATACTCTCAATAACATTTTAAAAAGTGTTTCAAAAATATGATCGGAATTTCTTGATCCAAAAATATTGTATAAAATCCGTGTATTTAACGTACATATATCTTTCATCGATATCTGCGGAAGGTTGCCGTACTGCTCTTCTTCCTTCTGCATCTTCGCTATTTCCTCGACGACAATTTTGTCCGTTTCCTTCAATCCTCTTAAATATGCTATATTTCTTGTCGCTTCCTGTAGAAGAACTCATATATTAACATATAAATAATTTTCGTTATTTTTATTTTTCTGTACGAAAATCTATTACTAAATTTACATCGCGTGTTACTTTTAAAAGACGGTATATTTTGTAATGTAATAGATAGCCGGTTCAATTTGACAAAAAACTATTCGACATTAATAAGAAAAAAAATTAAATTTAAATTTAAGGTCGTCTCCCTATAAGAGGAACATCTCATTTTAATGATTTTTTTCTTGCTCTATCGTAAAACTATAATTCATCCAAGCAACAAACTTTGATGTTATTATTGAGCACGTCTTAAAGTAAAATAAGAAGTTATAAAATTTCCGAGAAGTGTAACTCGGGTTCGCGTCGAAAGTCCCGAAACGAGTGAAAAAAATACGTTTTCTTTTTCTTAAGCACTGAATGCAAATGCATTGTGCGACGCGGAATCATTGTTGCACTAGCTTGTCTCGCACTTGGCCAATTATTAAAACGAAACTTACTTCAATCTTTTTCTTCTTCACCAAATACGACGGGGACTCCGGCACGAACACGTAGAGTACGCCACTGGCGATAGGGATCCCTGTCACTATGTACAGGATCGTGTAGTAGTCCAAGTAGGCCCCCAGTCCGTACATGACCATGTAGCCTACCCCTTGGCCGATCATGATGGTGCTGCCTAAAGCGCCTCTGATGCTGTCCTCGCTTATTTCCTTGATATATATCGGTATGACGTTGAAGATACCTCCTGACGCCACCCCGGACATCAGTCGTGCTATCAGCAAACTTATTGGATGAGCGGAGACTAACTTAATGATCCAAGTCAACTGAAATGAGTAGCTTTTTTTTAAATCTGTTCTATTACATTGTATGGAATTTGCGAAAATTCGTACTTAAGCGCTTGCTTGCGACATGCAGTAACACGCAGCATATGACACACCGCTGACCGAATATTGATACTGAATCGAATATTGATTCTAGAGGATTGACATATATTGAACACTTAAGCCAGTGTTACTTTTTACCCTAAGCGCCAGTTATTTAATACTTAATTTCTACGCACGTTTTGTGTCAATACAGCACAATATCCCCAGGATAAATCAGATAATAACATATACCAGCGTGCTATTACAGAAGTATTAAAATCACCAATACGTGCACCCCCCAACTACTTTACGTGCCGTGCATGTATGTGTGTATCATGTGTATGCCATGAGGATTACTGTATTTTACAGGCAAGCATCTATTTCAATCATCTATTTAGTTTTGTATAAATTTCAAACATAGAAAAGCAACTGTAATTTTTTAGTAAGACATATGAATTTCGTGTATCGCCACACAGTTTGCAACTTACGCTTTACAAGGGAATACTTACAGACCACAAAATTTTTAAAATGATAATAAAGTTATTGAAAAAGATATAACAATGTACTACCTAACTTATAGTTCGTTCGTTAGTCTAACCTACCGCTTGCGTGAAAACTATCACGAGCATAGCCGGCCTCCTGCCGAAGTAGTCGGCGATGTAGCTGTAGAACAGCGTCGATGCCACGCTGGCCATGAACATGCCGCTGGCGATCCAGGATATCATGCTTTCGGAGAAAGGGTAGCCCTCGGGATTTCTCGTGCTCCTCAACAGCTCTATCGTGGGTGACATCCAACCCGACTGCAGCCCGTACGTGAATAAGGTGACGTTCACTGAAACGAATGTCGCGATCTTGAACCAGCTAGACTTTTTCTTCGAAATGTTAGAATTATCAAGCGATCATCTAAAAGCGTTATTGGAAAAATCTAGGTCAATCATTGAAATGTTAAGTGATATATATATATTTTAATATTGTACTGTGTAAAAAAGAAATATGGCTTATTTTAAAATTAAAATTTAAAAACAATTTACAACCAAGGATCAAAAAAAGATAAACACAGAATCATGGTTTTTAATAACACATTTATTAAAACGTATGAATTCATTTTAATACAAAAATTATAATAGACAACAAATTTAATATTGTAAAATTATATTTTAAAGAAAAATTACCAAAGAATAACATCATTTCGCGGAATGAAATTAAACAATCGAACGTCCGTTTTGGAAATTTGTTCATATAACCTTTTATATAATCAAGCGAATTTTGTGATAAAGTAATATAAATACGTACAAAATAAATAAATAACTCTGTTTTAACTTTCAAAGAAAGTGCGCAAACACCTTTTCTTGAATAAAAATAAATTTCTTTCTTTTTATTTACTTACCAATTAAAGCCACCATCCATTGTTTATATTGATGGCCTTGATTGTTTACAACAGATGTTATTTTAGTTTCCATTTCTGTTTATTTATTTTGTTCTTATTGGTTTGTTTACGGATAGCCGGCTTACATGTTATTATTTATTTTGATAGAGACACCCTTTTTTATGATGTTTTCGGGGTGGTGTCTCAAATGTAAGTATTTCTTTTTGACACGTTGCATGACATTATAACGTTACACTGACTTCTAGATAACAGAGTTTACTTTGTTAAGATGAACATAGAAATGAAGCATTATGAATAATTAAAGTTATTTTCCATAGTAGTGACAAGAAAATCGTAGTTTATTAATCGTTGTAATCGTAGACAAGGAATAAATATTTAAGTTATTACTGAAGGTTTTAAAATATTTCACACTTAATCTGCTTTGATTGCGGCAATTTAACTTTTTGTTATTTAAATGGGGAGACTTGCTAGGATATTAAAAATATATTTTAAAAATTAGTTGTGCGTAAAGTCGGTTTATGGACGATAATTTTACGTGATAACGTCATAAGAAAACATTGATGAAAAATTGCATACTTTCATGAATTGAATTAGCTTATTATCACTGAATTATCATTATTTGTGTCATCTGGTAATGATAATTGTATCATCATGAGAGATACAAAATAATTATCATTATTTTGTATCTGTCTTTCACTCCATCGACCGATAGGGTGAAAAAGAGATAGATGCGTCACAAACCGAACGCTTAGGACGCCTCTCTATCGCTCGTTCCGCGCTCTCGCTCGCATGCTCGGTTCAGGCGGAACGGGACAATGAGTCATGCTTTTACGTGCGTACAGCTGGCGTTCATCGATTTGTAAGACGTTATCACGTCAATGTGACCAGACACTAAAGTAATACGTTCAGTGGCCAATATTAGTTTTTTTTTTTATTTAAATACCACGAAAAAATATTAAAAATAATTAAATATCATTTGACACGAATTTTAACGCTTCTCTTATGTGATATTTGACGATAAATTACATTAACACTTGACAGACCGGGTGTGGTCACCGTGACAGCAGTAGGTGGTAACACTACCAATATTATACTCTTCCAATATTTGATGGTACCCGCCCCTCCCGGTACCTTCTTGACTCAGCCGATTAGTACGAGGAGCGGATTAGCAAAAGCCACGCGTCTTTTATTTTGAATTTTTACTGTTCAACAATTTGCAGCGGTCACAGTGACCGCACCCGGCCTGTTATGTGATTTTAATTAATAAATTTCTTTCATAGTGTAGTCTACATTTTCCTAACAAAATTGATCGTTTTGAACGACAACTACAAAACTTGCGACCTGTCATATATGTCTTTATTGCAGAAAGCCTATATATATCAAATGTAGCCAAATCATGTGTCGAAACATGACCATGAATGACGGTTGTCAATTTTTAATTAGCAATATCGTTTATGATTATTTTTTATTTTATTTATAGTATGTGATCTCTTAAGATAACAAAACCGAAATGTTTTTTCCAAAAATAGCTTTAGATTTTTCTTTAAAGACTTTATACAGAAACTTAGGGATCTTGTTTATTTTTGGCGTTTGAGTAATTTTTTTTATTTAACATTAATAAAAGCTATATTTCGTTAATTTTTCTTTTTTAATTAAAAGTAAATACTATCAGTAACACTGTGAATTTTTTATTTATTTATTAGTCGGATAATAACATATAAATATACCTACAGTTCATGCGGTCACGGTGACCGCATCCGGCCGATTATGTTACAAAAAAACCACTCGGCCGGTTGAGTGTTAAAGATAACAACTCTGACGAGCATAAATTGTCACAAATATCCAATTGACCAGTAAGCGAAACGCCAAAAAAAAGATGAAACACTTACATCATTGATTGCGTCACATGGATTCAAATGTACTGTCATCTATAAATTGAATGATTGCTGTTTCTTGAGATCAAAACCATCTATAAACACAAACGGACTAGTAATAGTCAAAGACTCACAATTGATCTTCAGAAGCTTATGTGTCTCTCGTTTTCGAGCAGAGATGCATGAAAATAAGTGACTCATAAACTTAATTATACGCAAAAAACGTAAACCCTACTTTGTCGCTCTTTACTCTCACTAAAATAGTCGAATTTAGCTTATATTTTTGTTTATTGTCTTTACTTTTCTGAACCTGTGTCAGCTGGATTTTATATTAGTTTTCAATAAACAACTGCATAATAATAACTATGTTCGTGTGGCTGTGATAAACTTTCTAGAAGTATTATCTTTTACAACGGGAGTAGCTCTAAGCTCTAGCATTTCATTGTTATAAATTCATTTATCTAACAAAGTGGAGGCCGGACACCTCGCGTGCCACATACTTATTTCATCGTCCCTACATCGATAAAAAATATCTAATGCAATTATGTGTTCTTTTTTTTTGCACATGGACCCCTTAATACCTGATATGTTATAAGATCCTATTGCCTTACGTAAGTGGAACAACATACAATGCGAGTGGTGTACTACGATCACATCACATCCGTTGACATGGCTTTTAGTTAACAATTTCATTTATTTTAATTTAATTGCAATTTTTTCAGTAATGTTATAATCATTGGACTTATTGTAATGAGCGTGTTGATTGTAATTATTTGGTTTATCTCTCTTGGAAGCGTTGCTCTAGACTTTCATTCGCTCCGTTGCTGGCGCCTTTGGCATAAGGATCGAAACCGATTTGAACGACTTTCAGGTTTACGCAGTGCTCTTGATTGTTATACTGGGAGCTATATCTGTCCGGATGGTAGAGTTGCCGATCTCAAATTGAAACTAGGCGATTTGTTTACAGGGGTGTAAGTATTGTAATTTAATTGCAAGTGATTATACTTTCATTTTCTACGTTTAAGTAGCTAAACAAACGCTACCGCGATGTACTCACTTGTCAAACCTATTTTAAAAGACAGAAGAACACTCGAAAAGACTAGACATGCTATTAAGTATAAAAAAATCATCTTAATAAAATTCAAAATAAAGAAAACGCATCTATGCACCTCTAGCACAAACCTAGCATTGGTTGATACTCGAAGGCTAGAGAGGCTGCCACTGGGCCACAATAGCTCGACGAATATCAATCCGGAGCTTTTAAATCGATGTATGACTATCGAACCGTGGGTTGCGCGACTCAGCGCAGAGGACGAACGCCTAGCATGCCCCTTATTACAATATTTGTATCTAGAAAACGCATAAACGTCATAGATTCTTTTGATGAAACGAAGGAACCTCCTGCATATCCAGCATCTAGAGCCGGTCGCCCTATGGAACGAGTAACTGTATGTCCTCGTATGTGCTGGAACTTGCTACATTCAAACATTGATCCACTGTATCAAAATGATGGCCCATTCGGTAACAAAGAGATCCTCTGAGACCTTTATAAGCCTCTTTGATAGCTAAAGAGGCTACGGCAAGAATACGCATTCCACCATCTGAAATCTGTATATAGACTTCGCCACGATTAACGCTTTCGTGCCCATGTTAAAAAAACTGGAAAAAGGTACAAGTTCTTTATCTCCACTAGACTAGAACTGGATAGAGCATATCTCGTGCTTGTGTCTTTCAATATTTTTACTCTTTACACATAGGGGCAATGAGTGTGTCATCCCAAAAATTGCCTTCATACCGGAAGGCTTTAATGAAATAAATTTTTGACTCAAGTCAAATTAAACCACTCGCTTCGCGTCTCGGAAAGCACGTTAAGCTATTTGCAAATTCTGCGTTTCGATAAATATGTTGGCTGGCAGAAGCTAATCCAAATTGGGCTAGCGTGAGCATTTAAGTTCCTCTCTGCTTGAAGTAAAAAATTATAACAGGATGGGCTTCAGCTATGGGATGCTATTAAAATATTTAACTTTCAACTTACGCAGAAAAAATAATTGTTTCTCTAAGTATAGAAATGATTATTTTAAATAAGATTACTAAAACATATGTAAGCAACAAAATCGAGACTTTGGCTTAGAACACAAAAATAAAATGAATATTTGCATAAAAAGTGATTTTTATTTTTTTGCGATATGGCTTACCTTTTTTTAAAACTTTATACTGTCTTCCATTCTGCGCTGTTGATTTGTGTTTATGTTTCATTGTAATTCAACACTGGCTTAAGCCATCTTAACATGTAGTACCTGATAAAACTCATCATCGTAAAATGTATAAACTGCATATTATGCCGGCAAATTGTGTGAAAATCGGAGAACAAATAAATATGTAGTTTTTTATTTTTCCGTTCATATTTCTTGGCATATGAAGTGAGAAAATGGGAGAGAGAAAAAATAAAGAAAGTATGAGATAAAATGAAAGCGAGACGTCGAACGAGACAGTGAGAACGAAGGGAAAGGTTTGTATTGGAGATTGGAATTAGTAATCGGGATAGGGATTGGAATTTAGATAAGGTAAAACCAAAATATCAGTCAAAACAAAGTTCCCTGTCCACATTTGCAGAGCCACGGCCAACAATTTATTTATTGCAAAAACGCAATTTTGATCTAGACTCCGAATGTTATATTTTGTTATTGCAAAATAATTTTAAATACATATTTTTTTTGTATATGACTTGTATTTCATTTTGCATCTGCTAGAGTAGGGTTTAGCTTTTCTTCAGAGTCAGAATATTTTTTTGCAATTGAATATCTATTTACGTTAGACTGGACACTAAATTTCAAATATATTAACGTTTTAGAGGCCTTCAGAATAAAGAAATAAAATTCCTAATCATTTCTTTCACGGGTACGTTCTTTTTTAATAACTATATAATATAATATTTATTGACATGAAAATTCATTCAACATTCACTAGTTTATCACAATGTTTTATATTTAGCACTCGGTAGTCGTGTCTCCTTAAATAAGATTTTATTAACATGGATCAAGTCACTTTTAGAAGTTATCACACCCGAAGAAATCATGTTGATTTATTGATGCATTTAATATTTTATTTGCTATCAGATAAACGAATCTTCTGTTTGTCAGGTTTATTAATGTTCTAATAATATATCAAATATAAAGAGATTGCTCTAGGCATCTGCGGCCGCATGGTTACAGCACGGCTACACACGATAATTAAAATATTTGTTCACGTAAGTCTCACATTGTCACTATCGCTTTTTAAATCTCGTCTGTGGAATTCAACATCCGTTAACTTTTATCTACCTCTATTTTATGACTTTACCTACTTTTGATGGATATCTCTCATACATTTAATATATATTAAATATACCACAAATGAGTGAGAGTAGGACGAGGAAAATCATGGCCATAGATTTAACATTTAATAGTAGATTTTATGTCATTTTTGGATTTTTCACTATTTCAAAATTGCTGTAGAATAAACGAAACATATTAATTATTGATAATTATTGATTTTCTTTTTTATGTAATAAATATGTGAAAGAGTTAAAAATTTCAAAATTTACCTAAAGTTACTGTTATCAGTTTTTTCATGCATCCAACGATTGAGTTGTTGCTAGTGGCCAACAAAAAATAAAAATAATTTTGCATTACTGACATGAAATTGTAAAAATATATAAAAACACCTGATGTTAAATTTAAATTATCAAATCGCTTAAAACTTAATTTATGTGAATAATAGCAATTTATTCAAAAGATCAATTATTTTAGGATCATGATAAACAAACTTTTAAGAATTTTCTAGAATTTTGAAACATCGGACAAAACATAGAAGTTTTAGAGGTTAATCTTATTTTTTTCTTAATACAAAATTACTATCGACGAAGAAAGCTATTGCTTACAACGCCGTATAAACATAATTGCTCGTTGCTTTTTGAATGTTTTTGTTTTATGAATAATTCAATTGAACGAAATCACAGAATATGTTCACCGCCCATCCTATTATTTTTTTATCAAACTTAATGTAATGATGAATGATAATTTTTTTTTATGCTACAGCAAAAAATGTATTCACTTACATCCATAAAAAAAAGTCCGGGTGCCATTCAAATTGATCACATATATAGCTTTCGATACTAAAAAATCACACGTTGCCTATAAGACGTTAAGGTCATTAAGTGTTCATTTAGTGACGGACAGACAAACTGGACTTTAAAATGTTTCATAGCATTAATATGGAAGGTACTAAGACGCAAAAGAATACAATGCTCACGTGGTTAATTTTGATTCTTTACTTTGGGGGTATACGGTGTTTATTGTTTATATGTTGACTTACAAAAATCACAACTTACGAAAACGCCGACGTTCCATATTTAGAAAATTGATATTAACATTTTAATGGAATTTCCAAATTGAACCCTGAACAGTGTATTATATAAGATTATAGAATTTATTATAATTGTAATAATATCCTCTTGCTTAGAAAATGAGTTAAATCGTCTGTTTGCTTGTTAATGTCACTAATGAGTTCATTCAAAAACGAAATAATTTAATTCAACGAAAAGGGGAATAATGAAATATCTTACATTAGATACTTCACAAAAGTCTTCCGTAACAACCTCCATTTCATCCCAATTATTCTGTAACATCCCTTTTGGGGATCAAAAGAGTACTCACTTAGTAATTTAACAATTAGGTTAAACTGTTTGCCGGCGAGGTTACTTGCCATTAATGGAATGGGTTTTCCACGGGCCCCCGCTCTTGGGATGCAGTACGCCATAAACGAGCCTGATGATTAACTCCTCCGTTTGTCCGTCCGTTTATTAGAGTAACTACAATTTAGGAGTAGCTTCGTAACTCCTTCGTACCAGTAGCCCCTTTGCTATTTACCTAACCGTTAGACGGATTACGATAAACGCTTAGATATAACATTATCATTCTGGACATTAAGGACTGAACACAGGGATAAGCGTCATTTTAAAATTAAAAGGAGAATTATTGAAACTGATACTAAGAATGTCTCTGTTCTTAGACGCAGTTGTAACGTAAAGTGTAGGCAACGTCAAAAATAAAATTTTAAAAATGCGCTCACAACACCGTACATGTGATAGAGTGAAACTTCTTAAGTAACTCTTGACTGATATAACTAAACAATTACAGGACACAAGCGTTAAAATTATAAACGATCACAAAACACAATGGTAATTATGAAACACAAGACGCATGGCACCTCAGTTGTTCATATACATCGTCTAATGCGTACATCTACAACGGACGCATGCGTGACACTGTCTTATTCTTTTTATCATTTGAACGGTCGGGTATACATCGCTCTGTTTTTCTCCTCTCTCGTGGCAGCGGAATATATAGATCTTCTATTTCTCTTTCATATAACGAAATGTGTTTAAGCGAGATGTTGAAATTTCAATCTCGATTCGAATTCAATTATTGATTATTGAATCACCGTTTATGAAGTTTCATATCAAAAATTCATATCTGCTAAACAAATGTATAAAATCGTAATTATTCCTCAAAGAGTCTTTCCTAATTCTTTTCTTATAAATATGGAAAATGTAATTTTATTTGATAAATGAATGTTTATTAAAACGAAAATGAAAATAACTTTAAATTAAAACGAAAATTCATATTGTTGTGAGATGCAAAAATACGATCGAATGTATGTTGTGTTAGAAGAGGAACGAGATGAACAAACTATAAATTTCCATACCACAGTATTTCTTGCATACAAAAGACAGTAAGCGCAAACAGGGTATTGGAAATAAAATAAGGCTGAAGCATAAACTATATAGAGTTGTGATCAGTGTTATTAACAGCAAAACCATAACAGCCAAGTCCATCAAAATTGTAATTCCAACTCTTGTGGTAGAAGATGCAGAGTGTAGCCCTTGTTTTACGTTATATAGAATATCTAAAAAACAATTCTAGATATAGTCAAATAAGAGACATTCTCTTATATGACTTGAAAGAACACGTAGTTAATTGAGTACAAAAAAAAACGAATGTAGAGAATGTGTGTGATACTAAAGTCAATGAAGAGCGTTTGGCAAACTCATATAGGTGCCGTATTATAAAAGGCAAATTAGTTTGAAGCATGCAACACTGACGGGCTCGCTTAATAAGGGGACGATATATAATACGGAGTTGTTGTATCTGGCTATCCCCACGGGAGAATACGCGTGAACTTAAGTAAATATACATTTTTATGTTAATATTTACCTATTACCGTTAGTCTCTAGTCTGATATTTAAATTTGATTACGTTCGGAAGCTTTTACTTTTAGTAAATATTTATGTGATTGGATCTTCTTATTGATAAATATGTATTTATTCGTGACTTATAAAAATTAATTTGTTTAATGTGTTGCTAAAAAAATTTATAAAACAATCACTACTGCTCATTTTTTAAATCAAATCCAGATATTTTATCAACACAAACTGTTTAATGGAAATATAAAGATAGTATGTGAAGTCGATTGTCAAAATATAAATAAAATAAAAAGCATTTTAATTTTGTTATCCGCCATTTTACGTTGGCTAAAAGCTAAATTATGAGCTGTATAATCAAAATCAAGTCAAGAAAAATAAACGCTATTTTGAAAAATATTACATGAACATCCATTACTCTGTATTGCAATAATTAAACATTTGAAATAATAATTATGTTATGCAAGCTGTTACAATTTGTGCTCACAAAACCGTATTACTTAATTATGGAAAACGTGTATTGTTAAATATAATAACTGTGTTTGAAAAGATAAAGCATGTGTTGAAAAAAATATACCAAAAAAAAAACAGACAATTATTAGCACGAAAATTTGAATACAATGAGTAGTAAGGACCTCGTTAGGAGAACACATCACTAAATTCATTTATAATATTTTGTTACACTACATGCTATCTCAGATTTTTCTATTCTTCTGCTTATAGAAAATCTTCCAAAAATATATTTTTTACATTTTTCTTATTCAAAATAAATTTACGTAATAAATGTAAAAGCAGAACAGAAAAGGTAACTACTCAAAAGTGCTGTATTCGACAACATATTTATGTATAATAAAAACGTTAACGAGTCGTGCCTGTATATTAAATAATTTTTGAAAAAAAATATTTTAACAATTTATACTTTGTAGTTATGTTACCGAGGCCAAATAAATTTTTTTTGGAATTTTCGTTTGTTTGTGTATGCTGTGCGTTTTTCACGGCTAATCTCAGAAACAGCTTAACCCATTTTAATGGTATTTTCACTAATGTATCGTGGCAAGCTTTTAGTGTTTGTTTTATTACAAGATTTGTGTTACTCTACCGTCTAAGTGTATTTATACCGATAAAAATCAGAACAAACGTATGATTTATTATTTTTTGTTGACCATTGATATATTTATTGACATAACAATTATATTTACCGACAAGCTTACGTACATTTATTTTTAACGACTTGCTAATGTTCCGCATTAACTGGGAAAACAGAAAAGGGTTACACTGTCGCCGTCTTGCAATGTGATCTTGTAAAATATGTAGCGAACAAATAAAGCGCGAAAGACAACATTAATTTATGTAAATCGAAAAGTTTACATCGATATATATATTACAAAACTCAACAACTCTGTCTGTCGTTTAGGCATGTCTTATTCATGTCGAGAACTACTTATCTGATTATCATGTTTCTTTTTTTTTTAAATCGTAACTTACCTGGGTGGGTTATAGGATGTATTATGTTACATAAATTAAGGTACAAAATAAGCAGTGATGGTGATTGTAAATCGAGTTGGAAAAATAACGCTTTTGGGGACCCTAAATGGCTTAAGCTGAGTAAACAATAAAGATGTACCAAATTAATGTGCTACATAATTAGAGATCTTATAAGGATGTCTGTGTATCTGGATATGTATCTTCCAACTGAATATCTATATTCTAAGGATGATCTAAACTAAAACAATTTTGTTTTTAAAATAATGTTCCCTACCGGGAACCGACTTGCGTCCCTTAAAAAACGTATTATGTCGTATTAATAAAAATAATTTATTGGAAATCGTAACCTACCTAAAAGTAGGTTTTGATTAATATATTTCTCTTAATATTATACAACTCATATTAACATATCCAAGTAAAATTCTACTTTATTATGTATATATATAAGGGAACTATAAAGCAAAATATTTAATGTGCAAATATTTTCACTTCATCGTAAATGGCACACAATATATCACGGAACCCTACGAATACCATATCTTACAAACGCGTTACATCCGCCTCCTTATCGTTAATAACGTACGAAAAAAAAATGTTAGTGTCCGTATGTTTGTTGTTTATCACGCCGCGAAGTGCTGCTGGGAAAAATACTAGTATTTACGCAAGCGCTCAACAAATAATTATATATTAGATAAAATCTAAGAAAAGTATATATATACAATGACATAATGCAATCATTTATAAATGACATTATTGAATTAAAAAATTTAATTAACTGCCTGATTGGTGCAGTTGGTAGTGACTTACTGCACTGGGGGTGTGTGTTCGTTTATTTACTTGTTTGATTAAAAATTAATGTTTTTCTTAAGTCTGGGTGTTTCTGTATATTATAAATATATATTTACAAAAAAAAAAGTATATAAGTATTGTATTATGTAAATCTATTTATAAATACATTTACATAAAATATTTACTTCTATCGCTTATACTAGCTGTTATCCACTCGCTTCGCTAGACGTAAATTAAAATTTAGCATCGATTGTTTCTAGTTTATATTTTGGATACACCTGCGGTTTGTCCCGGTTAGAAATAGAATATATTCCTTATTCTTGTATAGGGACAGATCCCACTATCAATTCTGTTCCCGACCAGGATTTTGTTCTGGATGTTAATTCTGGCTCCAATGTTGGGTTCGGCCTCGGTTCTTCTTTTATTTTCAATTCCGATCCCGCGAACAATGTTGGTCGACCTTTGATCATTAGTTTCAGTGATAACAAATTACCGTATTTCCTGGTATTCATACATAATATTACATGAAATGCATTTTATACACTATTAATGGTTATAATGTATGCCAATGCTAAATTTGATTGCATTGCAATCCGTCCAGCAGTTAGCGCGTGACAAACATCCAAACAAACATAATTTTACATTTATAATACTATAAGTAAATAGCTTAAGACCGTATCCAAACAATTCCGCATCGTACTCCCGTAACGACACGTTCAATAAATAGCTTTTAACCGATGCTCGAAGAAACAAAACTAATTTTCGTTTTAGGTATTTAGGTTTTCTATGAGGACAAAGCTACAATAAGCGACTAGTAGAGGCTAATGAAACAATTACCGATATAGAGACTCCCTTTGACGTCCTAAAGGGCGTAACAATTCGGGCCCTACGAAAATTATAAGAATTAAATAGCTGACCTCATTTCAAAGGATAACAGCGTATAATGATACATCTTAAGCGGACGCAGATGTTACAGCCGGTCAAATACATGCGCGTACACACCGGGACACCCACGATTTTAATAACGGCGAAAAACTTGAACACGTCATTAATGACCGTCACACGCCCTTATAATTATGAGTGACGATCATTACACAGCTCCGAATGTGACCAACGTCATCACTTATAGGAAAAGTGCATCTCTGTACTGCGTTATAATTAATTGCATTGAGCTATTTTAACATGTGGATGAAGCGATTTGAGAAGTTTTGAACTTTATCTCATAAGAATTGATTTTCATGTAGGACGCTTGGTGTGAAAATCTTATGAGCTGTAAATTTGACACGATTTATGTACAATATTTTATCCTATTAATATAAATAAATGTGAATAAAATGCAAAAATTCTATTAGTATTACGAAATAAGAATTTTAAAATAACAAAAATATATCAAGTTATTCAAAATATTCACTCAACAACGATGCCACGTACAACAGTCAGTCAAAATATTTTAAAAGACTTGTTCTTCAGAATATGTAATATATATCTTACGTCATTTGTTTTCAAGATCTGGATTTTAGAGGTAAATTGGCTTCCCTATGGAAATCATTTTACTCACGTCACTCGGCAATTACATTGTTTTAGAGACAATTGACCCTTAAACGGACGACTATCTTCTAACACAGTATAGCTCGGTAGCTCTTAATCTACTGTTTATTTTATTTATTTCCTTTTCTGTATTTAAACAGCTTTTAATTTGTTTTTTTACACCAATATCAATAATTGAAACTTCTTGATGAAAATTTGATACTTCACACATATCGAAAACAATAACTTGTAGGTCGTAGGTTCACTTGTATTGTAAATACAAGTTCTTTTATTCATTACTGTCTGTAGCGGAGAATGATATTTGTTTTTTTAAACACGTAATTTGTTATGTTTGTATCGACGATAACGATCGAGCTGAGCACTTTTGATATCTCCTAATTTCTAGATTAATCTTATATTTAGCGTAAATAATTACACTTCGTTTTTTTTGAAACAAAAAAAAAGGATACTCAACGAAAAAAGAGGAAACAAATACCAATCGAGGCCCTTTTACAAAGCAATTATGTGTGCCTTTAAAAGATGATCACTCGAGCGACGCTGAGTGGTCGAGAGTGTCGCCTTTAGGGCCTCCGATTCTGATCGCGGTCGAATTGACGACTGAGTTTTTTAACTTATATCAAATTGAAACGCTCCCACCGCGCTTCGGATGGATTATTAAGCCGCCTGTGACGATCTTGTCACCGCGTCGATGGCGGCGGTCGCTGAAAACTCGAGATCCAAGCATGCTCCTTTCGAAATAAAACGATTGCAGGTGAGAAAGTGTGCCTCAGTAGTGTGATGATAGAAATCTTACTTAACAACTTAAGGCGATACCGCGATGAAAAGTGGTGGATGTCCCGCGCGTTAACTTCACCAGTGGCGTGCACCCGACCGACGAATAGGGCTATTAATACTAGCGCATACAAAAAATGAAATGCCAGTCGTGCGCGTGAACTCAACGTAAAAGACGTAAGCGCCAAATAGTATAAATTTCGTTATAAATAAAAAAAAAATTCGTCATAAATAAAAAAATACTGTAATACAAATTTTTAGAATGTTTTAATACCGTTATCGTGCAAAAGAAGTACAGAGAAATCCGTTACCGGTTCCGAATGACAGCTAAAAAGGTAAATCATCAGGGTGTGTTTTGAAATTTGTTTATATATGGTAAATTTTGTTTAATCGTGTATTCCTTCTACAGAACACTAATATAAATTGTCAAAAAACATAATATACCTAAAAATCAAATCCGTAACTCATTAATTTAATGAGAACGAGGAAAAACCAAAACTCTCTTCATCACTATATCACCTATAAACATATAATTTTATCTAAAATATAAATAGAAAGCATTAAATAAGAAAAAAGATGAAATATTATATACGAAAATTCAATAGACAAAATTTAACTGTTATTTAAAATCCATGATAATGAAAGTACGGCTCGGAGATACAATTCTACGATATTTGCTGCTGATCAAAATTCTCGGTGTTTTATTAATTTCAGGGACAGGGCTGTCTCGCCAGCCACGCCGGTTCCATTTGCCAATTTGCGATATTGATGTAAATACCCTTCAAAGGTCAGAATCTGAAATGCTGGCTGCGAAAGCGTGAAAATAAATTTTAAGCCCTTCGGATTGGCACAAGGGTATCTGATTGAATATCAAAATGCGGCATTAGTTTTCAAATAACCTTTAAAGAGTGTTTATTACTAATTTGCCATTAAACCCTACACTCGACAGGCAAATTTTATACTTTGATGCAAATTTATAATTTAGCGTAGCTTGTAAAACTGATATAGACGAAAAAATTGTATTCAATAAAGTAAAAGGAGAAAGTTGCCGCGACTAGAACTAAATTCTTTTAGTGAAAATTGTATTTCACTTATTTGCCTGGAGACGCCATAAGATGCCTTAGAAGCTTATGCTTTTAACAAACCTTGTCTTAAATATCACTTTATTTCTCAGTGTTTGTTAATATTACGGAATATGAAATGTGTTTCAGGAAATCTTGCTTGTCGTGATAGTGAGTAAACTAAATTAAAATGTGAACACCGAGTGACATATAATTGCGTCAAACGGGGGCATCATGCCGTTCTATCATAGAATTCTGTCACACTACTGTCTTATACAATACAACTCATAAATATATTGCCTTACATGGAATTGATTCGTATAAAAAGCTCCATCACTCCATGATTTTTACTGCATAGTACTTTATATCTAGATTACGTGCTTGGAAGAATTGTAGTACATATTAAATTCAAAGATTTAAATTTTCAGGGTTCCATACCTATAAAGAAAGAAAGGAACCCTAATTAAGTCATGTTATTGTCCGTCTGCTAGTCTGTTTGTCCATCTGTTAAATATAATATTTAATCTACGGTCACTTTGAGCTGTAAAACAATCAAGCTTCTAAATGAACATAAAAAAACGCTAATGTATTTACGTATGTATATGAAAATCTAAATCACTTTGGCTTAAAAGAAATTACATATTTAAATAAATTTTTAACTAAATAAAAGGATCGAATGACAACGTTAAATATCGATAAAAAGATGAAATAAATAATATTAACTCATATTAAATAATATTTATTTTGCACGGTTAAAAATAAATTTATCTACTGTGTATTTTTTTCTACGTCGTTAATAAATGTAATTCTATAAATATAAAATATTTCCATTTATTAGTTTTAATATCTGAAAAGATTTATGGATATATTTTAAAGTGTATGATATATGACTAGATGGCAGTACTTTTTATTTATACTTACGATTTCTTTTACTAAAATGTTTGTAAGAACACACGACTAGACCTTCCATGACAGTCAGAAAATCAAAATTAATGTACACTAGAGATTTATGCACCAATACAAATACATACATGAATTCGCGAATTAAATAAACTCTCTTTCGAAACTAACTTCATGGTGTCTAGTGTCGGCGCAAGCAACTTCCACAGTTTTTCAATCGATACGAATCCATAAAAGTTGACAGCATGAAATTATCATGCTGTCAACTTTTATAACTTACTAAAATATATTGTGATCTTTTCACCCCACTGCCTTCAAAGAAGTATAATTTCAAAAATATGGCCATTTATGCCATCTGCGTGTTTCTATGTTTCATATGTATATTGCGGGGCGTAGTCCAGGGCGGAGCTCTTTGATGAAGTCCAGGAATTCAAGTATTAAATAAACGAGGTTCCAGACTCTGAACCGTGTATTTTTCGGTTTTTCAATATTCTCTCCTTACGAAATTCGATACGATCTCTTATTAAACTAACTTATAACAATCCACTTTCCTATTAATAATGAAGCTTGTGCACTTGGACATCAGCCCTCGTCTCCTTTCTATGTTTTTCTATCTACCGCTTATTCACTTGTTATTCGCGAGCTCGGATTTTAATATTGAATATCAAATACAACGCAAATCTAAAATTGCGAGCCTAAGCAAGGAGACCAGATGCCTCACATGTCACCTACATCTAGCCTAACTATATTTCCAAAAGAAGTATATATGTATTATATCAAATATCTAGTACCTATAATACAAGTTTCATTGCTTATTTGAAACCAATATGGTGTTGCGTCTACGTCTAAAGATATTATCGTACTATTGCTATTATTCACAAAAAACCAGTAGAATAAATACCATTGACTAAGAATTATGAAATTTGGTAAGAAGTCTTACAGAACAAGTACAAAAAAAATCTGAAACAGTTAATTCCTCGTCAACCGCACGGAATCTTTTTTTTTTGTTATAAAGAACCTACACTTGACGTTGGAGTATTAACCGTGATTTAATCCAATATGTGAACTTTTTTTAACTTCGCCCTATATAAATTATAGATTTTCAAAAACTCCGATGTTTTTAAAAACCTTCAATTATTTTTTTTTTAAAAAAAGGACAAATTTCGGAATTCCATTACCAATTTCTCGCCAGCATTGGTAATGAAAACATAGGGACTCTTAATAGATGAAATTAAGAAATACTGTACAGTACCGTCTCATTGGAAAAAAAAGTGGCCACTCCAAACAAAATTTTAAGAAAAGTAACCTAATTAGATAATTAACTTTGAGCAAACCAATATTTTTGTTATCTTAATCGAACTAAATGTTGGTTCGATAAATCCGATTGCTTAAATTGTACAAATAATTTATAAGAATTATTTGGCTATCACAACTAGATATATTTAATTAAGTTAAATTCGAACTTGCTTAATTTTTTTTTCGCATCAAGGTTATTCGCAGTTCCTATTTGCACTTTTTGGTGCTTCTTAAAATTTTTATATAATTTTTTTTTTAAATGTCATTAGTAACAACATTATGTTCAAGTAATAAATGCACGGATAGATATGTGTCATGAATAATCTGTCACAACATTATTAATTACGTTTACACGGTTGTTGGGAATTGTGTTTACACACTAAATATTTAAAAGTACGCAATAAGTTCCTTAAAAGCATCTTTGATATAGCACCCCATATTTCTTACTTTTAAATGTAAACAAATTTCCCTTTAAGACTACGCGTTGTTTACGTTTTAAGCGCATTGGTTAGAATATTCCAGACTGAATTAATTCTTGTTTTTCTTACGTCTGAAGTGACATGTTTATGTCTTGTTTTTAAAAATGATATTTCTATATAAATTCAAACAAGACTTAGCCTTGTTCATATACGGAGAATGTTCGAGATCGCTAGTCAAGGGATACATATATATCAATTTGAATTTTGATGAGTCAGTCTCGTTTTAACGATCAGTGCACTTACAAGTCTAATGCGATCGATTAAATTTTTTAAAGCGGTTCCGTCTTGAATCATTTTATTTCAGTTTTCGTCGAACATGTACCGCTTTTCTGCATGTTTAACTTTTCACTTCATCTCAATCCCTCGCACTGCCGATAGAGTCGATTTATAACAATATTATCTCTTCCTCGATTTCACTTATCTCAACGGAAACGTACAGAGTACGAGCACTTAGCTTCAGTTGAATGTTAGACCGCACAAAAACGGTTCCCCTCACAAATAGACCTCTCATTTCGCCAGCCGCCTAATGCTAATCCAGTACAGAACATATGACGGTGCGCTAAAGTACGTTATTTGCATTGCCCTGTTCGGTTATTGCGGGTTTTACCGTATCGTATAGTTTTAGTTTCGTTTCTCTGTTTGCTTTCTTTTTTATTATATTCAATATTTTGTTGTGCATTGATATGCGATGCACTGGAAAACGAGCTAGTGCAACTTGCATCGAAGGGGAAATATTTGCAACTGTGGCAGTGTTTGAGTTTATTTTTTTGAGTATGACAAAACGTATACTTATTTAGTTGACGTTTAAATTAAAAATGCAACATAAAAATTAATAGTTTAATTCATGATATTGATTAAAAATACCAAAAGTAAACTTTAACTCCCCTTTCTTTTATTTTGTTTATTATTTACAACGTCTTCGCCTATTTTTCAGGAGTAGAAAGTGATTACAGATCTTCAAATGATACTAATTTTTCATGCTTATCCTCTGTTTCTCACTTCAATGGCCTCCATCAATCGTTCAAGTGCTTAAAATTTGTCCCTTCTGCCACAAATTTGGTCTGTATAAGATTTTTCAGAGCGCCTTCGTCGAGCCTTACATTACATATGTGCGTTTTTTTTTTCTTATTTTATAAAGGAAAAAATGACAGCTTCGCATAAGTCATTGGGTACCCTTGTTGACATTTATCCCAGAAAAGTAGGACTTTTAGCGGACGTACTTACCCTTAAAAACTTCTCTTTTGTTCTTTCTCTTCTATTCAAAAATCTATATAAAACTCTTAAAATTATTGATTATCCCGTCTTATGTTTAATTATTAATTGACATTAATGTTAAAGAACATTAATGTCAATTCTTCTTGCAGAAAGTAAACACAGAAAAAACTTAAGCGTTGCATATTTGGACATCGTGCTGCAAAAAAAAAATATCTGCCCAGACAAATTTAATTTTATATTTTATGGCATATAGACTTTTAACGTGTATTGCTGGAATCCTCTGTTTTCGTACAAATGGCTTATGCTTAATGGAACACGCTTCAGTCGCTTTATCAATTCCGTACCGAAATTTTTTTAATTTTTTATTTAAATTGCTCAATATTTAATATTAATAGAAGCGATATGAAATTCTCTCACTGAAGGTAATAATTTATTTCCGAAACGAGTACCACTTATTGATCACCGAAACAAACGAAAAAAATGAACAGGCATACAACTCTTTTACCCTTAGATTAGGGACCCTAAAATAATAAGAGTTTTATGAAAAAACTCAAAATGTATACATGAAAGCTCTGAAAGCTAAATATTCTTAAAATAATAAAGAATATTCGTAAGCTTCTTTGATATCATTTACCGAAACAAAAGATTCATTCTGTTGTCGAACACAATTTTTGAAAGATTCCTTGAAGGATACTTTATCTAAAATAAATACGATCCACGTAAACACGTAAACATGCTACGTAGTCTCCTAAGGCATTCTTTTTAAAACTTGGTCGAAAAAAAGTGGACAGACTTGACGCTCAAGCTGATCGCTCGTCTGCTCCGCTAGTTTTCTCGAGAGCTTTCATCCTGCGCTTTCGGGAAGCTTTTCGAGTTTTCCTGAGGAGTATTTTTTTTGAGAGAGAAAAATTAGATGAAATTGGAGTTCTTACGAAACAACAACCTGCATAAAAGGATTATATCTACTATAGTTATTATCCGTTATTTCTTCATTTTTCGTTTACAATAAAGATTATACTTATAGACTATAAGTTATACGTACTTTGCGTGTCCAACGATGACAATAAACATTTAACAGTACTGAAACAAACAACATGGCAAGCAAACATTATCAAATCGTAAAAAATAATTGTATGTAAACTTTTTGCTAAATAACATTGATATAGCAATAAATACATCTAAGATAATTGCACACGCAAAAAATAAACTTTCATATGTCTGTTCTAACTTTTATTGTAATAATGCACTTAGAAGAATAACTTAAGTTTATTGTTAGTGAACCGATTGTAGTTAACCAAATACTAAATTTTACAGGAAACTTGCCACAATTAAAGATCATTCAAAGAGTGTAAGCCGTTTCTAACATTAGCGTGCACAAAAACACCCAGTCAAACAGATGAAAATTGTAAAAAATTTTTTTTGCCTCGTTAATATAACTATAAAGTGCATAAACTGATTTCGTGAAAAAACATTTAATATACAGATACGGCTCGTTTACGATTTTATTAAACTGCAACTTGCGTGCAGATAGAATGAATTCCTTCATTTTGTACATCGACTGATTACGCCCTCAACGATGATCCTGATCGCTATCCCGTGGTCGATTCCGATGCTAATCCTGATGTTGATACCGATTTGCCTTATAATCGATTTCAGTCACAGTCACGCCCTCAATTCCGAACCCGATCTTGATTTAATTAGATTCCCATTTCGATATCGAATTCGATCTTGTTCCTGCCCAAAGTCAGATTTCTCTATTACTTATCATTCCGATTCCAGTAACGCTGTTAATCGTAATTTTAGTCCCACACTCGATCTGTACCTCGGTCTCGTTCTGGATTTCGATCCTCCAGGGTTGAATCTCGATCCGGCTCCCCGTCTCGTTTACGATTTAGATTGTTCTACCGGTCACGGTCCCCATTTGGACCCCAATTTGTTGTATATCCACGCTTGCGGAGCCGCGAGTGAATTATGCATAATTTTGAACAGAACCGGAATTTGAATCGATACTCGAATGTGAATCGAGAACGGAGATAGGACTGAATAAAAAAGAACAATATCGGCATCGTTGTTGGTTGCGGGATAGGTTGATGAAAAATATGAAAGAATTGGTTCGAGCCGCGAGCTGAAGCTTGTAATTATATTATTAGATAAGGCTAATACGATTAGTGATAACGAAGAATTTATGACAGCAACGTAAACAAAAGATATTGCAATACAGGATTTCAGAAATTACTGAAATAAATAATACAAAGCCTTCGAAGTTTTTCTACAATCTAAATATAAGAAGAATTCACAGTCGATCTGAAAATAGTTTGAGCCCCCTGTTTTGGTGAAAAAGCCCAAAATTATGTACCTTGTAGTCAGTGTATTTCATGTTATAAGTATTTTACTTACAAAACGTGACCTGAATGAAATTGAATATTCAAAACTAAAATAAGCATTTTTAAGGAGAAATCGAAAGGTTTCCATAGCGAAAAATTAAAGTTTCTTACAACAAAAGATGCATGTTCTGTTTTAAAAATATTTAAGCCTATAAATATTCGTTAACGAAGGCAACTATTTCTAACATCTTTATATTTATACTTAACTTAATAGGGGCACACTGTAAGCATTGACTGATATTTTTAAATCTATGTCTACAGGTATTACTGATTGTGGCAGTAGCCGGTGTCTGCCGTCTGCAAGAACTCACTCATCTAACAACAAACGACTTGTGATCCCCAGAAATGTGATTATTGAAAAGCTTTCTAACAATAAAAAGAAACCAACCATCATTTCTTGTCTTACTTATTTCATAACATTGTTAAAATATATTGTGGCACTTCACCCGAATTACATACAGACAAAACGTTTTTTATCACAATATAGATACCAGAAATGCATACAACATGTTATCAGAAAAAAACAAGATAAGATCCACATCAGAAAAAACGGCGTTCTATATAAATTCATCCTTTCCACATAAATGCACCAGACCACAGCTGTCACAGAACATGGACGATATCAGCCGACACTGGCGCCGAATTAGCCACGGTAATAATCGTGTTGGTAATCGACTGCTGTCACAGAAGGTTGTATTGAGAATGTGCTAAGTCGATGAATATTCATTAAGATTCACTCCGTGGTCCACCAACAAGAGTGGCGCCAACGGCTCGGCAACCATTGTGATATCTTGTAGCACGACATTTCATGAGCGCAGCATCAGCGACACGATCTGGATTATGTCAATAATCACAAACAAACATTATTCTCCGGAAAGTAGATTACACAATGAGTTTTGATAATTACAAGAATTTCAATATAAAATTCAATTCTCAAAGCATTGGTTTCGTACTATCCTCACCGCTCTATGAGTACGGAGCATTATGGAACAAATTGATACAAAATGCATTACCGACGAGGATCTTAAATTGCTCCCTTGTCTCTTCATTATCTTCATTCGATTCTTTCCTCAATAATGAATGTATTATTCTTCGACTATTTTGTTAACAAAATGAACAAATCAGAATTTTCTCATCATAGATTGGATACAAAATTAAAATAATAAATAAATTTTATTTTTATGTTAGTTGTCACGTGTTTTAAGTCGTGACAATAAATCGACAATTTATTTAGTAGCTCTCTGCGCGCACGTTCAATAAGGTCATATAAATTGATCGTTATTGTTCATAAAATTGGTAGTTTATTGTAATATTTCTCAATATTTAGAAAACACGCATGCATAGACATATTCAGCTCTATATCATACAGAATTATTTTTGTGAAACAGATTGTATTTGATAGTGGTTGTTATTTTTTATAGCATTTTCGAACCGCAAACGAGTATGTAAGCCATCAGAGACTAGGTGGTGACTGCCATCCATGGACACTCGCAAACCCACAGGAGCCACCGGTGGGTTACTGGCGTGCGTAAACAACTTTTTCTTCGTTTTACTTAAAGGAAAACTACCTTCAAAATAGAGGAATACTCTTAAAATGAAAATACTGAGGTATTCTAAGTGTATATTGCAATTAAGAAAACAGAAATATTATTGCGAAAAGTGTGACTTCAGCATTGGAGGAATAGAAACCTAACACTGCAAGTATTTATTTAATAAGCGACACTTACAGAACTACATAAAAACAGGTATATCGTTTGTAGTTCAAATTATTATGCATATATGCATGTCAATTACAAGGGTATGCAGCACTGACTTAAGCTTTAAATATAGGAAACTGATATTAACTAAGATCATCGAACTATGTGTAACTAAGATTAATATTAACTAAATTTTACATTGTTTTGTATAATGTGGTATAGTATATATAAACTTTAGTATTATATAATTAACACGATTTGTGGGCTTAAAATTCATCAGCAGTTTATTTTTAAAATTCTTATCATTATCATTTAATATGTCTATCTCTATATATAATACATCAAGTATAGAATCTTAAAAATACCGTAAATGCATAGCAAATAAGCAATGAAATATCCTCAGTAGTATCAACATTTTAAGACTGCTCACGCCATAGACAAAATTCAAATGAGATCACGCCCGATCTCGATCTGGCGAATCGAGATTTGTCGATGAAAAATATATAACGCCGATGTCGCCCGGCTCTCGCTCTCGGATACATTAATTCAACATATTTTTTTCGGCCGAATAAATCTCAAAAGTTAATAAATCGGCGTCTGTCCCCACCTGACGCGGTGCGGCTTTATTAAAAAAGTTTCCATTGACGGCGTTTTAATTCAGACGTCCGGCCCCCGTCCATTTTTTCAGATTAATAACTCCCTTTTCAGGACACCTCCGAGGGTATTGTCACCTGCTCCGGGGCGTGAGCGCGCCCGCGCATCGACGGATCCGATATTAATAAATAATGAGTGGACAATATTTTCATTCTCGTCGGCCAATCAAAATAGAGCTGATCGTCACAATATACGTTAGATTGAATCAGTCTAGAACTTTAACATGACTATTGTTTTCTAATTATATTACACTTTTTTTTTCTGAAAGGAAAAGGAGCAAGCGAACCACTAGATAATAGATGATCATCGCTGCCCATGAACACTAGCAACTTTATAGGAATCCATCACCAGTGCGTTGCCGACCTCTTGGGTAAAAATAGGATATGTGATGCAGGGAAGTTGGACACTGGAACTCTCAGTCTCTGAACGAAAGCAACAGCAGAAGCTGCTACTTCACGTCTGTATTTTGCGAGGATGTAATATCTCACTTGTTAAAACGGCCCATTTTTGTGACGCAGCCAAATTGACTACGTTACCACTACCACTTTTAACACTAAAAATATTTCTGCACACCTAAATCTTCTTATGGTTGTTTGGGCCAAATATTTTTCGAATGGTACAGTTCAATTGGTTTCAATGAGGGACTTACAGATTTTGAATAAGGATTTGCAAAAACTATCTCCAAGCAATGCTTGTATCGTATTACTGCTACTGAAATCTGTGAAAACTGACCGATTAAAGGAAAAAAAAATGCTTGACATTTTTCTTCTGAGCATAAAATTATTTTCTGCATTATCACTGTGTGTTGGCTCTTCGAATAACTTTCATCCTGTTACGTTATCGCTTCAAACTTTAGCTGTCAGCTCTTCATCTATATGGCAGTATTCGCTTATTGCTTACTCGAAGTAGGCCATATTTCGTTATTTCTTATTTTGAGATCCTTAGATATGAGATGGCTATTCCTTGAAAAATGTTTATTTCTCAAAAACTAGTTGCTATCAAAGTTATGCTTCATAAAGTATCGCTTTTAGAAGATGATTTCGTTATTATTTTCAATGTGCTAATCGTACATTTAAACATATTTGGTCATAGGTTAAATTCGAAATAATAAAAGCTTTATATTTTTTTTAAACAAAGGTTTTTTTTCAACATATAAAAAGTAAATGCGTAAACTCTCACTAGCAAAATATACATTTTCTAACGTAATGAGCTACTGCTGTAATATTTTATCGTATATTTGTATGTAAGTACTTAGGACAAGTTTAATTTTATAACATCTGCACAAAAAAGCCCTAAGAATAAAAGATAAATATGATAGATAAAAATCTAAACTCGACGAAGGAAAGATGTTTCATATGAAAACAAAACGCGCTCTCTCGAGTCAGAAGAGATTTACACGAAGTTCTGAGAATTCAACACATTGTAGGACTTACCTGCTGGACGCTAAGAGCTATCGCGAAGGATTTATGTAGTAGGTTAGAATTTTATGTAGGTGTTCTATGAGTAAGCGTAAATCTCTTATAATAAGCACTGCACACATAAATAAATCGCGTTGCAGATCTAAGTGACGTTTTGGAAAAAAAAAAATAGGATTTTTATAAAAAGTTAGATTAATGGGATAATATTTAAAAAATACACTTCATAATGTATGAATTTCTCAAAATTGAGATTTTTTGGGTTATTTTTTTTTTAGTAGCGATCGCAGACCTATTTCGCTTTACAAAAGACTACTTTTATTTATTAAATTGACATTTATTACATCAATCTCTATTTCTTATGATATCTGTAATATAAATGTTTAAACATGAAGAATAATGAAATTATTGACTGGAATCAGTTGCGCATAACTCAGTTGAATTTCTATGTAAGTGACCCCCATATCTTAGTCGTTGAGGCGTTCTAATCCCCGATGGGACATATATTTGAAATCCATTGGACGTTGTTTAGCAATAGACATCAAACAAGCAACGCTCCTAGATAGGAGCGTATTAAGCGTATTATAAATAAGATTATTTAGAAAACCAAAGTCTAAATGTAATAAAATACACTAAAATGAAATCAATGTTACTCATTTCTAGCGACGCTGCATAGTATTTCACATTATGTGAATTATATTTATATTATTTTTTTTATTCAATAATTTATTAATTTACTAGCCGGCCCGGCAGACGTCGTTCTACACTTTCTAGTGGGTAACGTGCCCGTATAGTTAATGCCCGCAGCTGTGTCAGCATGGACATTGAATTAATTTTCTCTTCTTTTATTTCGATAGATGACAATTTAAATCGTGGTCTCGTCTTCGATTTCAATTCCAGTCACACTTCTGATTCTATCCCATCCCCACTCTTGTTTTCGACTTCAGTCCTGTTCTCAATTTCGGTCCCGGTTCCGCTTTTACTTCTCATTCTGGACCTTTCCTCGATTTTGCTCCCTGTCCAGCTTTCAATTGCAATTCCGCTATCAGTCCCAGTTCCAATTTAGAAGGAGCCAGGGAAAACACTAATGTCAAAATGAAATATAAACTATTTTACTCGGGGATAGAGTAGCTTTCTATGTGTTAAAAAATTAGTAAAATTTTTTCAATCATCAGTCAATACAAAAGTGGTACTTTTGTATTGACTGATGACTGTTATCCACATATCCATCATAATTCCGATCCTGCTCCTCGTCCTGAATTTCCTCTCGATCTAACCCCAATACCGATTTTGCTTCCGATTTCAATTCCGGTTTCGTTTTTAATTAAATTTAAATGAATTATACCATTTGTAAGGATTTTTATGTCGCAGAAACCCTAAAAAAATATCGCGATAAAAAATACCCCAAACGGAGCCCAGTAAGCTTTTCTACCTTTACTTTCCCATCGTGATCTGTTCAACTGTTCCAACGGTACCCCGGGCAAATTGACAGACTGACAGAGGGATTCTCCCACTTCAATCTCGATTTCGGTTTAGGTCCCGATCTCAATTTCTGTTTCACTATTGATTTAATTATAAAAAATATCCCATTTTTAATAGTTTCTTTTTCACACAGGAACCTTAAAAATAAACGCTTTAAAAGTACTCTAAATGTAGTCCAGCAACCTTCTCTACCTTGCAGTGAAAATATCATCATGATCTGTTCAGCCGTTCCGAAGATACCCCGGACAAACAGACAGACAGACATAAACAGTTATTTTCTCTTATACAAACCTTGTCCTGACAATAACGAACACAACAAAAAAAGAATTACCCAATTTGGTGCAGTCGTTAGGAAGTGATGTGCGATTTTAACAATTCATTATTATTTATAAAAATTCTTTCGTTCTATGCCGCGCAAACGGAGCCTCGAGCAGAACCTCGTAGACGTATATAATACTACATATCTATCGATTCCAATTAATAAATTATTAAATTTAATGAATTCCATCACTTTGTACATCGACTGATCACGCTCTCAATCGTAATCCCGACCGCTATCCCGTGCTCGATTCTGCTTCCCGTTTCGTTTACGATTGAGATTTCGATTCCAGTCACGCTACTAATCATAATATTAGTTCCACAATAGATTTGGACCTAGGGCTCGTTTTCGATATCGATCTTCCCGGGTCGATTCTGGACTCCGCTCCCGGCCTCGTTTACGATTTAGATTCCGCTACCGGTCACGGTTCCAATTTGGACGAACACGATAAAACAAAGTTGTGTGTAAAGTATTTTTCTCTATACCGCTTATACGTTATAATAATAATATATTCACAAACACACAATAAAAATAAAATCTCCATCAAACTCATAAACAACCTACTTCTTATAGCTACCTTATGAAAGAATGAAGTAATTATTATAAACACAGTATTTTATTCAAACACAATAAAAATAACAGAATTTACGTGTAAAGTTCTTTTTAAAGACGATAATCTAAGTTGCCAAATAAGTATGTTTTTTTGGTATACGTACAGAAATGATTTTATTTAATCTTTTTAAATCAAACGAGTAAATACCGTAGTCACTTCAAGAAATTGATGTATAGATACATGCATAGATGAACATAACTTTTTTGTTTGTGAATCGATTTGAATGAAATAAAAACTAAGTGTTACGGAAAGCTTCCCACAATAGATAAGTGCGAATCCTTATCAAATTGGTTACGCCATTTCTCGCATTAGCATTTACTAACGCCATTAATCTATATATGTCTATGACTAATCCACAAACAAACAGATGAAAATTCTGTAGTAATTTTTTTTTTATTTAGGTAACATAAGTAGAAACGCGTACCAATTGCTTTTTTTTAGTGTTTAATATGCTGACATGGTTCGTTTACAATTTGATTATATGTGTAGATTCCAATTACAGTATTAATCAATATTATTTTATTGTTTTGATAGTAAAATATACAAAATCCTAATATCTTATGATAAAATATAATTTGATATATTAAATTTACATGTCTTGAAAGTGATTTTATATATAACTGATCCCAGGAGCGATAGTTTAATAGGTTGTTTAGAAAATTTGTATCACATGACAATAATATGTCTGAGTAAATACAATAACTACAACATCAACATTGACAAATTGCTCATTTGTATTAGAATTCATGATTTGTAAAGTAGAAAATAAAATATGAAAACTACAGGTATTTCTCCATAGGCAAAATTGAAGGATAACACATTTTGAAGATCACCTCACACACGGCCAATTCATTTGGATGGAGAACCTCCAAAGGGCGTCGTCCTACGCGCCAACATAGTACTCTAGAGGTTTGGACCTCTAGCTTTATGCTGACCCGGCCGGGGTCGGCCAGCGAACGTGACCAAAGCGGCGACTACGCCGGCTTTTGAGGATCTAAACTGAAATATATTTACATAATAGTTTAATTTCCGCTAACAAACTTTAGACAGTTTGTTCAGTTTTGTATATCTAGTCACGTGTCAATAGAAGAAGATGCTTTTATTTGTTTTTTTGCATTTTTTTCGAAACGAAGTTCTTTTATGTGCGTAATATTCTTCACTATCGGTATAAGGATCAGACCAAAAAAATTGCAACATTTCTAGTTAGGATGCTTTTGCTATAGTATTTGAGTGCTTGCAAACATGAGTTTATGGATATACGTATTATATTTTTGCAATAATTATATATTAAATAAAGTATATTATATTTTTATAATAATTAGTTATTAAATTCTTATAAACTAACAAATTGGATATGAAACAAATATTATTTAAATTTTTTTTCTAATAAAAAGTAACAAAATTAAATTTTTCAGAATAATTATTTTTTAAAGATTGTAACCCTAAAACGGAATTCAAGCAATAATTACGAAACTAGTTCACTCTATGAACATTAGTCATTCATCTACCTCGACATCCACCGTGTCAAATGTTTATTTAAACGATTTATGTGACCAAATTGTGCGGTCATTTTGGACGCTTGCCCGCTTTACGGCTAAACTCGTGTTAGATTTAGTGTATTTATAATACAGTATGATCAATATTTGGCGGAATTGTCTATAAAATGTTCGGTCTTATGAGAATTAAGGGAATGATAGTTGAATTTTTAAATAAGTGGTTTTTCATTTATATTTTAGTGCACGACGAGGTGATATCCTTTCTCTGACAGTGTGTTTAACCATATACCAATTATAAAGAGGTACAGAAAAATAACTAAAGAAAAAACTCGACAGCAACCCAAATGAGTTACTTGTGCGTTCCCGACGTTTTTTATTTGTTGTTGTGAACATTACATAGACAATTTAAATTTACTTTTATCATTATCAAAAAGAAAATATTGGTAACTGAAGAAAGTAAGAGAAGTATGGTTGTGCAGTGTGCTCATATTGACTTACTTAAAATCGGATTGATTGATAATATGAATGCTATGCATCGAAATTGCAGTCGAAACTAGAATCATTTATGATAACATAAAATGTGCACCGAACGTCTACATATCCGCAAAACATTTTCTTTTTCGCATCCCCACAACTCTCCTATTGTACGTCTGAAAGAAAAATAGCATAATTGTATTGTTGGAACAATAGACTCAACTGTCTCTCGGGCAGATTAGATTTCGTACGAAGGCAAAGGGCTTACCATTACAGGCAGAATTGAAGCCAAAGGGACGCGGCAGATAGAATATAAAGATTATCCCTCGACGGCCTAGGCTGGGGCCGCGTTATTAGCGCGCGTCATATTACGGATGAGAAGGATTTTTTTTTCTCGAAACGTCCCCGGACCATCCGCGACCTTTTCTGGTCTCATTCGTTCGTAATGCGAATTATTGTTGTATGTAAAAGACAGATGTATGAGATCCTCTATGACAACGGTATTCCCACGCAATCCTCCTTGAGAATGGAGTTGACGATTTTTTTCCACCGGTAAATCGTAAATGATAACATAACCGTAAATATCGTATCATCTTGCACCACGAATAGGCCAGTTCTCACTGTCTATACAGACAAATAAGTTTTTGAAGGAGTAAAACGTAGAACTTATGAGCTATCCTGCATACAGTCCCGACCTGGCACCTTGAGACTTTGCAAAAATTAAGAACCAATTAGGCTGTCAACGATTTTCATCATCGGTAGAGGCCGTCGAATAGTATGACAAACATGTCTCCGAGGGCACCAGGGAGAAGTGGAATAAATGTTTTCAAAATTGGTTTATTCGTATGAAAAAGTGCATTTATGCTAACTGAGAATATTTTGAGAAACAATAAATTCTTTTGATCATTCATAATATTTTATTCTTATTAATTCCAGAAATTTTCAGTGCGCCCTTTGTATAAGTATGTACGAGGGCTGCTATTTGTGTATTTGGAATTGGCTACTTATATGACAGTATTTAAAACGTAATAACAACATTTAGAAATGGAACTCCTTTGCTGTAGAATGCAGTTTGTTTCATGTAACTCTCAATTGTTTTACCATTGTGGCACATTTTGAAAATTGCCACTTTGGATTCAGCTCTTGAAAATTTTAGTGTGATGATTTATTACGATTTGTGGCATGGACTAACTCAACAACTGCGCATCGATCAACTCACTTCGACTTTTAGAGATGAAGCACCATCAACAACTACTGTGTATCACTGGTCTAGTGAGTTTAGTTGTGGACGGCCTATGCTCACTGACGAATTTAAAGAAGGTCGCCCTAAATCCATTGTTGTACCACAAAATATCGATGCTGTACGGGAACTAATAATGCAAGATCGTCATGTTACATATCGTGAGATGAAAGCATCCCAAGTCATAAGTATGAAGAGCATACACAAGAGATTACACTAAACTTTGGCTGTAAAAATTTGTTCACGTTGGATTCTGCACAACTTGAGCATTGAACAAAATAGGCTCGTTTCAATTGGTACAAAAAATTACAAAAAAATTCAATCATAGTGTGTCAAAAGTCTTTTATAATATTTACACATGTGGATGAATCTTTGATCTATGTGTATGACCCCAAAACTAAACAACAGTCAATGGTGTGAGTTTTCAAAGATGAGCCGAACCCAACAAAAGTGATTCGTGCCGAAAGCACTTTGAAGCAATTGGTTGCCTGTATTTTTGGTGTTTGCAATGCCACAAGAGAATCGTAAAACGGTTAATTCGGAGTGATACATGATCATTTATTTGCTTGAAGTCTTTGAAGAAATAAGAATTATTCGCAAAATTCTCTTGAACTGGGAACTATAACTGAATATAAGGAATTATTTTTATGGATTTTATGTCGTATGGTTTTAAATTACGCCATACACTCTTAAAAGCTGAGAGGAGAAAAAGACGGGCATCGATATAACGGTCACCACAGCGTCATCGGTCGATACAAAAGTTGTGGGAATCCACTTTATATCCATGCTGAGGACGAAACTACTAACGACATAAACAGCGACTCCCAATCGAAGTACTTACAGCAACAAGCAATAACGACAATCGCGTACGTTTAGAACCATTCGAAAAAAATCCGACACACGCTAGCCCATCGCATGAAACGCATTTTAAAGTATAATCCGCGCCGGCCGACCGGCCCTGGCATGACTCGCCGCGCGCGCCCGGCCTCGTTTCCACCGGACTAAGCGTGATAAGCGAATTTTCGATCATGGGTCCTGTACGTGCTGATACGCGCTTAGTACTTGTACCTAGATGAACTGTAACTTTATTTTTTACTATTTTTTTTTTGTTGAGTAGTAAATAAGCATTTTTTTTAATAACATGTCTAGCAAGCGATTGCGTTATTTCTTTGTGTTATTATGTAAAGAAATAATTCACATTTTTAGCACTTTTTATAATAATTTTTTCGTTTATTTGTCGATAAATTTATATATTATCATATATAATGAAGATCTCGGAAACTACTGATCGCATCAGCATAGAACCATGACCAGTCGACGTAAAAATTGTTTATAGATTGCTATAGTATATATAGCTTTAATACGAAAAATGTAAAATTATATTTGTATGGATGTTTGTCCTAAGCCGATAGCCTTACGGTTTACAATCAAATTTACGTACAGGTATATTATGTTATCAAATAGTGTATAAGACTAATAATATAATAAGATTAAAATATATAATAAGATTACATTTTATGCCAAAAACTTGTAATAACCATTATAAATGGTAATTTATTGTTAATAACATTTATGGCCAAAGAAGAACCAAGATTGGCATCAAGATTTGGATTCATTCAATCACGTGCATTGGATGAATCCAAGTGTTGATGTCAATCTTGCCAATCTTGAGCGAAACCACAGACATATTTGAATCAAAGACAAAACTAAATATTAATTTACGTCCAGCGAAGCGGCCGGGTAATGTTAAGTTTCAATTATAATTATAAAGTAGTTGTCATATACATCCACCGTTCACGATTCGAATACTCGCATTATCACTGGGTAGGTCTGTCTTGAAATCTGAGAGTTGACACCTTGTTCAACACTATCTACAAAGCCGATCGAAAATTGGTGTGTTAATGCTAACGAAAAGAATTTCTTTATCATAACACGAGTTTGTGTTGAAAAAAATTTTCTATGCAAAATTTCACATTGGTTAAAATACAAGTCTAGACTATTATAAAACTTTAGCGTAACTGATTGTGACCATTTCATAGTTGAAATTTTAATTGGAATAGACTATTTAGAGGAATCTAATGCCGAAACCATGGTTTTCAAATCGCATGGATAGCATCAGATGAAAACTACAATACGGATTTTGATGGGCTTTTTACAGCTTTCTTTGTCTTTTGCATACAAAAAAAAAGGAATTTTATATTAAAACGCTTTTCTTACAAGAAAAAACTAATATAAATTTTATGCTTTTTCTAAAATATTTACTTATTTTTGTAGTTGACCGAATTCTTAAAAATGATTGTTATTTTAAAAAGTAGTTAACATCGCTTATCATCATAATTATTAATAATTTTTTTGGCTACAAATTATTTTCGTTTTGTTTATCCTAAAATAAATTTCTAGTGATAGTAGTTTTTTTTTTCTTATAGATCGATAAACGTTGACATTAAAAAAGTAATACATATGTACAACAATATTATTGTATCGATATCCAAACTATTTTATTATGTTAATTATTTAAAATGCTGATAAATAGCCATAGAAATGATACTTCAACAACTGAACGTCACAGATACGTACCGATAAAAATGATAACTTCGCTTTCTCCGCGTACGACGCCGCCGCCCCAAAAGACGCCGTCGTCGCGCATAAACTTTCCGCCCATGAAAATTTCAGCGAAAATCCCATTCCATAACGTGTATTTCACACGCGGCTGGGTTTTAAAGCCTCGCGCGGGCTTGACGCATCACAGTTTGATTTACTGCCAAGTTTTCCGGTTTGCTGAAATCCGGCATCAAAACGGAACATTTTGGGTGCGGCTCGGGGACGAAAACACTCGCTTCCCTTTCTCGTATAAAACCGGGGGACCGAATCGCTTCGATTTCTGATATCATTTTAGAAGTCTCGTGTTGGTCGATTTTGATTTTTCGTCCAATCACATTCGAGTTTTCATTACAAATATCCGATTCGATCGCAAAGCATTCGAAACCTGACCGCGGGCAAACGGACCGATGAGCTTTGAGATTGAGCTTCGAAGACCACGTTTAGTCGTTGCTGTCGGTCGTCAACATTGCATCGGTGATAGTGTCCATTAGTGGTCCCTGACCAGTGCTAGTTCAGTCCAGGCTTTCGATATAAACTGAAATAAAAAGCTTGGCGGTACAGACAAAACCTTGTTACACAGAATATTGTTACACGAAATTACCAGTACATTGCGGCCAGTGCTGTAGCACCGATATGGCGATCCCCAACGACACTCCTACGAGCTACGTAATGATTTACTCTCATAAAAGGGTCTTGCGTCGCATAATCGCCGCGCCGTCCGATGCGCGTTTGAAACTTTGCGCATGTCGTTCCAAGTTTCGGTGCTTCTCCGACTACCAAGCGATATCACGACAATTCACTCCGCTTTCGAACCGAGTGATTATCGTTATTTAAGTTTTCGTAAAAGCCTTACAGCCCTCAAGGGTGCTTTTCTGCTTTTCGTAAGAGTTTACTCCCTAACTGTCACTCCAGACTTGTTGTTTTGGCTTTTTCAGTGGTCACTGAACCCTTTGTACTTGCGAAACTGTCGTCCGTCAATTGTTGTAGTACTCGTAGTAATTTTATTCTACGATTACGTATGAGCGTTCTGTTTTGTCAACAAGATGTCGCCCGCGTGACATAGAATTAAGCTTTTAAGCTAACGAGGTCGAGTAACGTCAATCACGATCCCGTTATCGGTACTGTTCTTAATTCCTATTGACTTTCTATTGACTTTCTGTTGTCGCTTTCGAGCTTTATTTCGTTTTTACTTTCAGTACAGGTCCTTCTCTAGATTTAGTTTCTCGTATCATTCTCCGTTACGATTCTATTCTCATTGTCGTTTAAAATCCTAATATTGCTTTCCGATGAGAACCCGGAACCAATATCGAATGCAATCCAAATTCTGCTCTCAAATCCTATCTCGGTTCAGTTTGCAAATACAATCTCAGAAAATTCTGTAGCAATATCCTAAATCTCATCCAAACTCGTTCAGCGTGATCGACTTGACTTACAAACAAGCAAGTTTTTAAACTTAGTCACATTTATAACGGTAGTAGGATTTGACAATCATAACACATCACAACTTTTAACAACCATATATACCTAAGTCGTTTGGTTAGGTTCGGTTAAATTGTTTTGCCTTTAATATATATATATAAAGGGATGCATGTTAATATGAAGTCGCTAAATACTGTTTGTCCATACATCACCAAACTTGACACATAAAATTTTTTTTTTCAAATAAACGGTTTTCACATAGTACTTAATAGTATTTAGTTCGTCGTGTTCGTCCTGTGCATCGAACACAAATGCACATTATAAAAATTGTTTCTTTCATAAGAAGCATCACTATCTATAAGTAATTTACTGTATGCTTTATATTTTTTACTAGCATTTTCCCCGTTTTCTTACAAATTGGAACTGGGATTGCTAACGATATCGAAATTGAAAACGTCGAGAGTCAAAACCGGAATTAGAATCAAAAGCGTGATCAAAATCAGGTACAAAACCGGTACCAGAATTAAAACAGTGACAAAATGAGAAGGAAAGAACAAATTTTTACATAAATTATAATAAGAACAAACGAAATGCTTAGACACAAATCAATGGTTTAAACTAAAGCCTTAATAGGAACCATGTAAATAAAATTAAAAACGATAACAATATGTCGAAAGTGTTCAAGAAAATAAAATATTTTCAGTGTAACTCAGAATATCAATGCTTAAAATGTAAGGTTTACGACGGAGGATGGCGTTTCAGGCGTCGTGTAGTACTAGCTCCGAATTTGTTTAAAATGATATTTTCAGCTGCTAGTAAATAAAAGTAAGAAGTAAGTGTCTTTCTATTTTTCGTGATGAAAGATTAATATTCTTTTTCTGTTTTTCCTTTTTTTTTATATATCACAATTCATCACTATCCACCTATCAGTTTCAGCTTTAAGTGGTAACAAAAATATGACAATCATATTTACATCTTTTATAATAGCAGTGCGATCTCGTAGATAGCTTTGAGCAGTAATTATCGCACCTACTTAACACAACGCAATGCGACGCGGCATACAAGAATTTAACTGTTTCTTGAACATCTTGGCTTTTCCCTTATGTCAAGGCTAGATGTCGTCAGAATAAAAACAGTAGCACGATCCTAAGATTATACTAAGTACTAAGGTAAGCTTTGCGTGATTTCAGAGGAAGGTGTTATCAAAACAAGAACAGTTGTAAGTTCTTTTCCTTTTAACTGGTTTCAGAGTAAAATGTCTCATCATCTAGGGATGGGATGTACTTCTTTTCCAATAGTGCGCCTTCCACGCTACCAAGATCAACTGGCTGTATTCATCTATGACTTTTCTGCTCCACGATATACACTTTTTTTATGTAATCTTTATAATAATGTACACTGCGTACGGCTGCGTACACGCCGGTATCGTCGCAATGATACCAGTGACGAGACGAGTCTTATTTAAACTGTTTGTGGAACTAGTAATAGACAATTTAGAGTATAAACGGGCTTGAAATAATCGGGATCGAGGAGGCAATAGCAATAATAATCGAAAACAGGATTGTGAGTAAAATCGACAGGAAGACTAGGGGAAGACAAAATGAGGTACTTGAAGTGGTAAAAATTTAAATTGAACTCGTAATCGGAAACTGGACAGGTATTGGGATTGTAATGGAGGAACAGACCATTCGATATAAAAGATGAAGGAATTAATTCTATATTCACGTGGGCGATGCCGTGTTAGAAAGCTAGTAAATATATAATGTACGCTGATCAAAAAATAAAACAAATTTTTAATATTCTGTACCCAAAGGGAGTCAAAGAGACCTCATTAATATTCCGTACAAAAAAGGTGTCAATGAGACCTTATTACTAATCCTCCGCTGTCCGTCTATCTATCTATCTGTCCATCTGTTCGTCCGTCCGTCCGTCTGTCTGTATATCAGTGGGCTGTAGTTCATGAACTGTAATAGGTAAACAGTTGAAATATTCACAAGGTAAAACAAAATTAATTTCTTATATAGGGCACCCCTATATATTTATATTATTTATTTGCTTGATTTTTATAATGGCAATTGGAAGACCCTTGAAATACTTACACAGTATGTATTACTATAGTAATTAAAAAGATAAACAATATTAATTTACAAATTGAAGGGGCGGGGGGGTCTAAACAAGACGCGTGTTATTTTCCGGCGTTTTTCGTTCAATCTTAATACATGTTCTCATTTTTTATTAACTAGTTAAAAGAAGTACGTAGTATTCGATATAACCCGGTTGCACAGAACCATTCGTGTGCGAGTCTCGCACTTGACAGGTTTTTTTTTTACTCATTTCTACAAAATATGAAACACATTTTTCCGATCGTAATAAAACATTCTCGATAAATCAAAAATTACTCTAGCACATTACAAAGCATTTTTCTGTTAACTAGCGGTTGTGTTATAAATAAAATATTTATTTTCCTTATTCGTGACAAAACTCCGTTTCTTGGTCATAGGTTTTTTTTTTCATGGATTTCGTACGTGAATGGTGAATAAATCATTTTTATGAATACAGTTCGGTAACTGACTACCTATCAGACTGGCTGTCTGTATGTCACGGCGGTCTTACTCGATGAAAACTAAAGCTATGAACTTAAAATTTGATATGAGTACCTACTACAAATCATTTACGCGAACCTACGCGTAAAATTTTCTTTGATTACGAATTATTTGCAATTATTTCGTAATCACAGAAAATTTTATATATCATAGAAAAATAAAATGAACTAAATCGGATGAATAAAAAGTTTTAATTAAATAAAGGAAAACGGATATCATTCTTTCTTCAAAATTTCTAAATGTAAATCAATAACGTTCCAACCCAGTTTATTTTTAATTTGTGATGGTTATACAAGTTAATGTGTAACCATCCATGCGCCAATTTGAATGGCACTTAACAGGATTTATTTTAGTTTAAAAGAATAAAATAATTGTGTTTCGATGCAAGGATCATTATTTAAAAAGCAAGGACCTCTTCCATTGTCGCTTTTTATATTGGCTTTAATCAAAAAGTCACTTTTAAAATTAATTTTGCCTTCGATGTCCTTTTAACAATTTTCGGCTCTAACAACTGTTAATAGAAGGAGGTGGAACGCGAATTTTACTTTAAAATTGATTTTTTGTTAAAAGGTAATACAAAAAATGGAAGAGACTTTAAATCAAAAGATTAGTATTGATACAATACACGAAAAACTCACAGTGAATTTGGATGCTATCTCATATTATGACTATAAATAACGTCCTATAAGATGTTACAGTCCCGCTAAGGAAGACATAATCAACTACCCGGGAAAATACCTTATAGTTCGCGCCTTTGCGAGCCCAAGCAAATAGCTTTAGGCGGATCCGTCCAATTATTGAGACAAATCGCTCCCGGAGGAGCGCGAGAATAGACTGGGCCCAGATATAATTCCGGCCCTGCACAGAATATGATAGAAATGGCAAACCTTTTCGTTAAGGTAACTTTTTAACTTGAATGTGATTTTCATAGCGATTGCTATAAAAAACAATATGGCTTGTTTTTCTATTATTCCACGTTTTTCTTAATATGTTTATTTGGAAAAACACACACAATTCGTATTTATTTGATTAACGCTTTGATGGCAACACCTTATTTTTTGTAGGCATGCTCGACAGCACGTCATGTTTTGGGCCGGTTTTGATAAGATCTCAGGGAGAAATCTTGCCAGAAACTATGAGTTATTTCATACATATTTGTAACAGATTATAAGATATCTAAAAGGAAAGGCATTTCACACTTATAGGTCTCTTCCACCACCTCCTTTCAAACTCTTTTTTAAATATATGTAACTTTTAAAATAAAATTTGCTTTCCACGCCTTCATTTTCACACGCTTTAGCCCAAATGACTGTTAAAATGAAAGCATGGAACGCAAATTAAATTTTAAAAGTGAATTTTGGTCAAAAGTTAGTTCAAAAGAAGGTGGTAGAAGAGACCCCTAAGTTTATGAAAATAACTATTGAACCGAATGAGTTGTTCACTTATTCAGTATCATAATATATTTAACGTATGATAACTTTAATATCATACTTAATTTAAAACAATGCCCAGATACGAATTGTTTTGTCCTAATAGGACTATTGTTTTTTTTTGAATACCTTTTGCAATTGCAATTTTTATTAAAAATTAAAAAAATCTAAAAATCCTCTTTAACTTACTATTAAAAACCTACATTTATTTTAGTTTCACCTTTTTGTAATAAATATATAATCTATGTATTTTTTTTTTGTGTTTACCAATAACGTGATTGCGTTCTCTATATACAAGCAGAAAAAGCAACTTGTAAAATATTTCGTATTATTGCAACACTTAGCCTTAGGCTTTGATATAATCTCGGAATTGTTATAATTACAATAGACCAGTTGGCTCTTATCCTAAAACAATTAATCCAGATTTCCGTTTACTTCGTTAACCTACACCTGGAAACAGTTATTAAAGGTAAATCCCCAGTAAATTTTGCTTGTGTATTTCACCAAACCTTGGTAATCGATTTAGTGTCGAAATGATACTTATTATTTACACTAAATTGGTGATCACGAAATTAGGACAAGAAACCAAAAATTCCATTCTTTACTTTTCATAACATTTAAATGGGTAAATAAACACGCGAGCCAACATAAATTAGGTGATTACCACCACCCATGGATAATCATAGCCCTAAAACCCAGTGCATTACCGGCCCTTTACAAAGATTATTTTCTGATGTCTTTTTCGCATTTTTAGGGGCAGGGGAAGAACACCCGAGCTTTTAAGAAAGAACACGATATATCTAATGGGAAGAAGTAGACCACCGGAACTTTCGTTCACTATACGAAGTGCAACAGCAGAAGCTGCTACTTCACGTCTCTCTCTCGTAAGTGTGGTATCTTATCGATCGAACCAGTCTATTTTCGTGCTGCGGCCAAGTAGACCATAGCATGGTTTTACCGCAATACATTAATTAATTTATTAATTTTTACATCCTTAATGCACACTAATTTAAGCCTTACCCATTTTGGTTTTACTCATCACCTTACCGTACAAAATTAAAATTATCTCTACAATTAAAGTTACAAAAATTCGGATGTGTTGTTGACTCCCATTTTTGGTTCTTAGTCAACAGTTCTCTGGTGCAGAGCCTTATTCCGTTTCAATACCAAACCGGCTGATGCATATATATTATGTAATATATGGTTATCGTGTTTTAGCAAGCCATTATTACGACGTGTCAGAAGACCAGTCAGAACACTAACCGAATCTATATCAAGCTCTTGTCTAAAGGAAAAGACCGTTCGAGTCACACAGCAAAGACCGTGGCTTGTGTACTTGCAGTAGACATTTATGCTATACATCGCCTCCAGGGAATACACTAATACAGACAGGCGTACAATAACTCGAGACAAGTTTACAAGAGCGATAAATTGTAATGACCGCCCTCCGCGCCGGGGACGGGCCTTAACTCTAAGACCGATTAAACGTTTATACTCCCCAGTTATCTTTAATGGGTTCCGCGAGCGAAGACAAGTGAGATTATCGCGTTTATAGTTTGGAGGTTCCGTTTGATGTGCTGTTAATTTATTTTATTCGATGGCGACGAGAACTTGCAAGAAAGATAGAACGAACGGGACGCGGCGGGATCTAAACTAATCTATTTCGGGGAGAATTTCGAGACGGCTACAGAGATTACTAACGGCAACATAAATTTCAGATGAATTCCTTTGATAAAAACTGCTGAAAGGATAGTCATCTCTCGTTAAATGTGATCGGTGCCACGAGAGGTTCTCTTCGAAGCATTGGTAACGATTTAAAATTTTAGCGTTTTAAGTTAGATCTGATAAGAGTTAGCCGTGAGTCCTGGATTCAGTTCTGAGCTAACCAAGCAGGAGATGAAACATCTACAGGGATGAGGACTCGGCGTATGTTGTAATGATGTGAACTCAGTTAAAGGTATAAGTTTAACCAAAATTTACAAAGGGATTAAAATAATAATATATAAGATACTTATTTGCGATAATAACTCTATCACTTGCGATACTTACGCGTTCCAAGACTGGAATGTAACGGTCGGTACGTTGATGCAAGGACGCTGGTCAGAGCTGGTATCGAGCTTCCGAGCTTCACCTGAAGGTTCTCGGGACCCCTACACAACATCTACGTCGATTTGTCAACGGTTTCTTTTAAAGCTTGCAGCAGAACACAGCAGCGTGGCGGCGAGGTTACTTTCGTCACCCCGAGTAATCTTGGAACCAGAGGCACGCTGGACTAGCTACAATATGAATTGCCGCCGACTTATGGCTTAGATTGTTTTGCTTCCTGGCAGAGCAGTTCGGATGAAGCCGGCAGCTCAAGCTATACAATTTCCTGAAACAAGTATGTACCCAGCTTTTGGCCCGGAAAGAAGGGCGCGATGTAGCAAATCAGAAACTTAAACCCACCGCGCTTATTTTTCTCTACACGACACACTATACACAAACATTATACGTACATAACATTATGTTATGTATAGAGGTATACATAACATAATGTTATATATAGACATGCAGTGTGTACTATAGGAATAACCTCCTATAATACACACTGCATGTAGGTTAACCTACCCATACCCAGGAACCCGGCGTGCCCAGGAAGAACAGCTGCTTTCTCCTGCCCATCCATGCCCTTGTTCTGGGAGCGACTTTCGTTGGTGTCTATTGACACTCGCCACCTGCTGGATAATCTTAACGGACGCCACCACTCACGTTCTGAGAGAGCACACGTGCAGTTCTTGCATGGAAATTTTCATAAAATTCTTTCGAGGTTGTGTCTGTTGACATCGTGTATTACCCTTTCGTACGCACGGTGTTTACGTCTAACTTTTATGTATCTTTCTCGTTCCCGTTTATGGTTTTTCTGAAACATTTAAAATATTCTTCGTTATTTATTAATAGAGGTTGTCTTTAATTGTGTTGATTCTTGACGTGAGATGGCGTTAGTTGTATTAAATAAGTTAACTTACGTTATTTAGAAATTTAATATTACGTGACAACTGCCCTACTGTTTGAGCAGTAACAATATAAGAAAGTAATGTTAATACAATATTAAAAATTTCAACTATTCTTAATTATTTTAGGTACAGTGCAGTAATAATATAGTGGTAAAATTACCATAAGATAATTCACCTTAGTCACTTTATAAAGAGAGGGATACACAAATTATCAAATAATGAATATTTTAAATTGCCAATTTTAATAGTTGTACGTCTCGTGAGTTGATCACATTCCAAAGAAATTATTTTATTTCGCGAAACATAGAAGAATTTTTTAAGAGAAGGACGCACTAATTTACTCATTTAGATATTTATTTAAAGCAAAATTAATAGCTTGACATGGAAAGACATAAACTTTCTACAAGTTGCTCTTTATCCTAAAAACTTATTCAAATATGTATAAATTGAATTTTCGATTCCTATTACAAAAATGTTTTCACAACATTGAAAGATTGTAAATCTTAAGATACAGTATAAAGTTATCGCCCACAAATTTTATTTATATCTAAGCATGAGGATTCACCACATTTAATATAAACTAACTTTACAACGGGTGCAAGTTGGTTGAATAATTCAGATTATTAAATCCAATAATTGCATTGACCGCACATTGTCATTATTGTAATATTAGGGTCATCGCCATGATGAGTTACATTTGTGTGGGCAAAGGACGGCCGTGTAAAAAAATCAAAATATTTTGAGCAATTACCGCATATTGGTGATTGTTACATGATAAGTCTATTTGAAACTTTATCGAGGACCACACCTTACTGTTTATTTTTCTGTCACTTAATAAGGCATTGCTTCAACACAATACAGATACGAGATATATCATAGCAATTTATTACAGGCAAGTATATTTTATTGCGTGATTTTTTACATCATCTTGTTTTCATCTTTTCAATTCATCTTTACCCAGTGGGTTTTTTTGACGTGACAACGTCTTAAATTAGGTTGCGGCTGGGAGTCACTTATGAAAAAGGTGTAACGCTCGGTAACGTAACGATGAGTCACCGAACGAGAGAGAGGCCCGCCGAATGCCTTGCGTCTCTCTCCCACTCAACTATGATCGGTCTGCCGCGCGCGCAGCACTAGAGAATTAGTGCATAGCTTGCAAATGTATTGCAAGTTATTGTATGTATATTTGTATATAAATACGTATGTATGTGTAAAGGTAAAAATAAAATTTTGTTAATATGAAATTCAGTGCGAGATTCTTTGTATAAATTAATGTTTTAAATATAATTCTTTGTATAAATAAATGTTTTAAATTGTTACTATTATTTCATCCTTCTTCCTACTATACGAATGAATATTCACATTAAAATGATTTTACCATTCAAAGTCGTTGTCACGTAAAACTTTCGCCCGTATACCGACTTTACAGGCAACCAAATTTTTATTTAAATTATTTCTTAAGCTAACTACTGGACCGATTATAGTTGTAACTTGTCCATTCAAGGCGAAATCTTTTTCAGATGGCTATAAGCTATTTATAATATAGAAAATGTAAAAGTGTATTTTTATGGTTTTGCATACGCTCACAGCTTGATAGACTGTATTCAAATTTTGCGTAGATTATTATTGATATATTAGATTATGACCACAAACTGGATGTAACATTAATATAATAAGATTACATTATATTACATATAGAAATTATCTTTTATTTTAAAAATGTATAAATAACATTAAAAATGGCAATCTGTTATCACTAAAATACACAGCCAAGGAAGAATCAAGATTGGCATTAGCCCTATTGCCTAGAATTGATAACGATAACAGGACCGTGATCAGGATCAGAACAGACAAAGAGAAAGGCTGATATTAAAAATGAAGGGATTCATTCTATACTTATACGAGAGAAGCCCTGTGGCTTCTCTGCATATACAGACAGAGCTTATACGATAGAAGCCCTGGCATATATGGACAGACACAGTCGTGCAAATTATTTTTCAAAACAGTAATATTCTGGGTTTGTTACTTGATTGTAAGAATCATGTTGAATTGTATTATAATAATTATTTTTCATTTTAATAATATCTATTACGTGATTATATAAGAGTTTTATTACAACTTTATTATAAGTTTTGAAAATTTAAGTTAGAATAGTTGCTAGCCAATTTTAGATCGTTATAGATCCTAAATGGACATTCAAAATGAAAAATTATTAGAGAAACGTATGATGATTTTCAAATGGCTATGCATGATACCATACTTGATATATATGTTTGACATTTTTTTCACAATATGGCGTTTGATTGTCGCCATATTGAATTTTGATTAGAGTCTTGTCTTTAGTAGCACTCACGAGATTAAGATATAACCTCTTTTGCGTCGGATAATAAATGTAAATAATTATAATATGCATGAGGCTGCTACCCCAGTTTGCCAATTATTTGTTCTCGTTTCGTTTACATAACTAGTATCATTATAATTAATTTATACATTTTTTTTTCTATTCATTAATTCTCATTGAGAAAATAAATAATGATTTTCTGTACATAAGTTATTTGGTTATAGAGACAATAAATAAAAAATATTCCTGTTAAATAATCAACAAGTCATGGCTCTTCGAACCCGTTGCTCGGACTAAAATATTTGACGTTAGGCAACCCTTGAATTTTTACCACAATACAGAATGTTTTCATGCTGCATAGTGCCTCTTAAAAAAGATTTAATCATATGTATGTATTTGAGCGTATATATGTATACGCATCCTATTATCTTATGATACTCAAAGATTATAGTAACAGAACTCTATTTTACTTAGATCTTTATCTTTGTAACTAAACCGTTACTCGGAGGACAGTTTTAAGCCGTTGGTCTCGGACGTTTTATAAAGACGTCGGCGAAAATGACCGCTAGCGGCCATCGGCCAGCGCTGGGTTAACATTTACCGCTCAAGCGCCAAGCCGGTCGACCTGAAACGAAGAGATGCGGAGTGAGATGTAGAAGAGTAGCCATCTGAAGTGGAGCGACGTACGTGGCACAACTACAGCATACCTGAATAAAATAAGGCGCATCCAAAAAAGATCTCATTCCAAAGATAGAAGGAACTCTGATGGCTTATCTATGATTCGTGACCAGGCTTTAAGGTGTAAAAGAGGTGCTACCAAAAGAGAATTTTTGGACAGCTCTTAAACATAAAGCCAAGGACTGTGACGGCAATCATTCTAGTGAGCAAGATAAACAGTGCTAGGTTATTGGCCAAGGCAAATCTGTCATACAAAATATCGGCGACCACGGCATTCTGACAAAAGACTTATATTTTAATCTGATTCAATCACACCAATGGTGCCAGCGCACGTTTAACGAGTGAAATGAGTAGCCAATATATGTGCATGTGAGGCAAAAACTGTTGAAATATTTTTAATTGTCTCTTTCGCTATTATTATTTACATGAAATGACATTTAAAGTATTTTTTTTTTTTTTGGAAATTTTCAGTGAATTAATTTATAAGGTAAATTTAAAAAGCACATTTAAATTAATTTGAAACAAATCTCCATAGTCGCATTATTTATGAAATAGCTTTGCCAAAGAACAATTTGCCAATTTCTAAAAAACAGGTGCTTATACAATGATATTTAGATACAATTCAAGAAGTGATTTTTTCACCAACATAGAGCCAATTTGCAGAGGTCTTGGAATTACAGGAATCAAAAGACTTTTTTGATTTTTTTTGGAAATTTCGTGTCATTTAATTTTGTTTTCGTAGACGCATCAAGGCACTATACAAAAATATCTGCTGAAACTTCATGACATGACCGCTTCCGTCCGTCCACCAAAAGTTACTTGGCTATATAAAAATAGTGCTACCTGTACGAAGCCGGAATGCGTCACTAGTAAGTAATAAATACATAAAAAATACGTGTTTTTCAATACACAAAAATACTATTTATGTAGTTTACTCAATGTTGGGGGCCTGACTTGTCTTTTGAATGTCATAATGTGTAAGTAAGAGGAAAACATCTGTTTATGTATATGAAAATGATATTATTTATAAAAATATTTCCTAAAGCAATTGTAAATCGACGAACCTACTTTAAATAATTTTAAATTCATATTCAAATTTACTAAAAACTCGTAAAAGTGATTAAAATAATTTGACAAGTTTCTGTTCTAATATTATCAGACATTTCCTGTAACTATCGAATTTGATAAATGAACGCAATCTCAACTCGAGGGCTACCAGAATTGGCACAAAATATTAGTATATCGTATGTTGGGTAAAAGGGTCATGAATAGAAATAAGTAAAACCCTTTCTATACGTTCCTAAGAAGTATTTCCCCAACATTGATACTTAGTGTGCAGCGGTCTAACGCTGATATATTTTCCTCTCGAGGCTATAAATTTTCATATGGGGCAATGCAGTTTTCCAGCTGTCATAGTTACCGAAGGAAAATTCGCTTCCGTGCAGAAACTGTTTCGGAGACTTACAAGTTAGTTCGAAAATAGCGTATATTTGCAAATAGCTCTCCGACCTGCTTTTATACGATTTCTTTTAAGCTTATTTCGTCAGGCTTCACTGAGTTCGATTTGGGTTGAAAAATTGACAGGGAAAAAAAAACATAGTTTTACAAAAAAATAATGATACTAAATAAGAAATGAGTACTTTGAGTTGTATTTAACAAGATTTTTATCTAACTTTGTGCATTATATACATACCTTTTATTAAAGTTTAATTTTCAATAATTATTATTTAATTTACAAGAAAAAAAAATTAATATATATATATATATATATATTTTTGTAAATTAAATAACAATTATTATTAATAAAAAGGCAAGTACGTAATTTTTTTAAATAATGTATTAATATGTAAAAACATGCTAAAATAATACACACATAACGTTTAATGAGGGCAAAATAACCATAGTAACAAAAATTTCGAAGGAATTAAAAAAAAATTATCTGGGAGTAACCTAATAGGTGAGCCATGATTCTAGATAGCGGGTACGGACCACGACAGCTATCAGCTACTAAAGTGTTACACAGTCTTGAACTCATGACTATAGTTCTACCATTTAGCTCTTCTACTTTATAAATTTTAAATAAAATAAAGTAAATTTGAAAATTATTTCTTAAGTATCCCAGTTAACAAATATTTTAATTGCATACCTAACTGAATCGTATTGTATAATTAAAACATTTCTGTTTAATAGTTAAAAATATATTTCGTAAATGAAAATTATTTTATTTAATTAGTATTTCATTTTAAATTTTCGTAAAACTTTTGCATTAAAAAAGTAATTATTTTTGCTTATTAAGTAATACAACTCAACGACAGCTTAGCGGCAGATCGCCTATGCAGTCAAAAAAATTAGAAACTTTTTCTATGTCGAACCTACTAGACAAGTTTATTTTGGCTGTTTCCATACACTGTTGATGTATAGCATCTTGCTTTGGGAATATTCCACAAATATTCATAGAATTTTCGTGATGCAAAAGCGGGCCCTTCCCGTGATTTACAAACTCGGACCGCACGTAAGTAGTAAAAGTTTAATTTAAGGAAATTGGAATCTTAATTCTGGCCTTCCGATTCATACAAAAAAAATATTATATTTTAAAAAAAATCGAAATACCTAAAAGAAATAGTGGTCGATATAAACCAGAAATAAAAATCAGTTACATGCTAAATAATAAAAATAGTTACATGCTAGTCTACCATACAAATTCATTTAGAGGGTTCTGTATGCGTATGTTCAATAGAGTCCCTGTGGATATAAAAAAATTACATTTATATAAATTTAAAAGAATGATTAAACAATCACTCAGTAAAAGAGAGTATTACACAATTTCCGAATATTTAGAAGACAAATTTCCATGGGCATAAGCGGCTCGACTTAATACTGGGCTGTTTTGTTCATCAATAGTTTTGTATTTGTTTTGGCTATGTATGATGAAATTAGAAAACAGGTACCCTTAAGTTTCTTGCTCATTCTTCTTGAGGAAAAATTGCCTTCTAAACGAGCGGTAAAGTAAAATTTCGTTAAATATTATGACGTTCTTCTAGTTTTGTTTTTTAACCTATGAAATAAAAATACTTTGAATTTGAATTTTATAGTTTCATTAAATAATTGACACAAGTGAAAATCTAGCGTACTTAGTTTATACTTTAGCAAAAAATTAACTGTATACAACAAAAAATTATTGTTAAAATATTAGTTAGCATTTTTTGTTTATAAAATACACACAAGAAATAAAGTTTCCTTTTTTAAATATGTATTAAGCGCACTTCTTGGTACTCTGCTGTTAAGAATAACATTCATATACGTATCTCTAAAAAATTGCAAATAAACTAACTGGTTCCAAAGGATGTCCTGTCAAATTATTTTTAGTCTAATTCGACTAAGCTGTAGTGCTTATTTTACGCAAAGAAACCATGAGACGCATAATTGATTTACTGAATAATCAAAATCGAGGCCCAGACTGAGAACGAAATTGAAAGCAAGATTAGGATCATATATAAGTTCGGGATCGAATTCGAAACCCAAAACAAAACCACTACCGGAATCGACAGTACAACCAGGTCGGAATCAAGAGAGGGATTTGAAACATAACTACTATCCAAATCTACAATGAATGAAGAAAGGGATTAGAACTGAAAAGGAGACCGAGACTGGGATCAGAAGGGACAATAGCACCAAAATTGAAATCAAGAAGCGGAGGAGACCGAGATCGTGATTGGAAAAGAAATCGCTTTAAATTAAAATGTCGAGGAACTCATTCTACGTCCAAATGGGCGGAATTGAGAGTCAGAAACAAGCTTTACGTGTCTTATCTAATTATACTTTTTAAGGTCTATCTTAGTTATAATTTTTTTTGTAATAGCAAGAACGGGAAATGCAAGATTTCCGAACCCTCAAACATTGTCTGCCAAATAAAACAGCAGAACAATATTTGATGGCAGTGTCGACCAACCTTTTAGTGTCTGGTCAATGAATAAATAAATATTTACTAGATAAAAATTAATTTACGCGGGCTATCTTCGAAACGTAAATTTAAATTGCTTATAATTTTTGCATATGTCTGTAGAAGATAGAAATTGAGTTAAAATTAAAGTTGAAAATTCATATATCTGAAATTATTATAATATACTTCAGGGATTAATTTAATATTAACAGAGGTACAAATATAACTAATACCGTATTTAAGCAACAAAAATCTGAATTCAAAAAGGTTCAACTATTGAAGTAAAGGCTTGCTAACAATTACAATACAATTCAAACATTTATTTGTAATAATAATAATATAAACTCAAGCTAATTTTCTAGAATGATATGCATAGACTATAGATTTCCATATGTTACGATCTTTGCATATCTCTCTTGCCTTACTCATGCAAGCTCGTTGGTTTAGGGTGCTAAAAATTTGACCCTTTTTTTAATATGCCACTGATATGGTCTGCATTGAATTTTCTAGGGCGACCCTTGCCGACCTTTCCATCACACACATTCGTTCTTCAGATTTGATTTGTCAGTCTACTTTTATTCATCCTTTCCAGATGGCCAAATCACCGTAAGATACCTCTTTCTACTCTAATTGCCACATCTTTCTTCAAACCACAACGCTCTCTAATATCACTGTTTCTACATATATCTTTCCGAAACAATCCACATATATTACGCAGCGATTCTATCTCCACTTCATTAAACCTACTGTCATTTTTCTTCTGCCATACCCAGCTTTCACAACTATACATAAGCGTAGGGATTGGGACCCCATTATGGACAGCCAAGCACACTTGTCGTGAGACACTTTTACTATTCATAATAGCAAACAAAGCTCCATTCACTCTTCTTTCAATATCTCTGTTATGTTTACCATCATTCGTAAACAGACTACCCACGCATACAAACTCTTTCACTTGTTTAACTTTCTCACCTTCTATTATCATATTGCATTCAGTCGTGCTTTCGCCCCTTTCAAACAACATCACCTTAATCTTTCCGACACATATTTCCATACCCCTTTTCTTAACAGAATTATTCATTGTACATACCATCTCCTGCAGCCCGCACGCCGACGGTGCAAGGATCACTCTATCGTCGGCGTACAGGAGGGTTCTGACATACAGCTCATCCATCCTTAGTCCACACTCGTACTCTTTGAAATCATACAGACAGCTATTCATGAATAGGTTCCAAAGCTACGGTGAAGCTACACATCCCTGCTTGACACCACTGAGAGTGTCAAACCAGTTAGTGTATGCCCCACTTATTCTGACACAAGAACTGGAGCATATTTTAAAGGATTACAGTGCCTATATCAATCCGATACTCACACTATGCATGGATAGCTTTCTCCATAGGTCATTTCTTTTCACTCTATCATAGGCTTTTCTAGATCTACAAAAAATACAGAAAACTTTATTTCCGCTGGCCAAATCTTTTCTACAATGTTTTGCAGAGAAAAAAAATGGTCCATACACCACATCCTTTATCAAATTCCACTTGTGCGTCCGAAGTATTGTTTTTAGTCTCATTCATAACTCTTTCGATAACTATTTTCTCATACAGTTTGTCAACGGCACTGAGAAGGCTTATAGGGCGGTAATTTATACAAACCTGTCGTGAGCCTTTCCCTTTATAGAGGGGTACAATGACTGCTTTACACCGGTCATTAGGTACCCTATGACTTTTCCAACATTCATTAAAAAAGCTGGTACAGCATGTTTGCTACTATACCTTCACCGCCTTTCAGCTCTCTGACAAAACTCTATAACATCCCGCAACTTTTCCAACCTTCATACGTTTTATGTTTTCATAATTTGACTTTCATTTCCATCATCAATCACATTCTCAGTTACAGTACCATTATCATCTACGAGTATCCTCACCTGAGAAAACACTTTCAAAATAATTCTTCTAGCGCAAGAGCGCTGGAAGGAAAATAATGTGAAAGATCACATTATATCATTGTCTCTAATCACATGTATACATGATGTCTCCGGATTATTCCGGGCCTTTTTCATCATATGCGAAACCAGTTTTTGGTTTGCCCGGAAAGTATTCGAGAATCTCCTTTCTTAGCGTTCTTTTATTTGATTTTCTCTTCTTTTCACACATTCTTTAGCTTTCATTTTTGTATCTTTATACGTACTGTCAGCATCTTTTAATTTATTTTTCAAGATGTCCTATCTTTGCTTTCTATGATTTGTCTTTAGCCATGCTTTCTTTTTTTCGCTTACTACTTTCCTCACTTCGAAATTCCACCATTCTCTTTCCTATTAATATTTGTTCTCTTATTTACTTCAGGTTTGTACCCCTTTTTTGCTTCATCTACTAATATAGATTTCATCACCTTCCATAATTTGTCAAGTTCTAAACATTTATAACCCTTTTCTGTCTAACAGGTAAATTAACACGTTAATGTATTGATTGTATTTGAATTTGTTTAAAATGTTTATGTTTTGAAGAAAGAAAGTTTAAATGAACCGTTAGTGACCATGTCAAAGTTAGGGTTATTAATATAATGTTAAAAAACGTAGAATAACTTATAATAAAACTAATAAATCGATCAATAAACGGAAAGATATGCAAATAATAATAATTTATTCACCAGACCCTTTAAAAAATTTCGGAAAACTATACAGGACTTCTCGCTTTTAGATAACCATTTTGTGATTTTTAGACAAATATAGAATTAAATAAGCAACATTATAATGCTCATTTTCAAATAACAATTTAACATTAACAGTTTACGTCGCTCATGTTATTTTTTTAAATTGTTTTTTTTTTATTATAAATCTATATCATATAAACGTGTCATTGGTAGTGACATTAATACAAAAACCGGACGATCACTAGATCACATAAACGCATTCACCAGAATTCGCTTGCAGTTAAATGAAATCAAACAAGTACCTCAACTTGTATAATGTGTCGAGTTTTAATCATCTCACTGCACACAAATTCTTTTTTATTTCAGGTTAAAGGAATTAAATATTAAGTCCTCCACGCCGGCCCAGTGCCCGTTGGAGGTTGTCAACGACATTTGTCACCCACACGATGACAACATCTGCAGTCGAAGGCTTAAAGTGTTCTCCAGGGCACGGAGCGAGTGATTCAAATTGACTGAAGTTAAAAAATCATTGGTCAATTCTCCCGCTACCAAAATCGAATCCAGTACGCCCTCAGCCACCGAGCCACCGTATCACCACTTTTATTATATCACAAAAGTCGTAATAAATTAAAAAGAAAAGAAATAATATAGATACAAACGTGCGTTTGAATGCCAGCCATCTATTACACTGGGTCGGGGAAAAAGTTTTTTTGGTATTTCATATACAAATATTGTACAATATATATGTCATTTTGTTCAACAACGTTTTGACGTTTTATGGGTAGAGACACATTCCCATTACTGTAGAAATTTTGGAACTGGTCAAAAAACACTGTGACAAGTAGTTTTAACAGTCCTCTCCAGTCCAGTTCTGATGTTCTCCTTTTGACCATTATCTTTTTCGTTCGTTCTTCTCGTAAATAATCCATTTTTCACCACCATTTATCAGTCTTTTTAGAAACGTTTTGGTTTCATTATGTTTCTATACAAAATCACAAATGAGTACACGATTCGTTAGATTTCTTTCACTGGTCAATATGAGCTCGCTCCATACGAACAAAAAAGTTCGATACCATTCGAATGGGTCAAAACTGTATTTAAGTTAATTACCAGCTCTTTAACTATTCCGTAATAACCAATACACCGATTTTGCTCTACTTTTTCTAAAATGGCATCGATTTTATCCGTAACAGATCGACCAGAGCGAGGTTCACCTTCGTCATTAAAATTATTTGTCAAAAAATGCTAAAACTAGTTTTATGCTACTCTTATTGACACTGCATTAGATCAGTAAACCCATATATATTTTTTTGCGGCTTGTGTCGCATTTTTCTCTTTTTCTAATAAAAATTCAATTTTTTTTAATGTCATCTATTCAATGGTGTCATATCTAGCCAGATACAAACGGTACAACCAAAGAGACCTTACAGCAACATTTTACCTATTAAATACGAAAATACTTTTTTCTCGACCTTATATTAAAATCCATATTATTGACGACAAAAAGTTGTGAATATCCAGAGAGAACTCGAAAAAAAATATTTTGTTTAATATTTTACTTTCCTTTAATTTATTTATAAAGCTCTATTTCTACGATTTCAAATTCGTAAAGAAGTTGAAAAGCTAAAGAGAAGATAGACAAAGTCAAAGGGTTACCTTAATAATGCAGTTGGCATATTTTTCTGTTACTAACGATTTTATATTAAACTCATTCGTTAGTTTGTACGAGTTTCATTTCATAGGCGACCAGTTATGAGAAAAGAATATTTTTATCGAAGAGAACCTGAAATTGTGTGCATGTGTCGCTAGAAATTACGCAACATAATCAACTATCGTAAAAATATATTTACTATCAAGCAGTTCACACTATTAGAACTTATTGCATTAATAGTGTATATTCCGCTGCTAGACTGTCGGTACTCATGTTAAGCCATCGGGAGATCAAAGCAACTGGTCCTAGGTATAGTACAGGTGTGAATTTAATGGCATCATTAGTCACACATCAGAGATGTGAAGAGGATAGAGGCAAACCATAACAACATAGGTAGGCAGAGAGATATGGGCAGCCTTTTCTACTTTTCTTCATGATTTGTGATGAAGACTAAAACCATGGACTAATCGAGAGTTCGGTCCTTTGATCTTCCTGACGCTCGCCGATACAGCATAATCCACCTCGTTGCTCGGTTCGCTTGCCGTGTATTTTCCCACGAAAACACTCAACGCCATTCAAATTATAGAAAAATTAGGTCGATCAGGGACAGGCGAGGTTACTGTCAATACCAGATTTATTATTGCACTGTTTCTATAAAAAAGAAACAATCATAATATTTAAGCTATAAAAAGTGTCGACATTACTTACTTGTAATATATTTGTTATCAATATATTCTATGATACCGAATTGGAAAATTAACCGTAACATATATGATTCATTTTCAAAATTACATTTGTTTGATGACAAATATTGTATGCACCGTGTGTTCATATTTGTAACATAAACAAAATAATATCTCATTTTTTACCTACAAACAACAAGATGAACCAAATTGTTAAAATATCCTTCACTTTATATTCGACCTACGTTATAGAATGTGACAGTTATTGGAATTATCGTATTTATGTTTAGACTGTCTGTCAATTAGTATTTTAATTGTCAAATCAACCATCGCCTCAGTAGGTGAATTATTTATATCGAATCGACAATGCCTACATAACAATAATATCTAAACAAAACCAAATGTTGAGCACCCCTTCCTCGTACCTTTCCGTGCCCGGGACATAAATCATCCGGGGGGGCCCGGTGCAAAATCGGAAGAATGCAATATCTGTAACCGGCATTTTGGGATACGGATAAAAGCATAGCTCTGGCTGCAATACGGCAAGATGTTTCGCAAGCCGAGCTTTTGTAGCCCATGTAGCGTCAGACGTCCGTGACCGTGGAATGCTAGACTATAAATTTTTCTTTCGTATGTATCCCCAGAGCGTATTGCGGAGGGGTATAAAAAAGATATATCGCGAGATAATACGTATTATATCTTCACTCATCACTGTTACGGGATTGTCGGTTGTAGATAGTAAGGTGGGGTGGCATTTTCATAGTTTTTAAACAGTAATGAAGATATATATTTAGTATGGAAAACGGAATATATGGTGTGTAATTAATGTAATGCTATTATTATTCGGTACTATAATTAAGATAAAAACAAAGCAGACCGACTGATAGAACTCTGGAAACCAAATTCTTTAAAGTAATATGATTTTATTATTCTCTTCAAAAAGGTACAATACCGCCGTTAATGTTTCAATTTTCTTCGAATTATTTTTATTCTGCCCCTTTTCACATCATAACAGACAATCTTTTAGACTTTCGAAGAATTTAGATCAAAGAATGCGCATGAAACTTTCGACTACTGAACTAATATTGTAATCTAAATAAAAATTATGGAAAAAAGTGTCAAAAAAATCGTAGAAGTATGATTTTAAGTGTTTTTGTACAAAATCTCAATTGATAATTAAATTTATTGTATGCAATGAGGTGGTTCTTTATGGAAAACCTTGGAAGATCTAAATATATTTTTCCGCATTCTTTGTCTGTAATAAGACTTACTAGAGGAATAGATAAACAACTTTAAAGATAACTACACTTACTCCTATCGTTTTTACTATATCCATTTTTCAATATAGTTTAGCATTTGCGTAAAACCTATTAATAAAATGGAATCTAGATCTTAAACGATTTATAATCATATTATTGCATGGGATAAAAAAATAGTTTATAAATAAAACTTTCATTAAAGTGATCAATTAGTTAAAGAGAACAAAATCAGAAATTGTAGGTCTGGAGACAGTACATCCACTTTTCTTCACTTTGATTTTCAAGTTATTCTTGTACTGCTTACAACAGCCTATTTGAAGTTTGTATGGAAATGTTCAAGAACATAAAAACTTAATGATGCTTTATTGCGTGTATACACAATTTTTAATATTAATTGAAATAAAATTCAGTATTTGACATCGTTTAAACATGTACTGTCATCAAACTGCTTCAATTTATGTAAATGCTGACATCGTTTAAATACATGCACACATTGAATTGGTTTTTATGTAAATTCTGACCTAGTCTAAGTAAGTGCACATATCGAATTGGTTCTTATAATGTAAATGCTGACATCGTCTAAATACTTACACACATTGAATTGGCTCTTATGAAGTAAATTCTGACATCGTTTAAGTACATACACACACTGAATTGGCGCTTATAATGTAAATGCTGACATCGTCTAAATACTTACACACATTGAATTGGCTCTTATAACGTTAATGCTGACATCGTCTAAATACGTGCACATATTGAATTGGCTCTTATGAAGTAAATTCTGACATCGTTTAAGTACATACACACATTGAATTGGCGCTTATAATGTAAATGCTGACATCGTCTAAATACTTACACACATTGAATTGGCTCTTATAACGTTAATGCTGACATCGTCTAAATACGTGCACATATTGAATTGGTTCTTATGAAGTAAATTCTGACATCGTCTAAATACTTACACACACTGAATTGGCTCTTATAACGTTAATGCTGACATCATCTAAATACGTGCACATATCGAATTGGTTCTTATAATGTAAATGTAAACATCGTTTAAGTACGTGTACACACATGGAACTGGCTCAGTCCTATATTATGAACGCTGACATAATAGTCGTAAACATGCACTGAGCGGCGCACACTGCAAGCGTAAATTTTTCAACATTGTTGTGAAATACGTTTGCAGACATTTTACGTCCAGCTAAGAGTCGAACTCAATAGCCGAGCGCCATTTGTGTTGCACAAGTCGTTCGGTCTGAAATAGTTCATTAGCTTTGACCCTATTTCCTGCAACTTAGTATGAAATAAAACCGACCAGGTACCGGATTGACTGGTGTTTGTTGTATTTGTGATTTTATATTTGTACATTTGATTAATATATTTTATGGAGAACGACGATAGCTAGGCGATAAAGCGCTTTGTCTTCGAATCGATATCGGACTAGAATCTTGGCTATGGACAAATTGACGGATGATTTTTTAACTGTAGCAAAATTCAACCAGTCGTTTCATGTTTTGAACAGTCTATTAAGCCGTCTGCCGCGTACATAATTGTTTTGGTCGATACATTAGTCACAATGCCCTTTGCGATCCTCAATCCCACAGTGGGTTAGCATGGAAAATGTAATCTAAAGCCGTCATTAAGAAATAAAATTTTTGTATCAGGGTGTACTTAATCAGTGTGATAATAAAAATTTGATATATTAACATGTGTATTACAGACACTTAAACCGCTAACAAATTAAAATATATTGTTAGAGGTGTTTCTAAAAATGTCTGAACGTCTGATTATAATCTTAATATATAAAAATTAATCTTGTATGTTTGTCCGCAATGCATTAATCCAATTACGATGAAACTTTGTTTGTATGTTATGCGCACGCTTTCCGGGAAGGTATCTAAAAAAAAAACTAACATTTGTCCCCGTTTCATCAGCTTTTTACAAAACCGCATACGTTACGGATTCTAAAAATTCTTTCACTAATAGATACATTATTTCTTAATAAATAAAGCTGCTAACATTTACTCCCAGTTTCATCAACACATTTATATTGCTATTTTAAAAATGCTTTAACTCGTAGAAAGCTACACTATTCCCGATTAATATAGTGTAAGTCCCGAGAAATGATATATAGACATAACACATTTAATGGTTCAATGTTTTGAACATGTTCAATGGCCCTAAATATAATAATTTTTTTTATGCTACTTAATATAGTCGAAAGGACTAACAGCTGACAATAGGTAAAAACAGTAGAAAATAAACGTGTAGCACTCGGGGACTGCCGCGATAAAGCTATTGCATAGCATTTTTTATCAACTTATGCAATTACAATTATTTATTTATTTATGCAGTATTTTTTTTCTTTGACACTAATTCAAGTTTTTCATCACTTTCTTCATTAATAAATGCACTTTGTTTATTCATATTTAAAACACTTATACACAAATTTTACGCATATAGCTATTCACCAGCAACTGTTATTCACTGTTGTACATAGGTACACCCATGTATACATATATGCCTACATGTATACTTACGGGGCACATGCGGTAACTGTGGTATTATAAAGATATGATAGATACACTATCTATACACCTATATAATTTCTCAAAAACAGCTGCTTACGTATTCATCCGATTTCAGAGCAGCTCGTCTCGATCCGTGCGAGCTTCGTACAGTCGTACCATATACATACACGTTAAGCGAACGCTCGGCCGAGCTACATGGTAGGCGGAGTGGGGGGTGTTAGGTTTTATTTACGTTACGGAATTTCTTGACTCGGTCGCTGCACTCAAAGCCCGTGACAAAAGCTATGCAACAGCTTAAGAAGAAATGCTGTTCGTTGATAAGTGCATTGCTTGCGAATGGCTAAACCAATTTAGCAAATTTATTTTTTTTTAATTATAGATTAGTGGAAAAATGTTTATTAGAGAAAAGGAAATTGGAAAAGTTGCCAACAAAATTTTAAAATTTGGGAAAAATTTAAAATGCTTTTTTCGAAGGGATCTTTGTTACACAAAGACTCATGACCATAACCCACAACTCAGACGATGGCTGTACATAATTCTTAACTACCCGCTAAGAAAATTGAAAATTTTCGAAAATCGGGAAGTTATTGGTTTTGCCCCGTTTATCGAAAATCGAGTTTTCATTAGATGATGATGTTTTGAGGTTCTAGAAAGCTCCTCTGACGATTTTACGATAGTATCTGTATGTATGTGTGTGTGTGTGTGCGTACGCACGTGCGTGCATGCATGAATGTGTATGTAAAGTAAACCTCTTATAAGTTTTGAACGGCTTGACCGATTGGAACTAAACTTTGGCATTCCAAATAGTTCTATCAAACTTAGATTTCCTGAAAATTTGAACCGATACGGATTGATAGATTCTAAGACATTTAAAAAAACTATGAAAAAAATTTTTCTTACAAGTGGTTTTTTTGGAATAACTTTTAAACGTCTTTACCGATCGATTCCAAAAGCTAATCAGGTCCTAACCTTAAAAAACCACGTTGATCGTTGCGGGGTCGGTAAAAATCAAAAGAGTGGGGTCGAAAATGAGTGTGGGATGACATTAGAAATTACAAAAGTAGGACTGGTGTCGGAATCGAAAGTGAAGGCGGGATGGAAATTGACATCGATCGATACACAAAAAAGAGGAATTCATTCTGTGACCATGAATCTATGCAGGCGGAGCTGCAGACATTAACTAATATGGAAAAGTCACAAGAAAGGGCAGGACAATAGCTGCCAAGCCAGCTAGCTTGTGATATTTATGGAAGATTCTCTAAAATCTTTACTTTTATAAAGTACACTAATAAAATGTTTTTCTCCCATAAAAATATGTAACTGCTTCGTCTAGATTATGCACGTTTTTCGTTCTCAAACTGTTCCCTTGACTCGGCTAGGATAGTTTTCGTGTAGAATCGATATTGAATCGGATCTATTTCACGATCGAACGAAAAAGTTAGGACTGAATGGCTGCCGTACAGCTCGTCTCGTTTTATTAGCTTTTCTCGCAACTCCTTTAGCCTAGATTAAGCTGCGATCTTGATTTCTTTTCTATACATTTACTATCCATATACATTCATGACCCACTTGTGTATAGTCAAATAGTCTAAATAAAGCAATACTATATATCGCTATATAATAACGCGGTCGTCTGTCCTTTTCGCAAGCCGGGAGTCAAGGTTTGGGAATATTTGTATTTTAAAATTTAAAATTTTTTACGAATTTATACTCTTTATCCGCGTTTTAACACTCGCGTACTAAAATAAATTCCAATAATTTATAAACAAAACATATAATAAAATTTTCATTTATTTTAATGTAATGGGTAAAAACGAACTGGTTTTAAATTAATCCAAATAAATGAATTAAAACGTCGAAAACTTTTTTGTTCCTCTCTTAAGAAACTATTTACCAATTAATTAATAAACGGATTTCTTATATGATAAAGTTTACCAAAAAAACAAAGTTAGTTAAAGTTAGTTACTTAATTTTTATACAAATATGGATAACTAGCCGTTCCCGCCCGCTTCGCTGGGCGAATATTACCGATTACGTTTAAAATCTACATTTTGGGCTCGCCTTGAAATTTAACACAAATTTCGTTTACTCTGAAATGCAGATTTAATATTCATAAAATATATTTTTTTAATATAATTTATATTTTGGAAATCATAAATTACAATTTTTATAGCATTTTCGTTAGTTTTTCTAAACGAAAAGACTACTTATACATAAAAAAAATTTCAGTTTAGATGATGCTGCATGGTTTCCTGATTTAATTTATAACTGACAAATTATAACTATTTTATGATTAAAAAGCTTTTGAAATCTTGAATTATATTTACATACATCATCATAACTTTGCTTCCGCCCCTCTTGAAACAATTATATGGGAGGTTTTTAGTTAACCTCAACGTGTCAAAAGAGATATTCCTACCGAACTTCAGGTATACCGTGCTGTAGTTTGGAAATAACAATTTTCCATTGCTTATGCCCCATAATCCCTTTTGGGAGTGGAATTTCGTAAGAATCATTCTCATTAGATTTCTACTCAATGACAGGAATATTTCTTCAAATATTCAAGTTTCTAAGCCTTATAGTTCCAGAAATGTCGTGTCGAGTCAGTATATACATAGAAAACCTCTTACGAATATTGAGGAACCCATATGAAAGTTCAGCATGCAATTCCGTATATTTTCTCTTATATAAAAATCCAACATGGAATCGACTTATTTTATCGTAAATTCCCGTATCAATCTTTAACAGTGTAATTTTTAGCGCTCCCGGCCACCTTTGAAGAGTGGAATTTCATAAAATTTATTTATGATAAATTTTAACATACCAAAAAAATATTCGGGCATAATTTTACAGTTGTAAGAGCTATAGATTGAAAAATACAATTTTTTTCAGTTTTTAACGCTCCCGCACTACCCTCAGGGGGTGGAATTCGATAAAATTCGCTGTTAATAAATTTCAACATGCCGAAAAAATATTCTGTCAAAATTTCACAGTTGTAAGAGCTATAGGACGAAAGATACAAATTTTTCAATTTGTGACGGCCCCGCACTGCCCTTCAGAAATGAAACTTCATACAATTTGCTTTTGATAAGTTCCAACATGCCAAAAAAAAATTTTTTGCCAAGTTTTACATACCTTAAAAATATATGGTTTGAAAATGTAAAGTTTCTTTAGGTTTTTTTTAATTAACTTCCCCGCAACCCTCCTTGCGGGTGAAATTTCGTAAAATCCGTTTTTAGCTGACCTCAACTCGGCAAAAAGAATATTCCAACCAAATTTCAAGTCTCTGCGCCTTATGGTTTCAGAGAAATCGTGATGAGTTAATAGATACCTCTTATATATATATATATATATATATATATATATATATATATATATATATATATATAGATTAGGATGTGCCAAAATCCAATTTCCATGATGGACCTTTTAAAATCGGAATTTGGAGTTACTTCCTGAAATATTTTAGGAGAAGACGAATATTCGTATTCGTACGTATTCGACGTATTCGAATATTTATATTAAAAAAAATCAAATGACTATAGTTGTTTCTATGGCAACATATAAAAATATAGAGGTTATGTCAAATCATTTTTCTCTACTATGAGCCAGAAAACTGTGTCGCGCGAAAGCGGATTACACAAATAAATTGAAAAAAAAGTGGCAAATTGTTGATGAAATTAAAAAAATAGATAACCTAAAACCATCTACAATTAATTCCGCGTCCAATGATCGTGGTCCCATCACGATCGGTTCAGTAGTTTTTGAAGTTACCTCGGACAAAGAAAAAAACTTTGCTTATATGTATATAGATTTATTGTGGAAGATCTGGTTAAACATAAATTAGTTAAATAATAAATTTAAAAATATTGAGGGTTATAAACGTTATGTGAAGTATTTAACTTTTAATTAACCTTTTATGAAACTTAATTACAAACGAAATGTTTATAATTTAAAAAATAGAATAGTAATTCGACATAATTTTTTTATATAACAATATGTTACGCATTTTCAAAATACTATTACTTACATCAATAACCTTATATAATAGTATTCTGATGCAATCCCCTTCACATACAATAGGACGACCCTTGTAAACCTACAAATCTCAATTATAACCGTACCTAACCTTGCAGCTCTCTACTTAATGTCGGCATCGCCATCGACTCATAGACCTCTATACTATAAAATGTAACTATAACGTTTAACACGATGGATCTATACTTCTACGAAACTTCTTAGAACCAACCATGTTGTTATTAACATTCTACTAATGGTCTATACAACTATCGACTATGGTAAAGTATCAATAGTAATACGAAAAATTGATAGAGTTCTTAAATTCATATAACGTGATGCAAAATAAAACGATATCATGAAATAGACAAGCACATATTTAAAGTAGGCGTGTGTCCTCTATGTTTAACTGTATACAAAATCAAAGATCTAATTTGTTGTATTTAAAATATTGCAATTTCCAATCAATTGAACCTCATTACAGAAGTGAGAACAAAATTAAAATGTAAAAAAAATTAATAAATCATGTCATTAAAACTTTTATCAAAAGTTTACATTACATTGCCGCTATCAAGAATTGATTATTTTCACAGTTCTTAAAAAGAAAAACAAATTCATTTAATACAGTCTCAAATAAGGAAACCTCCATTAAAGCGACGTTCCAGAAAACGTCACGTCAACCGAATCGAGACGCCAACAGGAACAAGTCCCGATACACCGAAGGGATCGTAGTTATTAGGGGGAGTGTAGGTTCTAGTCTGAATTAGGAGTGACGGGAGTGTAGAGTCAGCCGGTATTCGTGTAAATTTTAGCCAGAAACTGGTTTCAAGATCAGAGTTGCAAAAAATGCATTACTTTTTCTAATGCATTACATTTTTATTACTCATTAATTGTTTAATGAGTAATGAATGAATACGTAATTATCATTAAAAAATGTAATGAGTATTGCATTTTACATTAAAATTTTTGCAACTCTGTTCAGGATAGGAAATAAATACTATAATGTAGCAATAAATATAGTAGGGAAAGGGTAAGTTTCTTCTGTTTGTCTTCCGTTCTCCATTTTATTTGCTTGGTGCAAAGCTTTCAGTGTCTACTTCTGGAAGTTGATGTGGTTCACCCGCAATCTTTTAAATTCTACATTGGTTTTACCTTTTCCCTTTGGTTCCTGTTGTGATAACTCATGTGTGGTCTAAGATACCTTTTCTTCATAAATTTGTTACCTCAGTTAATCTTTCATACTTCATTTTCTTTGCTTAGTATAAACTTTCAATTAGTGAGAATTCGTTCACAGCCTTCCTAATCCCTAATTTGCTTTGTACTATGGTGCTAAGGCCTATAATAATAATGTCGTCAGCAAATGACAATATAACGGGGATATTAATTTCTGCATCCTGATTTAACCTTACTTCGTCGACTAACTCTTTTAGAGTTCTTAAGACGTCGTACAAGTGGACATGACATCTTTGTTTGACACCTTTTCCTTTGGTGATGCTTTGAGTTTTTTTATCCAAACCATAGCATCAACGTATGTTCTTTAGACAAGACATGATTATATTCAAAATAAAAAAATATCGATATTTCGTAGGTAATAAAGTTACACTTAAAATATGTCATTAATAAATTTTTTTCAACATTACCACCCATTCCAAATGCTGATTCACCTAGAGAAGAACGGGTTTAGGTTTAGTTTTAGTTTAAAGTTTTAAGAGGTAAGAGGCATAAATTCTGTAGCTCGCGTTGCAGATTGATATCTTTCTGTAATCAGTCAGAAAGTCTTCATCCATTATGGTATTTGTGAAACCTAATCTGATTCTCTAGTCATTTTGATTTTCTTGAACAAATCTGGAGAGGTCTTCTCTAACCAATCTGTGATCAAATGTTGGCCCGAATAAATTATTTACTTGGTGTGCTTTTGCCCTGTTAAGACAGATACCGTCTCCTTTTATTTTTATGATCGTACGTTTTTCCATTGTAAGCTTTGGTTTCATACTTCAATGAAATTTGAAACTCTAAAAATTTCTAGCAAGTTACATATGTAATAGTATAATTATCAGGCAGCTTTGCAATCTCTTATGATAATGATAGTGGGAACATGGAAGCTATATTGTTAATCAATTAAAAGCTGTTTCAATACTTAGTAATATCCTTATTTACTAATCACTCCACCTTCTAATGATTGATAATAATCTTTATTATAAACATATTAATTATCATTCAGTTTGTAGTGATTCAATTTGACATTAATATATATCTTATGGTGTTTGGTAATTATAGCACAGTTATTTACTATTTATTGAGAAAACTGCATTATAATATTAACAAATTTACCAGTATGTATTTCATTCACATTACAATAATAATTATTGATTTCTCATAATTATTTATTTATCCTATTCATCCTATGACCATTAAAAACGGTATTTTAATCGTTATAATGCAAATCAACTTGCTGTATTTTACTGATAAGTATAGTGCTATATTAAGTAACTTTATTGACTCTTATAGTTGCAGGCAAAGAAATTCTCCTACTGATCGATTCGCAATATGAGGCTCGATTCTGTAACTAGACTTAATAAGTATGTCCTTTAGTAATTATTATGCAAAGTTACTCAGTATTCTTAATATATTTTTGTTACATGGTACACTGTAATTCGAAGTACTCACTATTAATAATTAGGTATTATGCATTATTGCAATTAGATTAGAGATAGGTATGTATGCATTTACACACTCTTGTTCCTAATTCGACCGTACACTGTTGTACTTATTCCTTATTATTTATATTAAGTACTATATTCCTAGTTTATTTATTCCTACCCTTATAATACAGCAGTTAGTATCTTTGCTATGTTTTATGATGTGTGACAATCATAAATATATGTATATACATCAATTTTATGTATACGCTGTTAATAAATTATAAGTGAGTGTGGCAAGCAGTAGATATCAGTGGTTATAAGTAACTAAGAAGTATGCATGCATTTACACATTTATATCTAGGTTAACCATTTAATGTTTAATTTATTTCTTAGTGTTTATTATTACAACGTTAGTTTATGGGTTGTATTATTATTTGCTTTTTAGTGTTTAGAATTATGACAATTCACTCAGTATTTTGACTGTAACTGTATTCTATAGTGTGCGGGAGTAGTATATATGTAGAGCAGTATTAGGAACTCCCTATTGATAAGTAATAAGAGGAAACTCGATTCAGAGAAATGCATACGACTGCACCTTTCGTTTGAATCTGTGAGTTTCCTGTAAAAACTACCTATGAAGGCAAGAAATGATCTAGACAATCGATTATTTTCAAAATTCTTAAAAAAGAAATAAATTCATTTAATTATTTTTCAAATAAAAAAACCTTCATTAAAGCGACGTTCAAGAAAACATCACGTCATCCGAATCGAGACACCAACAAAGTGTACCTTCGACATAAACAAATTTTCATATTTCTCTGATGTATGTAAGCCCAATCTAAACCCTAATTAGCCCGAAAACGGAGTGACGTAATTTAGTTTCAAATCAAAGGGAAAGCGAGCAATGATTCGGCTGAGGGGGGCGGAGGAGGGAGTTAAGGGTCTCGTCGGGGGACGAAGAGGGTGGGGGAGGAAAGCGGCGCCCTTTGCGAGATAAAATTTTAGTGAAAGAGAAAGAAATTTCAACGGAACGCCTGTCGAAGGAAAAGCTATTGCCAGTCAGCGAGATTACTTCTCAGATGTCATTAGGAGTGGGACGCTAGCTTATTGCATGATTTACATTTCTGATCTGGGCGGTGGGAAGAAACAAGGATTCAGTCAGGACCAGTCGGTGCACTTGAATTGAACTTTGAAATATATATTTGATTTCTGAACCTTTAGTTTATATAATTAATAATAATAAAAATATATAATCAAAACTCATACACCATTTTAAGCGTCTCTTCCATCATATACTTTTAGTCACTTTTAACAAACAGTCACTTCTAAAATTAATTTTGCGTTAAACAACCTCCTTTTTCTTAAAAGGAGGTTGTTTAACGTTGTCTAACGGTTCTTACCGTTAGTACTAAAAAAGAACATTAAAAGGAGATTGTGGGACGCCAAATTAGTGTTAAAAGTGAATTTAAAAAGAAATGACGAAAGAGGCCTTGAACGGTTTTTTCGGATATCTGTTGTAATAACTATTTTAATCAAAGATATTGATGATCTGAATTGCAGTATAATGTTGGTTACGTATTGGTTTTAAAGTTAAGATAAATGTTACGACGATATCTTTACCGCCGGTAAGCCCGGTAAGCACCTCGGTTCGTTTTCTTCGACAAGTTTCAGGGTACGCTTCTTTGCGGTGTGAGCACAAATGACAGACAGGACGGAGAAATCTGTTGTTAACACCACGAAGCTTCCAAATTGGACTGCGACGGATGTACAAACATGGTTGCATTTTACAGAGAGTGCATCCACCTGCACACATAAACTGCGTACATAACATATAAGGGGACGTGGCCACGCAGTTCAAATTCCTGCCGTGTTAACGTTACCTGCACTTTGCGCAGTCCTGTACAGAGAGCTCCGGATTCCGGCCTCTCATTGGCTCCCATCGTCATGGCACAATTTTAGTATGCAATTCATATGTGCATTACATGAATTATGCTTTTGTACGCATAAATTCACAAAAAATTTACGCAATTCATTTATCAATAATCCCTACTTGGGTAATGAAACATACACAATTTGAACATTTAACAAATACATATCAATAAACAAAATAAATCAATCCTTAACTAAGTTCCTATATAGAAAACACATAAAAAAATCATTTACTATGTTATGTGTCTTACAATCTAATTATCAGCTAAAGATGTGGACGTCCGTAATAAAAAACAGCGCGAGTAAACTTGTATTTCGCAAAATTTTACTGGAACTTTCAAAACCTTTTGAATTTGAAATAATCAAATAGGTAATGAGACAAATCCGATGTCCTTGAATGGTGTGTTGTGTGAGTGCTATATGATGTACCTTGATTCTCCTGAGAATCAGAAACTTATAATAATTCAAAATAATTATTACAAAATGACTCATAATTTTACGAATATTCAGAAAATTAGTATTTAAAAGTCTACAACCAACTTATTGTTAAGTGCTATTCGGACTCAAATACCAAGATTTCTGTTTCGCCACAAAATACAATTTATTGCATGTATATTAATAACATACATTACAAAATTTCTTGTGCTAAATAATGCCAATAAAAAATTGTCTTCTTTCATCAAATTCAAGGTCATTAGTGCGAGCCTACATCGCACTTGACTGATTTTCATTACACTTTGGCTTACTTTGAAGTCACTACAATATCGCTGATTTCGGTACTTGCGTTGCAAAATAAATGCTTCTTTCCTCCCCTTGATCCTTTACTTCTCTGTCTGTTACTGTCTGTTAGGATATTCGTCATAATAACACATTCTTTATGAAAATTTCAATCGGCCATCTACTACGATTCAAAAGATATAACCCTATAAATATGACACTTACAAACGGACAGACGACGAACGCTTAGCAATAGAACCCTCAGCACCCTTTGATATTGAACCCTAAAATAGGAATTTTATTTTAGTGTCAAAATACGACAGCTTGCTGAATGTTATTTCGAGAAAATCGTATTAAATTTTGATTATTCGTAATCTTGAATATCTAGATATATGATACGAGTATAATAAATAGTATGAATATTTTACCACCCAAGTTAAAATTTTGCTGATTGACTATTTCCACTCATTACATAAACATGTACGCGGCTTCGTTTGCATGGACGTAGAACGAATTCTTCTCATCTTTTATATCAGCCAATCTCGGTGTCAATGCAGATCTCAATCCTGTTTCTGCTCTTTAATTCGGTTGCGGTTTCAATTTTAATCACAGTTGTAGTCTCGTTTCCACTCCACGTCCCATTTTCTATGTAGATACCAGTGCTGCTGGTTTCGGTCCCGCTATCAAACCTATTCTATGTGCTAAAAAAAGGAAATATTCTAAATGTATTTGAAATTTGATTACAGTGTATTCCTTGAAAACTAAAGACAATCAACCATCCATCAAGACAGTCTTCATCAGTTATAATATTAGTAAGATACAAATTGAGAAAAGCACAGATATCCTTAAACTGCATTAAATTTCTAAATATTTATTTGTAACTTTTGGAGGTGGGGCGTGGCTGCGAAATGCCTTACCGTAATTTAGCTTTCGCTGGCATTGAAAATTTTTTATTTCGATTTCTAAACAAATTCAGGTATTCTCTTAAAAATAATAACTGTATACAATAAAAAATATATATGTGTGCTTTTATAATATCCAATCGACTAAGAAAATATGAATTAAATTTAATTTGAATTAATGATGTTGCCGGAGAGGGATCGACGACCACCCCGTTCATCGTAGCCTTTACCCACCTTAATTGACAGCATTTAGCCCCTCTTATTGCGACAAAGCGAGGTAAAGAGGCAATGAGCCGTATTCATGAGGCTCTCGAGTGATTCTAATATTTGAAAATACATTTAAATGTAATAACACTGTATTTATCGGTATTGTTTAATAGCGTACATACTATTATAGAAATGCGACAAATGCGAAACTGTAAAGTCGACTTAGGAAAAATCATTAATTGGATGATACACTCTAAATAAACTGAGTCCTCGAATTCATGAAATTAAATTAAAAAATTGAAGAAAATTTTAAAATTAGAATTTTCGCCTGTTTTTCTAATTGTATGATAATTTTTGTATGAAAAACATTGTATAATCCTATGGTTAGGTTAAGTATAACCATGGTTTAAGTGTTATTGCACTTCGATCAAAGTAGTCGGAAATAAGTAAACTATTTCTTATTTTAAATGAAAGGCAAATTTTCATTCGATATTGCAACATATTTTTTTCAATTTATCAATCGATTTCTAACCGTAATGATTCCTCCGTGTAACGAAGATGTTGAAAACTCAAAAATTTCAGTGTTTCCTAAGCGGAATTCAAATCGACTGTATGCGGTAGCAGAGAAGATATTATTCATCTCCCGTATGTCTTAGATTTCCAAAGATTTTCTGGCCTTACGATGACGATAAATAAAATAGAGTAATAGCATCCGCTGTAGCATTTCGTCCAGTGAATGCGAGTTCCAGTGGCTCACTCTCTCCTCTACCACCTCACTCCTCTCCATCAATATCCTCTCTATCAGATATTCCATTCCTATCTAAGAGATTTGCAACACAGTAGTAACTCCTCTGGGGTTACAAGCGTCCATGATCGGCGATGACCACCTACTCTATGGCGTCTCTAAATAAAAGAAGGCAGGTGGGTCATCTTGCTTTAAAGTTGGAATTTTCAACTAATCTTCACGCTCTTGACAATGAAATCAGAACCTTCGTATATAGAGAAACCTTTTTTAGTTATACAACTAAACATGCCGTAACGGATTAAGAAGAGGTGAGGGTTAAGGGGCTCAACCCCGACCCCCAACAAAACTGCTAAGTTTTAAAATACTTCATCTTAAGAAAACCTACCCTCATTAGATTATCATATATTTTGATATGATCATAGTTTAAAGAGTACCTTTAAAATCGGCGCCCTTTATCAGTGGTATATAAGGTGACATAAGGAATGTCACTTAAAATATGTTTTTAGAGCACAGGTCGAAAATAAATATTAAAAACCATAAAAATTACAATAATTAACAACAAACTACAACACAACAACAGATCTCAAGTTTAAGGATGAAAATGTAACTTCTTTTGACATAAAATAATAATCAATTTCTTAACAGATTATGTATTGGTGTAAAAAATTACCTTATCTTTAAATCTTGGAAATAATAAATTATGAAGTATAAGAGTAACTACAATGAAATATTTTGAAATAGCATGGCTTTTGTTTTCATATTTTTAATGAATGAAAAATATGCTCTAAGTATACAGAATGGATTTTAACATGTATCTATTCGCAAATATTTATTATCTCACTCATTTTTAGAACAACTCTATTTAAGTAACTGTAACAAAAATATATAAGTGAAAATATATTTTCAATGATAATTTTTATACCCACTGGCCGGGTGGCCGGCTGCGCGATGCGCTGCGGTATAGTACCTATGCTGTTTGTGCGACATTTCTACGTAGATGCTTAAATCTATTTTTCTCAAAAACGGCTACTTCAGTGACTATGGTTTCTTCGGAAAAATATTTTATAAAGAGAGGTGATTATGGATATTTGCAAAAAGATGTACGAAAGAGCCCACCTGTATAATAAAAGATTGCAGTTTGTAATTCGTCGTCGCAGGTGTGTTAATCACAAAGCTGTATCCCCATGATATGCAACTGTAACTATGGAGTACAAGTGAATTACAAAAGCTTATTTTATAAAATCCATCCTTCTAACTAACAATCGAAATACCTACGGTTTTAGTAAAATAACATATTTCAGATTTTTAGCGTAGAAACTGAAATTTAGAAAGAGCACATAAGTTTCCAAAACACTGGGTATTTGAAACTCTTCCCACTTTTAATCTTGATCCCAAATACCAAATACATTTTTCTCATCTGGCAAGTTATGAATTTTCAGACTAAAAATATTATTTATAATTTTAAGTTTTTAAACTCAAAAGTGAATCTCCATATCAAATTTCACAGCCGTGAAAAGTTCTTTGAACGATTTTAGTTTAATATAAAAATTCTCATCAAATATTTTTCGTAATTACATTTTTATTTCACATATGAATCAATACAAAGTTTAAATTACTAAAAATGAAGAATTAAATCCTGCGTCACCATACTTGACTAGAAGCTTCGCCGCCCAATGTTCGCATACGGATCGAACGCGCCTCGTACACGGACGTTAGACTGAGTTAAGGCGAAGGTGTTGCCGCAGCTATCTCCATCACAAAAATAACAAATATTATAAGTGTTACCCATAACAAATTCCCCTTTAAGTAGCAAAACACAGCATCCGCTATGACAGTTCTTACGTAACGAGGCTGTCGAGCTTTCCAATTTCTACGCAAAAAAGACTGTTTCGACATTCCTCGACAAGGACGCGGTGCCACTAAAATTTCACTTAGAGAAATTGTTTTTTATTCGGACATTAATTGAGTGCAACCCTCCACGAAATATTCGCAT